>NQII01000649.1:19008-129364 GCA_002778355.1 Clitarchus hookeri
GGGGGGGGGGGGGATAGGTGTTTGCAAATAGGTCACACAGGTACATCCAAATGTTCCAGAAGATTCTAAAGTAAAACAAATAGTATGTGGTTTACCAGAAGTAGTACTAGCAACTGCTAGTAAGAAGAAAGGAAAATCGTAATTGGCGACAGGAGAAGGCTGTCTCTGAATTACTGCAAACATATAGATATAACTTCAAAGGTGGACCCACTGACCTTGGAAGGACTAACACGACCTGCGATCACATTGATACAGAATATGCGAAACCCACAAATAAGGCACCAAGACGACTGCCACTAGCTTCGCACGAGGTAGTTGAAGGAATTCTGAATGAAACGAAGGAGTTAAATGTGTTAGAACCATGAGTTAGTCCATGGTCGTCACCCATTGTACTTGTTAAGAATAAAGATGGTTCGCTGAGGTTTTGTGTAGATTATCGTCAGCTTAATAATGTGACAAAGAAAGACTCTTATCCGCTTCCAAGGATAGATGAGACATTAAACAGCCTAGCAGGTTCACAATTGTTTTCTACTTTGGATATTAAGATTGGGTTCTGGCAGTGAGATGTGGCTCCAGACGACCAAGAGAAGACTGCATTTTGTGTCCATGGAAATGAACCTGGAAGTTCAAAGTTATGCCTTTTGTGCTATGTAATGCCCCTGCCACCTTGGAATGCCTGATAGAAAAAGGTCTGCCTTTAGATATCTGTCATATTTACCTAGGTGATATTATTGTGTCAGGAAAGACATTTGAAGAGGGCCTATAATGCTTAGACTCTTTATTCCGGAAAGTGGCAAAGTCAAATTGAAACTAGTTCGTATGAAGAGCCACCTGTTCCAAAATAAAATAAATTTCTTGGGAAATGTAGTGTCGGCCCATGGAACAAAAACAGACCCTACACATATACTATTCGTTTGAAATTTTATACGTACTTGCAAGAATGTCCCCAGCTTTGGTTTCTTTCTAACTTCTTCGAAGTCTTCTAGTCGTTACAAAACTTACAGGAATCATCATTCTTATAATTAACTATCATTCTGTCCACGGCTTCGCCCGTGGGTACTACTCCAATTAACTACTATTAACCTTTAACGAAGTACCGCTTTGATTTTTGCCTTCTGATTTTTTGTAGTTGTGAGACTACTGGAATATATTTAGTTTCCATGAATATTATTGTAGTGAATAAAAGCTCAAATTTTTTGGAAAATCAAATATAAACAAACGGCCTTGCCATTGTTATAACGTTTGTGATTTTGACCATTCTTTAGGTAATTTCAAATTTATAGGTCTATTAATTTTTTTTTTTTTGCAAAAAAATAATTGAATATTGCAACACAGATATTGGTTACTGTGCAGCTGGAAAGGACACTATATCACAATTCACTCATAATGACCTCGCTATCGACGAGACGTTAAGCCCAACTACCTACTTACCTTAGCAATTTCAGCTTAGAAAAATCCTGAAATTGGTAGTTATTTATATAGCCAACCTTTTAAATCAAAGAATATAACTATATCTTTCCGGGTTACTAAACTATTGAGGAGTCCTCGAAAACACATTTTACCTCTTTTCACACTCTGAAGGCTCGAATTTCTAAAAAAAATCCTTTCTTAGTGGGTGCCTGCACCCGAAGAGGAAACGATTTCTAAATTTTAATGCTTTTGCGTCTAGCGGTTTGCGCTGTGCGTTGATGAGTGAGTCAACAGTCAGTCGGGATACTTAACTTTATATTTACATAGAGATTTAGATCAGAAGTTGTTACCCAAAGAAAAATCTGCTATCAAAATTAAAAAGCCGGGGGCTGGAATTAGATTAAAAATATCTTATTGTGCCCACACGTAATAATTTGACTCTCAAGACATGATGTGCTTCATGCACATGCACCGATGTACCTAATAAAAGATGTAACTGTGGTAATTTTGTCAACAAAAATGTATTATTTTCGTGAAACTTTGGTCAATATGTGTCACATAGTCCACAGAAGAAGCCTATCCATACAAGTCCATTCGTCACGGTGGATGCGTGACCCGATTGTGAAATTACAAATGCACATTCACGGCTTTGAATTGTTTTATACTTTCCCAGAAACATATATTTTACGCATTATGTTTTACAATCTAGTTCAATCGCTTTTTCTGACTTTGACAATATGAACGTAAAATTACACACTTTAAATTTGTTTCTGTTGGATTTCAAAGAAAAACGTGAAGTCGGTCAAAGACTGAAACGCAAAATTTACCCTACGCATTTTTTGCCACATTGCTTCACCTCTATGAAGTGACTTGCTATAGCCGTGATCTTCACCTTAGTGTGATATATCTAATCTGCGTTCTTTGTGTCTCGACCTTGAAAAACCGCGCATACCTGCGCTGATATTAAGAAAACTCAATTTTATCACATCTTATCTAAGCTGTCAGGATTGCAGTCACTATCACTTGCAAAAGAAAAGAGGTATTTAGACCCCCGTCCCCCGCGATAAACACACACTGTTGCGAACTGACTATCTTTGTTGCGTTTCATTCGCAGTTCTCGTGCGGAAAGACCTTGCATCAGTTCATTCGCACGCTAAGTCCACGTCGACAAATGATTACACGGTGCCCATGATAAGATCGCCTCGATAAAATGTCACCTACTCCTCAGGCGAATGGCTGCTATCAAAAGAAAGGCTTTACCCATTACCATATTATTTTGATTACCATAAACGAAATGCAAAGGATTTTTTGAACAAATAGTTATATAGTTTTGTTAAGCGCATTAGTGTGTGTGTGTGTGTGTGTGTGTGTGTGTGTGTATTCAGTTTACTCAGCTGTATATTTGGTTGGCAGAACATCGTTTTGTTCACCCACAGAACACTGTTCAGTCAGCAGCTTCCTCACTGTAACATCTGGCACACGGCTGGTTAAGAAATTCTGAATGCAACCTCTAAAAAAAAAAAAAAAGTTGTCCTAACTGCATGCCTTTTGACGTGAATATCGGCAGTCAAATTTGTAGTAATAATGTAAGCAGAGAATTAGATAAAGAAGTTTCGATGTCTGAACATGTTATTGAAAATGTAATTTTTAACTTGGCGGTCACTAAACTTGGTTTGTCCTCGTTCTGCGCACAATATGTTCGCCTGCCTGACTCTTGAACTGCGTTGCAGCCATGTTTGAAATACGGGTTTTCGGCAAATCTATTGAATATGTCCCCAGTATGTTTATCTTCGAAAATTGAAACATGAACCAGACGAGGACAGCATGGTACTTCTAAGATATCACGCTTGCTATAAATATTATTTTGTAGCCCTCCAACATAGTTAAAAACACCTTTTTTCAAACTTCTGTATCTTAGAACATACTACTTGGGCACGAGTGAATCTATGATTACGAGCATGTACTGAATCTTCCAACAGATTTTCTATCAATAAAATTATAGGATCACCATTTAAAGTCGCACAGGTTCACACAGCACGACGACGAGAACACTGCACGTCAGTTCAGAGCCCTGCGCATAGCGGCGATGTCGCACTCGATGGGCGTGTGAGCACAGTCCTTATCGCTCCCTTGCTTCTGAACTTCAAACAAGAGAATAGCTCCAGGTAGGCGATTGCTTTAAGGTTAAGAAGTGGCGTGGTAGTAACATTTTTCGTTTCTAAAGGTTTAACAGTGTCCCTGATGTTAAATTAGCTTTGGTAACGGAAATTTTTTACGTGTGGTTACGGAATGTTACGCAATGGGAATAAAGGAGAAACAAAGCAACGTTTTCAAAAATGTTTACTGAACCGTAACGCACTATATATTTTTATTTGATGCTGTTCAAAAAAACTTATTGTAAGCTTCCAATTGAGCATGTAAAACATGCAAAACTCATAACAAAGTATTTCACACACTACCAAAATTGTCAGAAAATTATGAGTTATGTTGTATGAAAGAAGAATGCATATTATATTTCGTAAAACTGTAAAATATTTTGGTAGAATTTACTTCTTTAAATGTTTAGAAATCGTCCGATAAGAACATATTTTTAATCAAAATTTAAATGCATTCAGGATGCTTCAGAAAACACACTTTACCAAATAAAATTCCATTATCAAGCAAGACCAATAATAATTATTACTTTAGTTGTATGTAATAAAAATTAGTAGTAATGGTTACAAATATTTTTAATAAATTAATTTTATTCAAGTTTATTTCAGCCATGAAAGTTATAATAGAGAAAAGCGTACCTAAAATCAATTATTAAAAATAATTTACATTAGTTTCAGTATTTTCGTACATACAATCATCGTAATTATTATGATTGCCCTACTCGACGAAAGTTTCTCGCAAAATTGTGCTTTCTGAATCATTCAAAATGGGAAGAAAAATAAAATCAACTTTCGTCAAGACCCAAACAACTTTCGCTGTGAATGTTCTGAAGTACGTCACGCCGCAGTAAAAACAAACTGCCGAGCACGTCTGGTTAATCAGCCTCATGCCTGATTTAACCTTACAAGTTTCCTTCAATGATTATTTTAGCTCAGGTGCATAAGAAGAAATATACATGATTATTATTTTAATCTGTATACAACCATTGAACCTGGACTTCTTCTGTCAAGTGCTACCAAACGGAAACGTTGTTCATTAGAGCCTATGGCTGAAATCATACTGTCTTCGCCGTGGATGTTCGGATCCGGGGGATAGACTTTGAAGGGGAGCTATACTATTAACTTTACTTTATTTTCTTGATACACATTTAAGATTCATCACGGCCCACATGCGTCTTCGTACTTCTGAGGTACAATGGCCTTCTGTGGCCGTGCTACCCCAAGGAGTCGCTCTCATGTGGCGGAGAGGCCGGGCCGCGTTTATGGATGTTGCAATTTCCACTGCCTACATTTCTCTCACTCACCCACTCTCACACATGAACACACACTCTCTCTTTCTCTCTCAGTCTCTCGTCAAAAGCAGTCATTATACATCATGGCCTAAGAAGATACGCATTTTCCTTCAAGTAAGGAAGCTGATGGCAGTTTGCACTTAGCGTCTGCCACGTCTTGTACACGTTGACTATGCCTCAGGCGGGAAACCAGCACTTGGACTAACAGCCTACTTTCCCTTGTGAGAAAGGCTTAACATCCCAACTTCCTCTCTCTGCCTTTCATACTCTCTCTTACTCTCTCTCTCTCTCTGTATGTGCGTCGCCCCTCTAACACATAAAATACCGCAAAACCGATTTTGATATAAAAAATTTTTTGCTGCGAAATATTGATTTTTGGTTTTATTTGGTTGAATAAATTTTAATAAGGCATTTATTACTAATAAGCATAGTCTGCGATAAACATCGAAAATGCCCTTCAGTGCTAGAACTCGTACTACCTAGAAATTTAGTTTTTTTTCCTTGTGTACGGCATATGCGGAAACTAGTTCTCTTCTTAATGGCTAAGAGTCATTTGCGCATTCGCTGATTGGCTGCGCTAGGCTCTGGCACGGGCCTTGTATTTGACTGGCTACTGCACGCTGCGGGGCCGCGGTGGTGTAGTGATCAGACTACTCGCCTCCCACGTAGGCAAACCGGGTTCTATTCCCGGCGGGGTCGCACCCAGATTTTCGCATGTAAGAATCGTCGGACGGAACCGCTGGTTGGCGGGTGTTCTCTGGTGTCTCCCGTTTCCCCTGCTCTTGCATTCCGGTGCTGCTTCATACTCACCTCGTTTCACCCTCATCGGCTCTCAAGACCTCGATGTTAAGAGCCGCCCCAATCTCTCCTCTCCACTCCACTCCTGGCGCTGCGAAAGATACACGATTGTTTGGGTTGCCGGCAGGAAAGTTAGCTACCCGGTGCTGATTGGCGAACGGCATTCCGACATGTTGCTGGCCAGTGACGCCATTTTGTTGGCGTGTTTGACTGGAGTTCGTAGAATAGGGGGCTGTTTTACTTCTAGATTCTTAAATAATCTGTGGTTGGTCGTGCTAGCAGCGGCCAATAGTATCACTCGCAGGAAGGCTATAGGTGCATTAGTGCTGACTTTTATAGCGCACGGCACTTACAATTATTTCAATTATTCTGCAGTATTCCATACATAAACGAATAAAGTCGGAATTTTATGTTTAGGGATTACCAAACATAACTACATTTATGTCAGTTGTTATACACCTGTGCGATAAACGTTTTACCATTTTCATAAGATTCTAACTGCCAAACTCTGGCGAACAGATTCTGCTAATGTGAGTAAATAATAAAAACGTTTTTTTTTACAACTTGTTTATAACTAATTTTTTATATTAAAAATGGAAATTTGTTAAAATACATTGATAGGAAAACAATTGTACATCTTCCACCCGTCACCAAATGTTACCCCTGCTTTTATTTTAGTTGGATACTATAATAAATTACGTAAATTTGTCATTTATTGTTTTTCCTGCCGATATACTACTCAGTGCGTTACTCTGCTGCAGTCCCTAAAAATCAGAATCATTTTACGGCAACACTTAGGCAGCGTTAAAATGCAGGCATAGTACATTAATTTACTGCAAGCACTTACTACAAGAATTTTGCTGAACGATGCCACTGGTCGACGGGTTTTCTCAGGGTTCTCCCGTTTCCCTCACCCTTTCTTTCCGGCGCTGCTCCATACTCACCTCACTTCACCCTCATCGCCTCTCAAGTCATCGATATTAAGAGTCGACCAAATCTCTTCACTCACTCACTGACTACAAAAATCACTATAATAAGAAAGAAGTTGTAAGTGGCGCCGAAAACATTCACGGGTTCAATGACTTATACGCAAGAATTCACAAAACTATGCACAATTAAAACCTATTATTCATCCTTTGGCTTCTGCCATAGTAAGAAGAATGGCTTACACATGATTCAGTCTCTCTTTCGCAGCGAAACTATGATTGGCTCAGACTCTTGCGGGCGTCTCAAATATTCTGTGCTGCAACAACAAAACGTGTGCAAAATTACGACTGTTTGAAGTGTGTCTTGACACCAGATGAATTCGCAGATTTTTCAGGTCGCAATCCACATGAAATTCTCTCCGCGATTTTTGAACTAGTTTCCTGGCCTTAAGTAAGGTAGTTCTATTAATCGTCTTCGTTTGTCCGTGTCGCGAGCCAAGTCATTGCTATTTCTCTTCCTCTTCCACCCTGACACACCTTAGGGGAGCATAAGTTTGATCCTCTTGAAGAGGAAGGGGCAATGATTGAGGTTACTTTTCTCTACGGCACTGCATCGATTAAAGCAGAATAAGTAGTGGAAAAGTATTATGTTTGAGAACAGTGGTTTATAAATGGGGAATTCAGGAGCTTGTAGAGCCACCTATTTCGATCAGGTTCGTGATTACTGAAATTTCCCGAAGGTAGGTCAGTTGTTACGACCGGCAAGCCTACAAAACCCACGAGGTGTAACTTTCTTTGTGTTTATAAAATGTATTAAACATATATTTATTTAAAAAATTCAATGCCGATAGTTTTGAAAAAAAAATTTATTTTAGTTGCGAATATTGAAGAGTGCTTTTTATTTCTATGTCTGTAAAATTTTAATAAATTGGTAACGTTTATTAAAAATTCTCAAAACTGCCAGACAAATGTTTAAATTAATGGTGAAATTGAATGTAGAGTGCTGAGGAAATTTACGAAATTCTCCCAATCAGCGAGGTGTCACGTGACTGCAGCTACCAATTAAATGCAGGCACTGATACATCAACCGCAGTCAATAAGCCACAAGAAACGTTATGTTGCATTAAAATCACACATTGCGACACATCTCAATCGCATATAGGCCAAACATTCTTTCATCAAACATTACGCAGTCATTCATTCCTCAAACATTACTCACTATTCCTCAGTCATGCATGTATTCATCAAATAGCGCCACAGCTAGGTGCATACAGCACTGCATTTGTCTTTCATAAAAGCAGTAGGTCGTCGTGCAGTAAATAAAACATCATGCAGTTCTTTTAAATTGTAACTATATTTTTCAATTATTCCATACAATAGTAGTTGCATTCCTTAGCTACTTGCAGCTACTAATCGCATCACCCAATGTAACTCCTTCTCTTACGATTTTCGATGATCGAAACAATTTCTTTATATATGCTAGTTATCTCCGCTTCTTTACAAAATTATATAAAGTCTGAGCCTATCAAAAGTTTCATTAGCGTCTTCGGTAAGTACAAAGCTAACGTTCTTGTCGTCTTTCGCCTTCTGAATGCCACTTACCACAGCGAGTTTATTGGAGTGAGTGAAGTGAGTGAAGAGATTTGGGCGGCTCTTAACAGCAAGGTCTTGAGAGTAGATGGGGGTGATTGAGGTGAGTACGGTGTAGCGCCGGGATGAAGGGGCGGAGGAAACGGTAGATCCCCGAGAAAACCCGCCGACCAGCGGCATCGTTCGGCACGATTCCCACATGCGAAAATTCGGTAGTGACCCGGCCGGGTATTGAACCCGGTTCGCCTTGGTGGGAAGTGAGCAAGCTAACCGCTCAGCCATCGCGGTCCCGAGTTATAGGAGAGACCGTGAGAATGTTGGAAGGATTTCCATTATCTTTATCAACACTTGGATAAGATAGTAGGTGATTAGGTGTTCTTTCGGTGTACACTAAACTAAACGAGCTCAGAATACTAGGCGAATGAGTGTTTTTACACTTTAACTTTAAATAAACAAAATACATAATTACACCATATGCCAATCCCCACACTGCCAATATAAGAAACCCGCCCGAATATTCCTACCCTTCGGGGCGTAGGATTAAACCGGCAACCCGTATGGTAGGTCGCTAGTGCTGAATCACTGAGCCACACGGGTCTTTGAATTTAGTGCATGCATGTTTCAAAGCCGGGTGAGTTTGGGTAGCGAAACGAGGCAACCGTATTCATTTATTTGCAAGTTCTCATTGCTAAGCATCCAGTGAAAGCCAAGCGTTAGAATACACCCGAATTTTGTAAAGAGAGAACCTTGTCTATCGTGTCTCAAAAAACTTCAGCTAAGATCCACTTTCACAATTGGTTGCTTTTATTTGTTAGGCGTCATACGCGTACGCCAGCGAATCACAGACGTTCAGTACCAGAGTAACCTATCTGATTGGTCGAATCAAATTAGAAAATGTCTTCTCGCAGAGACGTGGACAGTAACGGAAGGAGAACTGCAAGTGTGCAGGCATAGTCCATTCACGGTTACTTCCAATTTTTCCGAAGGCCTGCTAAAGTTATACTTTCAAGCTACTCCTCCGTCTCATGCAAAAAAAGCTTAACCAAGTCTAGAAAATTACACCAAAAAGAAAACGCACCGGATTTGTGCGCACCCAGTTTAATATAATTTTGCATGAGAAATATTTCTTACTACGCATTACCAATACTCGTATTTTCTCATCGTTTTTATTCATTTATTAACTATGAATGAAATTATATAAATTGTACATTTACAAATAAAAAAAGGTTAAATTTAATTTAAAATACGATACCTTTAAGTTAACAAAGTATAAAAAGTCTGTAGATTACATATTCAGGAAACAACCAAGCACTTCATACACGGGATGATTTTTCAAAGGTTTTATTCAAAAATTGCAAAGAAACCGCGAATAGACTATAGTCATTGAATTCTAGCCTGCTTGGAGGTGTCTCTGCCAATCATACTTCCACGCCACGAAATTATGCAACATAAGGATGGGAAACTATTTATATTTTAACGAGACAATTTGATAAACAGAGGAAAATTTTAAAATGTTTTCAAATATTTCGTTCAATTGCGCATAATCCAGGCACGCAGCATTCCATTAGAGATACGTTCTGTACTGCTTGTATCAAAAAGTGTACCAGCAATTTGATTTTCTCAATGAGCTCCTTTTAACAGAAGTGGCCGTTGCTAATGCGCATGCGCGTGTGACAACGACATCGCTTATTCCGCCAACTATCTTAGCTTAGTTTAAACTGCAAAAAACACTCATTTAACTAATTTTATATGTTAGTTTAGGCTTAAACTGTAAAAACACGTTTTCGCCAATCTTTAGGTGGTCTTGCTAGGTTGGGATGATTACCAGTTGTCACTCATATTGAGCTATTTAGTTCATGAAATAGCCGCAGAGGGGTGCTTCTCACCCCGTTCTTATAGAGCTCTTATAGAGCAACAAAAGAAGCCAATCAGAAGGCAGTTTTGCTGTGTTTGGAGGTATGGAGTCAAACAAAGAAAGGAGGTTTCAATGGACCTTTTTGACTGAAACAGCATTTGCACAGACATTGCTGCAGGCATGTGTTTCCATAAGGCAATAAGTAAGCCTCCCAATTATTGTTTTTTAATTATCGTAAAACATTTTGCTTTATTAATATATATACAAATTATTATTTAATTGTTGTATGTCGATACTGCTAATGTAATTTTGCATAGGTACAGTATATAGGTAATTTTTTGTTTCTGTTGTAAAATTAATCTCTAACCTTTTTCACATTTGTTTACACTGAGATTGTTCTCTCCCACGATTAAACTCCAAAGAACAATTGAAGAAAATAAGATACAAAACATAAAAATTGCTAATACAATTTCAATACAGCTATTTATTTTCATACCAAGTGAATTTTGGAAAATAAGATAAGTGATTGGAATTTTTAATAAAGTAATATTTATAACGATATTAATCGGACATTGCACTAAAGCACACTCCTATCTTAACCTATAAGCTTGGTTTCGGGCAGTTTCAAATATTTCATTACCATTCTTAGGCAAGATCCTCAACTGCCAAGTAATCGTTATTATTTTTTTAATGTAAGAGTTAAATGTTTATCTTCCTCATTTATCTTGCAATACTTAAATACTTATTAACACAGCGACTAATAAATCACCACCCGACTACTGTAATATCACACATTTCAGTTATTTAATCACGTTTCATAAAAATGTACAACATTGTTCCGAAACTTTTAGAGAAAATTTCCTTTGGTAATATGCCTATCAAAATTTTTACTTAAATTTATATTTGCATACTGCATCAGCTGACGATAAAACTAATAAAACCAGTAATGTTTTTTTTTTTTTTTTTTTTTACATTTTGACTACTTCTTTATATACTACATTTTTGCACGTATAGTCATTTTTATTTTTTTTACAAATTAGGGGTGAAAATTATTACGTTTATGAAAAAGGGATTTTGGTTGCAAACATTATACAGTGATATCGTGATACACAATGCAACACTTGCTAAACTACCAGAAGATAAGAAAGTATCACTATCAACTAGCATGAGAGCATCAAAGTGGCTTTAGATTCGTTTCTGTTCTCGTAGCTGAAATGAAATTTTTCAATATGAGCTCAATGCATTCGAACTTAGCGCCAAATACCCTTAAGTTTTGGTCGCCGTATTGACAAAACCTACATTTCATTGCAATAATTTCACGCGTAATAACGTCTCTCTCCAGTACTCCCTACTCCCGACCACTGTACTCGGTCTTCAAAGGCTTAAAATAATGTTTATTGGCTTTTGAAATGTGCATTTCTTCCGTATACATGTATTGGAACCTGTGACGTCACACCAATAAAATGACCTGGCGAGAGAACTCGGTATATATAGGTTACTCTACGTTCTTCGTTTATGGAACGAAAGTAGCCATTCAGAAGACAGCTTTGCCGTGTTTGGAGGTATGACGTCACAAACAATGCAAGGAGATTTCAATACGCTTTTTAATTAAAAGAAGCATTTGTACATACATTGTTGCTGATATGTGTATCCATCCATCCATCCATCCATCCGTCGGACAATAAGTAAATCTTCCAATTTATTGCTTTTTTTTATTGCATACATTTTCCTTTCAATTAATATAAACATAACATCGTAACTGACATTATTAATGTATATAGATTTGATGTTCTTAGTTGGAGTTGTCGATATTATTGAACAGTTGCATGTTGATACTTGATATCTATGTCATTTTGTATATATACGTCATTTTCAGTTTCTGTTGTAAAATTAATCGCTAACTTTTTTCCCATTTGTTTAAACTGTGATTATTCTATCCTTCGAGTAAACATGTATAGTGAACTCCAAAGAACCATTAATGAAAATAAAATAAATACGAAATATAAATAACTAATAAAATTATTTTCGGTGTATATTGACTTGATGTTCACACCAAGTGAATTCTCATTAATAAGATAATAGCTATGTCAGATAATATCCTATTATGTATGATTTTCTATACACAATTTCCTTCTCACTATGTGTATTCATGTTCAAATAACCTAAAATGCCACCATTAAATCAATTTTTTTTTAATATTGTAAATAATTGGAATTTTTAATGTAGTAATATTTATAATGACATTAATCGGTTATTGTACTAAAGCACACACCTCCTTTTTTCAATAAATTCAAGAGTTAAATTTATCTTCCTTATTTATTTTTTAGCATTTAAATACATAACACGGTGACCGATAATAGCATAACCAAACTACTGTGTTATCACATTTTTCAGTTAACTTGATTTGGTTTAATAAAAATGTATCTAAATATCATTATTTGTTCCGAAAAACTTTATAGAAAGTTTTCGTATACATGCATCAATATTTTCGATTCGTTTCTGTTCGCGTGGTTGGAATTTAAATTTTCATCATGATTGCAATGCATTCGAATTTAGCGCAAAACCACCTTAAGTTTTTGTCACCGTATAAACAAAACCTACATTTTTATTGCAATAATTCCACGTGTAATAACGTCTCTTTTCAGTATTTCCGACTCGCGACCACTGTAATTAGTTTTCTAAGGCTTAAAAGAAGGATTATTGGGTTTTGAAATGTGCATTTCTTCCATTTAAATGCCTGTGACATCATGCCAACAAAATTGCCTGGTAGAATTACTAGGTAATTATACATTACTCTAGTGTGGTTTTGCGTTGTTTGTACAAGGATAATTCCAAGCGGGTAAGACAATGGAAAATACCACGGCCATACAATATACTTCCTCAAAAATATCAGCTTACTGCTTTTCTTAAGTTTCGAAAATAATTGCATTAATATAATGTAACAAACACAAACAGTTTAACAGTAATATTGAACAATTTAAATGAACATATTTAGAATAAACACTGTACTCTTATCCCTGTAGACCTACTTTGCATGTAACTAGAACTAGTTTGATACCAGCGATTAGCGGCTATTTCCCGAACTAAAACGGTCAATAAGGGTGACAGCTTTTCATGCTAGTGTCAAGACCCGTCCTTCTAACATCTGGGTTGGGATGCCATGCTGAAACACGGTGAATGCCAACGCGCATGCGTTGTGGCTGCCTACAAACTGTGACGTATGCTAAATTTGTTCTTTTCGCACACTTCTTATTTTGTTATTTCCAATGAACACTTTCGCTGATGTTATGATTAAACATGTATATGTTAATTTTTTTTAATGCTATGATAGTTATGGTGGCAGGTAAATATTTTGTTCATTGTCGTGCTTATTTCTGTTCTTGACAATGTTAATTTTTCAAATATCCGTGGTTTAAATATTTTCAACATATTAATGTTTTGTAACATAATATTTTAATGCATCATTTTTAAAGATGTAATTTAACAAATTTTAATGTGTTATGTGTACTGTAAACAGTTTTAAAGTTGGCAGCATTGTGCAAAATGTAATATTCAGAGATATTTTTGAAAGTGCTCCATGTTTTAGTCCTATCTTTCTATGTAAATTTCAAATTAGATTTTGTTGAAAAATTTAATATTTTTGGAACATTGACGGAGACATATTAGATCCTAAAGATTTTACTGGTCAGCCAGGGCTGCTGATCCAGCTTATTTTAATAAATGTAAAATTGTGAGTTTAAGCGGATCCGAGCTTCCCGGTATTAGTAACGCGATATTAAGAGCCGGCGGAGTGCGCTCAGCGATTGAAGAGGGCCTGAAGAAATATTTGTTGAGAAATTGACTTTCAAAACTACGTATTTGCTGGTATATAGCAACGGGTTTGCTATAATGGTGTAAGGTCCTCATGTTCCAGAATGGCTGCGAGGAAGATTTACAGATAAGTAGCACTTTCTTAAAGTTGCAGATGGCAGCAGTTTATTTAATTCCTGCTACATTTAGTCTCCGATTAACTGTGTTGTACCGAACTTTTCTGAATTTATGCCCACACTTCCTTCAGAAGCGGATGTTTAATGACTCTACCGATTTAAATTGTGAACTGAGCTAAAGCCGAGGATTTAAATAAAATTTTACTGATTATGTGAACTGAACTATAGTGAGAGATATTATTTTTAAAAACAGACACAGTCTTAAAATTATTCCTGGATTCCTTTTAAAGTACTTTACTTTGCTGGCAAATGTCAACTAAATCATTAACTTTCTTTTTAGAGATTTTTAGTAACATTATGCTGCATATTTTCTCATTACCTAACCCAGAGTCCTTATGTTCTTCACGACAATATTATTAGTAATAATGAAATGTTTATCCACGAGTGTATGTTGTTTTTCGTTTGATAATTTTGGACAGTATATTTATTTTCAGTCATTCTCTACGTACTATTTCCTGTGGTTACGAACTAGCTTTTAAGCCATTCGTACGTGAAAGTTGCTGGGGGTGTAGCTCAATAATGACTCACGATTCGTTAGAGCACAACAGTATAAGATAGGTTTTAATACATTAAGATTATATGGTTGCTATTTAAATGACTATTGATCGGGGGAGCTTTAAATTGAATACCAAGATGATCATTCATTACATTTAATTCGCGCCATTTTATTTAAACCTAACTGGAGAGTCATCAGCTTGTTAATGTGGCCGGAGGCTGATTCTACGAGACGGTTAACGACGGCCGGTCACACCCATCTTCCTGGTCTGCTTCGCTGGTCGGGTCGACGACCAAAGGACAAAAGACGAAAATACGCTGTTCCGGGTGTTACGTCGGCCTGTATCAAGCGCGTGGTTCTGCGGCCCCGCTCAGTAACCGGTGGAGGGGATTTCTGCAACTGTCTTCTTTCGCAAGGGTCGACGACCAAATGGTGGTGTTGCAATCCCGAGAATATATCTTACAGAGTGTACTAAGTTAATACCGATAATTTTTATGTTTGTTTCACACCTACACTATTTGATTCGCCGTCCATGTATTTATATTCAGACTGTTCATGCTAAGTATTCTCTCACACCCATACCCCACACTCTGTACACATAGTCAGTGCAGTTAAAATAACAACTAATTTCAGTATTTATATTCCAATGCATACTAAACTTTTCAAAACGAATGCGCAGAATCACAATCTCGTCGACGCACACGCTATTTTTTTTCTCGTGTTGTTTCCTGTTTCCAGTGCAAACAAATGCTGGCGCACTTCATCAATAAAAGCTCTTCCGGTTATTTACTTGTTAGATAAAGGCGTGGTTTAGCATGTATTAATTCATGGAAGTAAACATTTTGGTTATGAAGTCTGAGAATGGTTACCGTGTGTTCAAATTGCGATGTCACTGACTCGGTATATAGAGGCAATCTGCGCGGCCGAGGTCGCTCAAAAATCTTGGGACCACGAACTCGGGTTCGAGACCCGGGAAGAGTCAAGGATGTGTGCGCCGCTTCTGTAGTACAAAAATTGCCTACAGTTAACTTACGATGTATATGGAAGCATCAATAAACAAGAGTCACGAAAAATAGAACCATCATTCCTTCTCTCGCCGGTTTTATCCCAGACCCTGGCGAGCGAGAGTTTGTCGAACAGTTCTCATGTGAGGAGCGCGGCGTCACTGCTGTCCTGTGAGAGACGACACTGAACATGCCACTAAAAACAGAATGTTTACTACAAAATACTGTGATAAAATTTTCCTTAACGGAGGTTTCATTGAGGCTATGTCTTGTCCATGCTCGTTGAACTCTTGTTGCAAATAATTCCCTGTCTCTAACTGCATGATACGTAGTAACTATCACACTGACTTCATACCTATAGTAAAGATGTAGTTGACATATATGTAAAAAAGTAGTTCAATGTCAGAATGTCGTATAAAACGTAATTACAACGTTTAAATGCGGAGATATTTAATTTAATTGTCTTTTCATATGTATATAATGGTAAAAATGAGAGTATTAGTAGCATATCTACGTTCTTAATGATTTAACAGTTAAAACATAATCGATGCATGAATAAAGTCAGCTGGTCCACTGCAATGTTAATTTTATATAAGGCAGAATGATGCAAAACTGACCGAAAGGTAGATTCTAAGCAATGCTTTCAAGAGCGTTCAGTTAAATAGTTTCATATCATGTCTCTTTAAAAATGTAATATTAAAATTCTACGTAAATAAGACGGGGATCTTTCAGTTTTACACACTTCTACTGCAAGTTTTGAAGCGGTGGAAGCATATTTAGGTGTTAAGTTTTCTGTGACACTGGATCAACAATTCATGGCTGCTGGTCGTTTGGTATTTACAGGGTGCAGGAGTGTATAAATAACGGACATAAAAGAGCACACTCAGAAGGCCTTTTGAACCAGTTTTATATTTAAAGGAAAATTCTGCTACTACAGAAAAAGTTATACATACTAATTAAAAATAGTCTTTTAACCACAAACCTTTTACCGCGTATTTTAACACTATAATTTATTGCCACCACAGTTTTGTTAATAACGCAATAAGTGCGAGATTATTTAACTCATCAAATTTCACATAGGCTGTATGTATCACAAGCCCATCAGACGCGCATAAAGTAGGTCATGAGAGTGAGGAAAAGTAATTTTACAAGGCACACTTTTGAAGCTTCTACAGAGAGATAACGATTCCTGGAAATAATGGTGAACATTCGCTAGTATCAAACTCATAGTAGTTTATTCATAATTCGTTTTACGGCTTATGGTACACAGACAGGCAGAAGGCGACCGGACCTTCTAACTCCAAGCTTCTGAAACAATATAATTAACCGACTCGCTGCTCACATTCTGAAAAGGTTCACACAAAACTCTTAGAGCTAGCACTAAGCAGTAAGCAGTAGACTGCCAAAATTCAAATGACACAATAGCGATGTTACTGCTTAAGTTCGTCAAATAGAAACGCATCTTAGTGTGCGCTGTATTCCATCAAAATAAAAATTTTTAATTAGCTCTTTTTATTATTGGGGGTGTTTTATTAAGCAGATCAGAATAAATTAATATTAAAGTGCCTAATTTGAAGAAAAAACGTGCATTTAAATGTATACTTTTCGATGTTTAGCTAAACTTAAGACTTCCAAAATATTTTTACTGAAGTAAGCAGTAGCAACTCCATTGGTGTCCAACATAATTTTGCGGCGGGCCAGGTCAAGCATGTTTGTAACCATAGTGGGCCAAAAGAAATACCCAATAGCAAAGTGAGCTTTAAAATATTAATAAACGTAAATAAAACGGAATTTTATATTATGCAATATGGATAATTTATTAAAAAGAAAACCTTAGTTTTACAATGCTTACACTTAAATAAATCAAAACCAATCTAATGAGATACCTGACATATTTTTTGTTTACTCAGGGCATCTATGTCAGCTGATATTTTAGATGTGGCTATGCGCAGAATGCCTGTAAGATGGATGTCTGATAATGATGATCTTGTTTTGGATTTGTTGTGTTTCATGCGGGAAAAAAGCTGTTCACAAGTATATGTACTACCAAATAAGGAAATTTGTTGAAGAGCTAATTTGGTCATGTTTGGGTATTGTTTTTGGTCAACATACTTTTTGTAAAATTCAACCAACCCATTCGGAAGACAACCATCGTATGCGGTTTTTAGAAGAGAATTGCTTTGTATTTCAATCAATTCCAACTGTAGGTTTAGCCTGGCGCTTTCAACTTCAACATCAAAGGGATTTTGGAAGACTTTCATGGTGGGCAGTTGTAATTTGAAGTCTGCGAATCTCTCATCAAACTCATTCCTCAACCTCTGCAGTAATGATGCGTACTTGCCTAACTCCAACGTCTCTTGGTTTCTTGAAGACAAGGTCTCCCAATGAGCCAACTGCTTTTGTTCCAGCTGTTTCTCCAATAATAGGAGCTTCTTTGTGAAAGCTTGAACATGTTCATATAACTGCGTACATAGTTGATCTTTTCCTTGCAGTTTTAGATTAAGATCAGAGAGGTATTTAGTTATGTCTACCAGGAAAGCCAGATCAGCCAACCACTGCTCATCAGTTAAAAAACTAAATTCTTGGTCTTTATTTTCAAGAAAAGTTTTTATTTCATCAAGCAACGAATAGAATCGCTTCAGTGTGGTTGCTCTGCTGAGCCAGCGAACGCGACTAAAGTACACTATGTCTTCGTGATCTGAACCTACGTCAGATAGAAAAGCTTGGAACTGTCTGTGATTGAGTCCTCTTGCGCGTATGAAATTAACGGTCCGCACTACTTTATCCATCACGTGCTTCAGTTCAAGAACTTTTGAACATAGCTGTTCTTGATGAATAATACAATGATGCTGGATAAACATGTGTTTGATGCTCTTCCGCAGTAAAGCCACAAAACCATTTACTCTTCCTGTCATTGCTGGTGCACCGTCTGTAGTAATGCCGCAAAGGTTTTCGATTTGAAGTTCATATTTTTCTATGCAACTCTTTACTTCTTCGTAGATATCTTTTCCTGTCGTTGTATCTTTCATTGGACGCAAATCAAGTAATTCCTCGACCACGGTATAGTCTTCTGTCACTCCTCTCACGAAAACTGCCAACTGCGCCGTATCCGACATATCAGTACTTTCGTCGAGAGCGAAACTGTAAAAAACGCATTTCTTCAATTGTGTTTTTAAAGATGATTCAATATCTATGGCCATGTCATCAATTCTTCTTGCTATGGTTTGATGTGACAAGCTTATATTTTTAGCTACTGCTTTCTGCTCCGGACACGCTACCGATGTAAATATCTCCAAACACTCCTTGACAAATTCTCCGTCAGATAGGGGTTTACTTCGTTTGGCAATAGCTTCTGCTATCATGAAACTAATTTTTGTAACTGTCTCGGAGTTTTCTTTTGGTTTTTTGAACAACGCCTGTTGACCGATCATATTTAGCTTCAACGAATTTACACTATCGACTCGAATTTGACCTTTGTACGTATCGTATTTAGAAGCGTGTTTTGTAGAATAATGCCGCCTAACATTGTATTCCTTGCAAACTGCTATTTTGTGATTACATATAAGACACAGTATGTTTTCATTATGTTCTGTGACAAAAAAGTCTTCAGTCCAACGGTTTTTAAATATTCGACATTCTGTGTCAACTTTACGCTTTTTCTCTGTTGACATTCTGATCTGAAAAAACCATAAGACAACACAAAATTATGCACCTACTTAAGTAAATATGTATCTCAAAATTTACTCAAACAATGTANTAAGACAACACAAAATTATGCACCTACTTAAGTAAATATGTATCTCAAAATTTACTCAAACAATGTAGGTATGGAAAACAAAAGACAATCGTTAACCGTAAAATTTATTTATATGAAGTAGATAAACAATTCTAAATTTAATTCTACCTACGTTTATTCACCACTTTTCCCTACAAGAAACTTCATTCACTATTAATTTACAAATGAAACACAATCGCGATCGAACAAAACAAACCAAATAAGTAATTACTCGCGTCGTGACAAAATTTGCCGGCCAAGTGACTTTGAGCGAGCGACACGGCGGCGGTGCAACGAGCGCGAAGGTGAGGTGAGAGGGTGGGGCGCGTCTCAGTGCACGCGCGGATTTGATACCTACGAAGCGCAGTTCGTGTTATTGTTTATAAATCGTAGGTAAACATTATTTACTTGCCTACAAACATGTGAATATTATTCGTAGTCGATAAAATAAACATATTATCTAAGAGACTTTTTAAAGATTGTTTGCGCAATATTTGTCTATTATATGTCATCATCTATCTATGCTATGACTTCAAAAATTTTAACTAGCTCGCGGGCCGGATGTGTGGCCTACGCGGGCCGGATGGTGGCCCGGGGGCCGTATGTTGGACGGGCCTGTAGTTAGACTATAGGTTTGAGCCCACACGCTGGAAAATTTCTACTGCTTATATCTTACTGTGTGTGTATGTGCGCGTGTGCTAGGTGCGGAACCAGAGTGAAAAAAATGGGAGGGGGAATGAGAGGGTCCATGGCGGTGTGCCCCCCCCCTCCCCGACTCTTGTTTTCAATATATCAACAAAAATTGCCGTAGGTAATGGAACGTAAAGAAAAATTAATACAATGTTTGAGTAATAAAGAAAAGTATTTTGAGCGGAAATTAACCAATAAGACATGCCAGATATTAAGTTCATTGTTACTTGTGTTTGAAAACAAATACAATTCAATACCTGTAACGAACTAAGACCCTAGAGCCACCTACTAACTGACAAAAGCACCATCCACCGGGAACAGCGCGGCCAGCCTCGCTGTGGAATAAGATAGTACTATGACTCTAGCAATGGTGTCTGTATTTTTTACGTTTTCATTGAGTTGTCAGCTACTGTTAAAATTAATTTCGTAAGAGAATAATGGTGAGTAGATTATACGTAAATTATGAATACTGTAACTAAATCATGATATTGTCTGTGTTAAAATCCAGGAAGGTATTTTCTTTGCACAGTTACAAATCATTTGTAAAATTACAATAGCCTTCATTGTAAAATTACAACGGTATAAGAGCTTCGTTCGTAAAACATTTTAAAATGTGTGTACTGACCAGAAATTGGTGTAAATCGTTGAAGTCAAAGTTTATATATTTACACTATGTGATAACTATCTCAGTTAAAACAATGACGGGTTTTTAATTATGAACACTGAAAAACAATCGTCACCAATCTTTTTTTTAGTGTCGAGAACTTCATTGCTTTGAGTTAACCTTCATGAGCTTATGCAGTCATGAGACTGTCTATTTTGTATTACCACCTTGCCAAATAAATATTGTAACCAACCGAACTGCCGAACATTTAGTAATAATTTATTTTCTGTGATGCCAGTAACTGTAGTTTCGATACAGACCTTCATTAAAGTATACATCTTTGAATTATAAACCAGCGACTGTTCAAATGCGAAGCCCGCCTGCAGTCTTTTGTCATACTGACGTGCCGTAATTTTCGATATAACTTACCTGAATCGACACTTGCAATAGTAAAATGTGTTTGCCAAATTAATAGATTCATATTATATAATAAAATGTATTCTCTTTTTATAAGTTCTAATAATCGAATGGTAAAATGATTCAGAGGTAAAATGTTTGTGTCCGCAACCAAAGGGGGCGTCGGTTCGAAACTTATTGTTGATTTTTTTTGCTTTAATTGTAATATAATTTATAAAATAAAATACCTTGTTTTTTTTATGTGGAAGTCAAGGCCACCTTTCGAACTATTGTCCGCTAAAGAAAAAAAACCGTAGCTGTAGGAACGGTAAGAACATTTAGTGCAAGAGTGGAACAAGGATTGATGTTTGCGACAGTTTTAATCCGAAAAGTAAAATTTATCGCTTTAATTGATTCGGGTGCGTAGTTTTCTTTTGTCTCACAAGACCACATATATATGTTAATGCGGGAAAATCATTAGCTGACGGAGGTATGATAACATCATGCGCTAGTGCATATACGAAAATTAAAATTGAAGGTTTTTAGTGGAAATGGCACCTCAGGATACATAGTAATTTGTCTCGTGCCATGTTGTTAGTCAAGGACAAAATGTTTGGTAGATGTAGCTAATAAGCAGTTGTGTTTCGGGTTTTCTCCGGATGCTCCGGTAACATTGCTGACGAAACCTTATTCGTTTCGCAAAATACAGGTTGCCCATTCTGATGTAAATGTTAAGGATAGAATTAAAGAAATAACCGAGGAATTTAAGATGTGGTGACGTCAAAATTAGGGCACTGTTAACAGTTTCCGGTGGTATTAAAATTGAAAGATAAAGAACCTGTAACAGCTGTTCGTATCGTACACTGCCTCTAAGATTGCGAATTTCCAAACGTTTTATTAATGAGATGAAAGAACAGGGCATTGTAGAGGATTCGATTAATGCATATGCCAGTCCGTCGTTTTTATTACCGAAAAAGACACCAGGTGATTTTCGAGTTACTTGTGATTATTGAAAGACAAATAGAAAGTTGTATTTAGATCCATATCCCATACCTGTGATTGACGTAGTTTTTCAAAATATTAATCAGGCTAAGTATTTCACGATCTTAGATCTAAACTCAGCTTTTCTTCAATGCTAGTTACATTCTGATTCACCTGAGCCACTTGCGTTTGTTGCACCGTTTGGTTTGTTTCAATGGACACGTTTGTCTATGGAAGTAAATTGTGGATCCCAAGTAATGGCAAGTATTCTTTTCCAGGTTTTGGGTAAAATTTTGTACGACTTTGTTTTCACGTATATTGACGTCGTGTGTATATTTAGTAGTACGCTGGACGAGCATTTTGAACACACTAGCAGAGTGTTGCAAGCTTTACGCGAGGCCTGATTAACTGTAAACCCAAGTAAGATGAGTTGCGGTGACAATATGTACGGTATATAAGGTTTGTGATTCCAAAAGGCCAGTTACGGACTGATCCTGAAAAGGTCAAAGGTAAATTTCCGGTACCCACAAATATAAGAGGAGTAAGAAGATTTTTGGGGATGGTGGCATTTTATGCGAAATTTATTCCGGATTTTTACAAGCTTTCAGAACATTTGCATTTTTTGAAACGTAAGGATGTTGAATTCCGGTGGGGCCCTGAACAACAGCATAGTTTTCAAACTTTAAAGGAATGTTTGGTTAACCCGCCTGTATTACATTTGCTAGATGTTGAAAAAAACTTTTATTTGCATACAGATGCCAGTTCCGTAGCTATAGGGTCTGTACTTAGTCAAATAAAGACGGCATTATTGTACCTGTTGCGTATGCTAGCAGATCTTAACAGCCGCGGAAAGGAAGTTCACTATTTATGAAAAGGAATGTACTGCGTGTTTATGGGGAATGGAAAGGTTTGATGAATATTTAGAGCATGCTCCATTTGATCTCTATACTGACAACCAAGCTCCGATTTGGCTACTCGCATCGCAAAATCCGTGGGTCGTATAGCCAGGTGGTTGGTTAGATTGTCACGATTTCGGTATAGTATACACCATGTACATGGAACCGAAAAAACGGTAGCCGACGCGTTATCACTAGAGACCGGAAAAATTCGCGAGTTCAATGACCTGCAGCCTAGACTCTACAGTCTTATGTGCAAATAGGCCGACATCAACTTTATATTGGTTGTCTGCTGTCACAGTGGAAGGCGACGATTGGGCCAGCATTCTTCAAGAAGTGTCAAATACCACGTGGGGCCAATGACTAA
Organism: Clitarchus hookeri; assembly: GCA_002778355.1. NCBI lineage: Eukaryota > Metazoa > Arthropoda > Insecta > Phasmatodea > Phasmatidae > Clitarchus > Clitarchus hookeri. The sequence goes on from NQII01000649.1 coordinate 42,228, forward strand.
ATTTGTATAAACGCATTTGTTTTGTATTCTAGCTTGTCCCTAAATGAACCCGCGAATTCTTCAGGTCTCTAGTTATCACACATGTTTTGCGAGAAGTGTGAACCAGTACCGGAAAATGGGACTGTTTCTATGATGGAGTGTATAAAGGAGGATTTATCCTTTAAATTGAGGGGTTTTACAACATTTTCACTAGGCGTTTGTAAATTTGAAGGATATCAACGCAATGACGTGGAATGCGTGAAAATCTTAGCATATATTACTGATGGCAAATCAAAGTATGAATTACGCCAGGAACTGGTTGGTGAACGGACCAACAACGGGAAATTCCATGTGTTAGCACCAAAAGACCTACGCCCTATAATATTTCAATACTTTCACTAGTCTTATTTAGGAGGTCACGTAGGCAAAGAAAAAAACCCACAAAACGGTTATTGGAGTATTTTACATGGCTTAATGTGCGGAAAGATTTAGAGGAATGGGTCAGGACTTGCGAATCATGTCAGAGAGCTAAGGCTACAAATACCTCGCCGCAAGGGAAATATTCAGGTTCTGTGGCAGAATATCCATGGGAGAGATTATACTTGTACATTCTGGGACCCTTGCCGCTTATAAATAGTTGAGCACTGCATAAATTGTATTGGAAAAATATTACTACCAATGTCAACGCTTTGGTCTGAAGTGTCTAAAAATTTAATGGAACATCATAAGAGATTGGCAGCTCATGATAATGTAAATAAGTAGGATGTTCAGTATAAAGTTGGTGATTTAGTTTTGTTACATTCGCAAAACCTTAGTTGTAATGTGGATTATTTTGCAGCTAAGTTAGCGCCAAGTTGGGTTGGCCCATACAAAATTCTACGTTTTTCAATATCTGTAACGATTATAATTCAAGATCCCTAGGATGTTACAAAACAATTTAAAGCTCATATTTCCCACTTAGAACTACTTTAGGGAAAGTATGTAAACCTCCCTGGTTCTGTCTACGCCCTGCTCCGATGTTTATGATGAAAATTACTCCGCACATTTTATAGTACGGGGTAAATTATCTCCGGAGAGATCTGCTCTGTGGAAGCCACTGGAGTCTACGTGGTCCGGCGATACGTGGTTGGGATGCGGGGCTGGGGCCTTGGATGGGACTGGCACCTTATCGAGGGCTTCGTTCCTGCAAGACCCACCACATCAACCGTTTGGAAGGGAGGATGTGATGGTGGCACATTGAAATTTTACATTACGTACCTGCCCGCCCGGTGGGTTTGGTTAACATAGATGCAACTCACCTGCTTGTTGAGCGACGTCGGCTGCGAGGCGCGGCAGCGTGACTGCCATGCATGGGAGTTGGACTCACTACAGTGCCGCGTTCGGGGGAGTGGCTGGCGATGTCCCTTCCCCCCTCCAACACCATGACACCTGACGTCACACCCAGTGAAGACATGTTTTACTGGTACCGTAGAAGTTAAAAATAAAATTTGTTTTCCTGAATGGCTACATTTGTGATGATGACAAAATATCCGTTGTTGAATTTCGAGACCATACCAGAAAATTATTGTGCGGAAGGGATTTTCAGTATAAATAGAGGTCCCAGGCATACGGCAAACCAGGGTTGGGGTAGCTTTGCACAGGACAGGATGTCCTGTTTTTAATTTTAGTTAAGTATTGTCCATATTTTGAAAGAGACAAAACATTTAAAATGAATTGCCATAATATTATTTTTACTATCGCTGGGTGTAAATATTTTTTTAAAGTCATTTTTTCTATCTCTTTTAGAATTTTAATAGTATTTTGCATTTAAGTAGATATGCACATTTAGGGGAATGTAACGCCATAATAAGTATTAAATGAGAATGGACTTTGTAATTATTCAAACTTATATATTGTGTGAAATGCGCACTTTGTTTTTGATAGCACACATGATCATTTTATTGTATGCTTATATTGACCTAATATTAATTTTTAAGAAGTGGACTACCATCATAAAAATTTTGGGGAGGTTTTCTCCATCCCACAAGGAATAAAACCGAGAAAACTAATTTTGTTTCCATATTAAATCATTCTGATTTCAAATGCTTGTTCTTGATCCATTTTCTAAGTTCCTGTTCTCCTATACCCTAGGAGTGATGAAGGGAAACAGTGGTGCTGATGCGTTGGGAGAACAGGTGTTCTCTGGGTGCTGCTAGTTGGGCCCAGGGGACAGCTGACGTGTCGACGTATCGGTCACAACAGCTCCAATGCCTACATCACTAGCATCAGTGTCCAAAATGAAACCCAGGACTTGTGGAGATATCAGAATTTCCTTTAGCTTACTAAAAGCATCTTCACACTCGGTGGTCCAATGAAATTTCCTTTTCTCCTCAATCAGTTCATGTAGTGGCTTGACGATCGTGGTGAACCTAGGTACAAATCGATGGTAATAGGAACAAAACCCCAGAAACCTCCGCACTTCAGTTTTGTCAGTTGGTGTCGGCCAATTAATTTTTGCTTTGGTCTTCTCGGGCTCTGTTCCTATTCTATGGGCTAATTCTACATGTCCCAAGAAATTTATTTTCATTTGCAACATGCGGCACTTTTTAGGAACTACTTTCAAGTTGACTACGGCAACTCTCTGGAATACAGAGTATAAGCGTGATAGGTGCTTTTCAAATGTACTTCCTGTCACAATAATGCCATCTAGGTAAACCGGACACATATCTAAAAGCAGAACTTTTTCCATCAGGCGTTCGAAGGGGGCAGGGGCATTACATAGCCCAAAAGGCATAGCTTTGAACTGCCTGGTTCTTTCCACATGGACACAAAATGCAGTCTTATCTTGGTCCTCTGGAGCCACATCGCACTGCCAGTATCCACTCTTCATGTCCGAAGTAGAACATCATTGTGAACCTACTAGACTGCTCAATGTGGCAAGTATCTTTGGAAGTGGTTACGAGTCTTTCTTTGTTACATTACTAAGCTGGCGATAAACAACACAAAACCTCTGTGTGAACTGCTTGCGATCACCTATCACGACCCCTTTCTCGAGACGAATGGCTCTATCGGACAAATTTATCATTCTAACTGGAAAACGGTTAGAATTAGAAGAGACCAAAGTCCTTGCTACAAAGACTTTACCTGGCAGTATGCCAACCGTCTCTGCTGGCTCTACTAGACCCAAATGCCTGACAAATTTTCCTTGACATCTGCCTCTAAGGACAATTTCACTATAAGCGAGCAGCACAGTGTGTTGACCACAGACTACTGGGCAGCTAATTGCGGAGGACAAATCATGCCGTGTTAACACCACCAACTCTGTACTGCCTATCCATAGCACACCAAGTCAAGTATCGATACAGTAACCCCAGCCTACATAGTACATCAAGCCCCAAAAAACATTCAACCAACATTTTTGCTATGTAAACATAGAGCTCTATGCTTCGGTCACCAAGCTTCAATATCACTTTTCTGTTACTTCTAACTGGCGTAGTCTCACCTGTTACTGCAGTCAAATAGTGCCGTTGCATACTGTCGTCGGGTGATCGCTGNGGGGGGGGGGGAAGGCCTGATGATGTCTGGTTTTATTACTGTTACGGTCACTCCAGTGTCGACGACCATTTGGCAAGTAACATCATTCTGGCTCCCTTTCACCAGTATTGCATCCAAATTATATTTCACCAACCGTACATGTAAGAACACTGGGGCCTTCCCTCAGCCAGTCACCGACCTTCGCCCCCGAATATCGGTGTTTACAAGTTTTACAAATGTGTTGTATTCTCACCTGTCTCTCGCTACCTCTTTTTCCATTGCTGCTGCTGGTGTTGTGGCTGTCCACATGATCAACACTCCGGCAGTTTAATTGGGTTGGTTGGTGATAGGGGGGTGGGGGCGAAGCTTTGTAGAGCTGATCCTGAAATGGATGTCCTTCATAGCCAATTGAAACTCCTTCAGTGTCTTCTTTATGCTGTCTTCGTCATCTTCATTCAGAGTCACTGCCCGTACCTGATTCGGGGTGCGGCTCCTTGTCTTACTGACTTCACCTCCAGTTCTCGGGCCATGGCGTCCTGCATGTTATGGGGGTGCAGCCAGGCGTACCGCTTGCCGTATTTCCATGTCGCCGATAGCATCGACGAAGAAGCCTACTGCGATGATGTCGCGCGCCTCCTCCGGATACTCTTCCAGAGATAGGCGGGAAAGTCGCACGATGTCTTGCCATAGCTTTTGCAGTGGCTCTCTTGATCCTAGAGTACGGTTTCGCAGTTGGGCATGGTGAGCATGTCGCAGGTATCCGTCGCCGAAATGTAGCTCCAAGGTTGACACCAGTGTGGGGTACTCCAGTCGATGTCGCTCTGGCAGAGATTGTAGTATGCTCAGTGCGAGGCCTTTTACACAACACCTTTCCAGTTTTGTAAGCCGAAATCGTGGTGTCAATTAAACATTTATTCGGCGCGCTATAGAGTTTCCATACATTTTGATGATGGGACAGTTAATTTTCCACGACTCATCATTTAAATCCACACACATACAAATATAAAATATGAAAATGCACGTTCACACCGCAAACAGCATACGAATTTAAATTAATTATAACGTAGCGGAAATTATAAACTAATAGTTACCTTTATTTTCGGTGTCTTCAACTTTTTTCAAGCCCTCGTCCTCACTTTCACTAACAAAATATCCAGCTACGTATCTTAATGCTTCATTTTCTTCCCACGATTTTGTCAAGGACGTGACCACAGTTTCTTCTTGAATCTCCTCGTTTTCTTCGTCTTTGTTTTCTGTGGTATTTACACTTAACTCAGTGAATATCTGGCTAGTCAGATAAGGCTTTGTCTTGAACCATCCTCCTCAATACATTCTCCTTGCGGCAGAGGAAGTTCAGATCCCAGTAACATTTGCCAGAACCTGTACTTAAAATCTGTTGATGTTGGATTATCATAAGTACTACCGATACTTCTACAACGAGAAACGAAACTTTCAACTAAGTCCTGGTTTAAGCGATATGTTATGTAAGTTATTTTAATGAGTTGGTTTTCTGGAGATAATTCTGTAAGCCACCTAGAGATCGTATATATATTAATAAACCTTTCTGAAATGGCATCAGTGTTTTGTGGCCTACGATTCTCATGCTAAGCGCCATTTCTTCCATTTCTATAATTATTTCTAACTGCTCCTTCAAACGAAACCCGAATTAATGAAAAATGTATTCATCACATCAAAAAACCCGACAACTTAATAAAAAAATTAACCAGTTTCCGGGTGTTCAGGATATTTTGATGAATGTCGTGTTGCTGTGTGGTGGGAAAACAGTTGCACAGTAAATTTTATTTCCTGGCGAGTATTTCCCTATAACTGAATGTGAAGAGGTGTACGTTTTGGAGACAAACTTCAGTTCCGTGTTTTCAATGATGACTTGCACGTAACAACTTTTCCACACGACAGTTTTAATCCATAATCCAAAATATTATTTCATAACAATTTGATGGCATATAGCATATCTGCGAAAACCCACACAGGATTGGTACTGTAGGGGTTTTCAATAGTTGTGCTAGATGGTGACATGTTCAATTATTTTCATAAGCCTATATTACTTTCGCCCATGTCACAATTCCAACGAAAGAAAATTACCTTTCTTCAAGCGTTCTTATTACTCCGAAAAGCAGGTCTTTTGTCAGTTTTCAATCTATATGTCATAAAATATAGGCTGTTTCCACTTTGAAGCCAGTCCTCGATCCATAATGACTTGTACATTTCTTTTTGCCTCAAGTATTTTATCCTCACTTTGATCATAACATAATCTTGAATCCACATTCATCTCTTCAAATGACAGAATTGTTAACCGCTCTGTTTCACTCGTGATTTTAGATGTAACTTCAAGGACTGCCAAAACTTCAGTTTGAATGCCTGGCCTACACCTCAAATTTCGAGTCCATTTTAGGAGAGTTGGCAACCCCGGAAGTGGCAAGCCCACGTTATTTCTCATGTAAACATAGGATTTCTGAGAATTTGACCTGAGAGTGATAGCAGCCGCAATGTCTTCTTTTTCCCAGCAACACTTATTTTTAGTTAGTAACCTATTAATTGGTTAAGGCACGAAAACGTTTTTCAAATTGTTCCGCATTTCGTTTTTAACTAATTTTTAGACAACGCTTATGCAGAATTTTAATTTGCAACAGCTGTTGTTTCAACATTTTGTTTTCATTTTACAAACGATTTTCTGATTCTCGTCTCCGTTTTATTTTATTTTATAGGCCAGATACTTTAATTTTCAATAACATCATTTCTTGTTCCACGGTTTTAAATTTAGTTGATAAATTAACCTCTGATTCCATCTCTTCTTCTGTGACTGAGTGACATATCTGAGCGTGTTGTTCATCATTTTCGGCACTACTGTCTAAGGAATCGTAACAATAAACTAGCGACTTTGCTGTTTGTATGAGCGTAATACCATAATAATTGCAACGCAGTTATGGCATTGGAAATATAAACAGCATACTAATTAATGTAAAAATGCTCACGTATAGTTAAGCGTTAACAACGAAACAGGGGCCTATTATTTTTTTTAAATATCGGAAAGATTTCTCTAGCTGATTGTTTCGATACGTCCATGCTGGTAACGAGTTTCACGATGCCAAAATATAAATTTTTGAGACTACTAGCAACTGTCTAAATAAAATGTATGAAATTTTTGAAGAATTGATTTTACAACTTGGCGGGGCAGCGGTGGCGTAGTGGCCAGGGCGCTCGCCTTCCACCACGACGATCCGGGCTCGATCCCCGGCGGACCAACTCCCGGACCCTCGCATGTGGGAATCGTGCTGGACGATGCCGCCTGCCAGCGGGTCTTCTCGGGGTACTCCCGTTCCCCCCGCCCTTGCATTACAGCGCCGCTCCATTATAGGGCTTCACTTCTGTCATGCTCGGGGATGACGGTCACCTACGGGTCCCAGCTGGAAAGACCGTCACTCGGAGGGTGTTGCCTTGCCCTGGGTGCACTCCGTACACGCCATTTAGTTATTTTTATTTTTACAACTTGGCATCGTTGCATTTCGTGTGTCGTCAACGAAGCTGGACCAATCACGTTAAATCTGTTGTAGTAGAAAAAATTGTTTTAAAACACATTAATATATTTTTATTTATTTGTGGATAATCAGGGATAAGTAATTGCAACTACCTTAAAAAAATTAACTATCTAGAGTGACGACGAAAATATTAACCGATATATATCTAATATATAAAATTCTCCCGTCACAGTGTTAGTCACTGAACTCCTCCGAAACGGCTGGACCGATTTTTATGAAATTTTTTATGTATACTCGGTAGGTCTGAGAATCGATTTATATCTATTTTTTACACCCCTAAGTAATAAGGGCGGCCACCCCCAAACATTTTTTTTTTTATTGTTTGAACACAATTTTTATTTTTTATTTTTTTATGATGTGGCATCAAAAAATACATACCCTCCTAAATTTTCACCCTTCTACCACCAACCCTTATTTTTTTATAGCGATATTAGTAATTTAATAAATTTTACCCTAGGTCGATAACTGATCNTGTTTGAACAAAATTTTTATTTTTTATTTTTTTATGATGTGGCATTAAAAAATACATACCCTCCTAAATTTTCACTCTTCTACCACCAACCCTTATTTTTTTTATAGCGATATTAGTAATTTAATAAATTTTACCCTAGGTCGATAACTGATCAATTATCATCGATCATTTATCGATCTAGGTTACAATTTATTCCCACCAGGTGTCTCCCAGTGACACAGCACGGAGTAGCCGGTCTCCACTTTCTCTCACACAATAACCTTTCTCTTATTCATTTGTGCTCAGATCGTAGTAGTGACGTGTTTACAATTATATTTTCAATAATTAAGTGTACTTCTTAATTAACTTTATTATTGATCGCAAAGCTGTAATTGTTTGTATTTCCATTTTATTAATATTTATTAAATTATCTAATATATATGTGTAGCTCTCACGTTCAGTTATTTAATTAATTTTATATAACCTCAACTATTTATATAACCTCAACTATAATCACTAGAAATACTTTTTATGGCAAAACAACGTTTGCCGGGTCAGCTAGTACATATATAATAATAAATAATGAAGTCAGACATAGGTAATCCACAGGAACTCTTATTTTTCATGCAGATTTGTTTCATCCTTAAAATAATTTGGATTGACCTTATTACGCTAATATTTGCCATTAAAATAACTAAACCCGTGAAATAACATGTTAAAGAGTTAGCTCATATTGCCGCTAGATATAGGTTAAGTAGATATTAATTAAGAATATATTTAAGAAACTTTTATATTTTAATTACTTTATCGTAACTTTATTCACGAAAAAACAGTAAAACGCTTTACCATATTGTAACAAAAGACAAAATGCAAATTAAAAAGCAATACTATAATAATTCATATTTTTCTGGTGTACATATACCATTACAAAATTTTTGCTAACATTCCAGCTATGGCTGTAAACTATAAAATATTTTCCATTAATGTTTGCATGTCTAAAACAAATTTATTACGTTTTGATTCACAGTACAAACTACGTTTCACAACTACAGCTTTTATTGCAAAATTTATTTCGTTATTTATTTTATGTTTCAGCAGTTTCGTGTAATATTTCACATTATATTCGTAGCAACTCTATCTTTATTATAACTTTGTTTACACGATTTTTTCCATAAATATGCAAATGTCGTGATAATTTAATATTTGGTAACAGTTTTACTCTCCTTTATTAATTATATTTATATTAAACCACGCGCGAGTGTATTTTCAAGTTTCTTGTATCACACAAAGTATTATAAGACAAATCTATAGAGGAATGGCGATTCCGGCTGCTGCCTAGCTGTCGGATTCATTTCAACACTTCATGGATCGATTCAGGTATACAATTCCGCTATCGAGTGTTCAAAAATTGCCTTTAGGCATTACGATAGCGGAATGACGTCTTTCCTCTAAAAGAATAACTCAGATAGTTTCAATAATTGGACCCCAGGTCGGAGTAAATCGTGGTCCGAAACTAGCAATAAATATATGGGTGGTCCTAGACTCGGGGGAGCGCGGCGCCGCAGTGACATCACGTGCCACCCTTCGGAGTACCGTTACTCGAAATAGGCGAGACGACTCAACCTTCTTCTTTAGTGGTCCTGGGTTAGCAGTACTCCGCTCATGTGTATTACAACACACATGCCAGTATGGAATATATGCATATTGGGAAATCCAATAATACATTTTTGTAAACCTTTCACTATTGATTACAGTGATTGGGAGCATTGAAGATTTGCTATTTTTTCTTATATATAAAATTATGGCAGTAAAAATGTATATCTACCGATTGAGGTGTTTGCCCGAAATTCTAATATGTCAAACGGCAAGTAAGTTGCTGTTGAGCAAACAGGAACGAATGCGAATGCATTCTCATTCGATAATGAAACTTATATTGGCAGTCTTTATTTCCGGGAAATTGACCAAGTTTTCTATTATTTTTAACGATGTTGGTGCATAATGTTTGCACCAAATATCTTGTTTCGTAATGATATAATGTTAGCAACTTTTTTTTTGTATTTAGAAACGTAGTGAAAATGTTTTTAAAAAAACATCGGCCAGGCTTTGTGCACTATAAATCGATATTTTATAGTGGGGTTTAAAAGTGTGTAAGGCAAGGCTGCTGCCTTAACTTCGCCACCGAACAAAAGACACATAATTAAATAGTATTCATCGTAATTTTCGTTTACCTCTAATTTAAAAAAAAATAATTACTTTGCCCCGGGCATAGTAATGGTTTAAACCTTACAATGTACAAATTTTCTGAAGTGCAAATGGAGCTGTTATACCTCAGAAAATACGTCAGACTTGAATATATAATTTTTATTTCGAAGAAACAAGTAACAGGTTATTACTTTCAAGTATGTTAACATATTTATTCAGTAAGTTACTCTTACATTACATGAAAAACAGGCGGTTATTTACGTTAAAACGGTTTAAAGAACAAAGTCTTACAAAACTTTTGTAGACAGAAAATAAAAAAATTTACTTAAATCAGATTACTCTTATGGATCAACTAAGTTACGTTTTCACTGCCTAGCGAAAACTTCTTCCCCCACCCCTCATTTTTCAAAAGTTTGAAAAGGAATTTGGAAAGGCTTTGTGGAAGGCTTTGGTAAGTAATTCGTGCTCGAGAACGCTTGGTATTACAAGTGAGAGAGGCAATGATTGGCCACGACGAACAGATAAACTGAAAGTGATCTTCAGTTATGTAAAGCGCAGGAAGAAGGCAGTATTTTTATCGCCTGCTAATTTTCTTCTCATAGTTCACTCTTCTTGAAGATGTAGTCTTATGTGGTGTGTGTATTCTTATGTGTACTGTTATGCGTCAGGTGTGCGCGATACCAGTGTTTACCTACATGGACGTATGTCTGCATCTATACGGCATGGCGGTGGAAGAGAGAAAAGTTTCGAAGATTCCGAAATGGAGGTATTACTTGATGAAAACTCGTGCCAAACGCAAGAAGAATTGGGAGTGACGCAACAAGCCATTTCAAAACGCCTCAAAGCCATGGTAATGATTCAGAAGCATGGAAATTGGGTTCCGTACAAGTTGCAACCGAGAGTTGATGAACAGCGTTTCTTTGCTTGTGAACAGCTGCTTCAAATACAGAATTGGAAGGGGTTTCAACATCGCATTGTGACCGGCGACGAGCAATGGGTCACTACAATAATCCCAAGCGCAGAAAACCATGGGGAATGCCCGGACATGCCTCCACGTCGACGGCCAGACCGAATATGCACGGCGCCAAGGTCACCTCGGTGTGGTATCTTATGAGCTGTTGAAACCGAGTGAAGCCATCTTAGAGGATCGGTATCGAATGCAATTGATGCGTTTGAGCCGAGCTTTGAAGGAGAAACGGCCACAGTGAGACACGATAAAGTTATCATCCAGCATGACAATGCTCGGCCACATGTCGCAAGACCGGTCAAGACATATGTGGCAACGATGAAATGGGAGGTCTTACCCCACCCGCCGTACTCTCCAGACGTTGCTCCTTCCGATTACCATTTGTTTCGATCGATGGCACACGGCCTGGCCGATCAGCATTTCCGCTCGTATGAAGTAGTCAAAAAATGGATCGATTCGTGGGTCGCCTCAAAAGACGCGTCGTTTTTTCGAGATGGTATCCAAAAATTGCCAGAAAGATGGGACAAAGTAGTGGCTAGCGACGGACAGTACTTTTAATCATAAATATGTAATCACGTTTTAACAATAAAGCCTCAAATGTTGGAAAAAAACGGTGGAAGCAAGGTTGTATACCTGATGCGTACACGATGTATGCATGTATTCTTCCAACCAATAACATTTCCGACATAGCCATCTGACAACACCAAATAAGGTACTGAATCAGATGTAACATTTTCAGTCTTTCAAAGTACTGTACAACAAAAGAAGAGGTTGTGTTTGTTGAAGAATGCGTAAACTGTCTGAAAATTAATACGCAGTACATGTAACGCTGAAAATAAAATATATACACCTGCGAGATACTTCGTGAAGCTTTCGTAAGGCACTAAGAAATAAGAGAAAAATGCCTGATGATCAGTTCGGAATTGTAACCACTCTTACGTAAAAATTAAAATATCGAAAAAAATTCGTTTTTATTTTGAATATTTTGAAAGATATAATAAAACCTTTAATACATAATGGGGGAAAAAATGTTAATTGTTGTCATTATGATCATAAGATTTTTTTTTGTTTTCTTGATATAATACAGCAATTCGTCTATTTCCTACATGCAAACCCTCACACATGGAGTCTGTTACCGCACCACAGCTGGAATGGCACCCGTGGCTGTGATCCGCAACATGCATACGCAACTGGCCATATTCCGATACCTCTACAATGCGCAGTATGAGCAAACAAGAATTTCTGATCCCTACAAGACGTCGCATCTGTGTGGCGCCTGCGTCATTTGACTTTCGACCAATCTTCTGCACTGACTGCAACGAGGGCACGAGCACGAGTTCTTTATGCGATGACGTCACGTTGGCGGCAAATTGTTGAACATTAGATTAGGAATTTGGAAGGAGGCCGTTATTAGTGGTGACATGCATCTAGAAGTAGTGTGTGTTGCCTTTTTTAGTCAGTAAAATGTATCAAGGAGCTATGTTTATTGCAGCTAAGGTGACGTACATCGGCTGATTTAAGTTGTTCTAGGTGGAATATTGTTCATATAATTTATGATACATCACTAGACACTGGCTGTCAGAAAGGCGCACTCGTTCATGAAATGGAATAAACTGGAAATTAAAAATTTAGAATTTCCTGTAAACCTTATGGTAATAAGTAATAACAATTTTGCAATGTAGGGCACAGACCAACCACGTTCCTTTGTTTCTCCGCCATTATTTTGGTAATGATAACTCTTTGGAAATGGATTTACTGAATTAAATTACTTTGAAAACATTTTATACAGCGCAGAAAAACTTCAACTATAATTTTTATATAATATTTTTCCCAATTTTTTGCAATTACAGAAATACCTACGTACATTGTCAACAATTGCACAACAAATAAACAAAATAGAAACCCAAAGTCACAATTAAAGAAATGTATGAAATACGCGTAACTACCTATATAAGGGTGACAAATTTTTCTTGTAAAACATATAATGAAGAATGTGAATTCATATTTTATTTGTCACAGAAAAATGTCACAGGTTCAGAGAAAGATTATGACTGAAAGAGCTGTTCATTTTTTAAATGTCAATAAAGAATTTACTGCTTCTAAGATCAAAATGTGAATTCATATTTTACTTGCCACAGAAAGATGTCACGGGTTCAGGGAAAGATTATAACTAAAAGAGCTATTCATATTTTAAATGTCAATAAAGAATTGACTGCTTTGAAGAGCATGATTTTATTTGCTTGTTATTATAGCACACAACAAATGTTTATTCTCCTTCCCAGTTCCTGACGTTGAGAGATTTTACATGGCGTGTTAAAGATAACTAAAATTATAAATGTCATTTGCATATAAAATTTATGTTACAAAACATTGCATTCATAAATAAAACTGAAAGATGTTACACTGAACGAGTGAGTCTCGTGTGGCAGGAGAACCCTCTTTTCTTTCCATTTTTTGTAACAGGTTTTGGCGCAACACTTCGCAGAGGCATGCTCCGCTGTTTCCTAGAATCCAGTCCCTTCCCCTTAGCAAGACAGTACAGCAACTTCAAATGCTTGTCTGACAATTTCCGTACAGTCAGGCTGTTCATGCGGACTATTCGATGTATTTTTTTCCAGTGGACAAAAGGTTGCAGCTCGAACGAAGTGAAAATAACGCGTATTTTGTTTCTCTTTGAACAGAGTATGTGTGTGTGGGATATATATATTTATTTATTTATATTTGGCCACTTTATATTCGCCAAACGCGAACCCCTGTCCCTAGAGTGGACCCCCTCTCTAAAAGGTGCTATATGCTTCTGACATCTAACGGCAAGCACGTGAACTACTGCGGACGGACGCAGTGGGAGTAGGGAAGAAACCCCGCCTGTCTGCCGCATGGCCCGTAAGTGATAGCATTGGTTTGGTGATTTTCGATGTTACAAAATTTTCTCGAGGGGTTTTTGAAGCGTTACCATTGTCTCTGTGTGCAAGTTAGTGAATGTCTTGTGTAAAATAGCGATAGATACAAACTAGTAGTAATTAATTATGGTTTTAGTTGAGTGTTTTTAATGAGGAGAGAGAAAGTTGGTGTGGCAAAACGAAAACATGGCGGGTGCCTAGAGTGGACCCTCTCGTGTTCCTTGAGTGGACCCCAGTGGTGTGTATTCCATAGACCCTATAGGCAAGCACTGCTGCCAGGAAAAACTTATGTCAGAAATTTTAAATAAGAACTTTACATTATTGGTCGCAGCCTCTAAATGCTCCCTCTCTTTTATTGTATTTATACTTGCCCGCATGCTGTGTTTTCGTTAATCTTAATTCACATTTTCTCTCCACCCGCTGTTCGAGCCACCATGCCAACATAAACACAAGGGATTTCGTACATTTTCGTGGGTTGTCAGTATGTACTTCCCAGCCAAGTCCCCCTGAGGCAAACGCAGCATACTATTTGAAGGGTTCATCGCCGCGCCTTTGGCTGTTTTCGAAAGTGAAATGCTTAATATGTGTGTATACAATACAGGATCAGTTTCATGTGCATTTCAGCCTTGTTTGAGTACGTGGCAGTGTTGTTTCCTCTACAATGTAGGGAATCATGTGTATAACCCCCTCTGTGCAAGTTATGGGTACCGTCTGGCTAGGTCGCCATGCGCTGTGCAGAGCTTCAAGACAAAAGGGGTTATAAAAAAAAACCACTCCACGCGCCTATATGGTGTCTGTTTATGAACAGTGTGTAAGAATTGTGACACGTCCGACGATAATTTTCCATTTTACATTTCCATTTATTAGGCTTATACTATACATATTATGGGACAGTTAAAATGCCTAAAATGGGCATTTTCGCGGTTATATTTAGGTACGAAAACCACGGTTCATGATATGTAGATCTAATGTTATTTTGGGTTGGGCACAACACCTTTTACTTTATTAGACTGTTGCATACAACAACAAACATAGAGTCACCGCTGAAAGTCACACAGAGACGAGTTACTGATAGAAAGAATGCACATCAGTTCAGTGACTTGCGTGTAAAGGCGACGAAGTATGTGAAATGCATAAATTACTTTTCTTATCGCTGCCGCACTTCTAGGCATCAAACACGCAAAATCCGAACAACCAGACGGAACCTCTAGCTGCGAGTCCCACAGCCCGGGATGACGCACTAAATGAAGTGTCACCATTCAGGCTCAGAGATACAGCTGACCTACACAAAAAGTTACCACATGCCACTGGTGGACCCTCTGTTATTTTTTTAACAAAACAAACGGAAGCACGTGTATTTATTTTCTTACATTTTTAGGGGGCGAACTATAGATACAATTAAGAATAAAAGGGTGCAGAAGGGAAAAGAGTGGAATGGCGATTCCATGGAAAAAGCTATAAGAGCAGTACGTGAAAAGAATATGGGATGGAAAAAGCAACTAAAAAGTTTTCTGTTCCTAAAACTACATTGATGAGATTGAGTAACGAAAAGTATGGGGATCCTCATAAAGCTGCTAACACAAAGTGGGGTCGTCAGACTGTTCTAACTCTTGAGTTAGAAGAGCAACTTGTGCAGTACAGTCTGACAACAGAAGCCAATTTGTTTGGATTGACCCGGGGAGATTTAAGGAGGATGGCATTTCAGATAGTCGAGAGAAATAACCTTAGGCATCCCTTTAGCAAAGCAGATGACATGGCAGGAAGGAAGTGGCTCAAACTATTTATGAAGAGGCACAAACAACGGCTCTCCTTTCATAACCCTACTCGTACATCCTATGTCAGGGCAGTTGGTTTCACCAAGGAAAATGTTAATTCATATTTTGATCTCCTTGAAGCCCTTTTCGAAAAACACAATTATCCACCAACCAGGATATTTAACGTAGATGAAAGTGGATTTGCAATCGTGAAATCAAAAGCATAGGGCATAAATGACTCTGTTATAATTATTGCTGTCGGGGGTGATGTATATGTTACGAATTTGACGCCTGTATTTTAAACTTTTCGGAAATTATGACTAACTATGTTTATAAGTTCGCATAGAGCATAAATGACCCTGCGATAATTTTCGTTGTCGGGAATAATGTCTATGTTACGAATTTGGCAACTGTATCTTAAACTGTTCGGAAATTATGTCCAACTATGCTTATAAGTAAGCATAGGGCATAAATGACTCTGTGATAATTATCGTTGTCGGGGGTGATGCATATGTTATGAATTTGGTGGTTATATCTTATACGATTCGGAATTTGGGTTAACTATGCCTATACGATGTGAGAAGTTGCATGGCAGGAAGGCGATGAACACGAACATTCTTCAGCTAATATGAATGATACTGGCTTGTCAGTGATGGGACCATTTCGAGAGGCTCGCGTATATAATCTGAGACGAGACCATTTCGAGAGCCTCGCGTAGCTAATCAGAGACGAGAGTCTCGCGTGCCTGCTTGCACATTCCGGCTGACATTGCACAATTTCAACCGGCTTCAGCCTCATCGCGCAAACCATCCGGATTGCGCATGAAATCCAAAATTTTGGAAAATATTTGGGGAAACTTGGGGAATTGTGAGGGAAATTAGGGAAATTTTAACGATTTTGGGGAGAAAAAAGTTTGAAAATGACGTTATCGGTGTCCTACCGACGACGCTCCATGGCTCCCCGCTCCCCCGCCCGGCTCCAGGTGGATTGGAACCGGCCTTTTATAGCTACTTTTATTTTAATATTCCACTGGCATGCAAGTTGCCTACAGGCACGGTTGTTTAATATCCTTAATAACGAGCACGTTTTAAAACTGTTTTTGTGACCATGTCCTATAATAGAAGGTTGCATAGGCAAAGATTCTTTGACAAACGCCGGTGATGAATTTACGCTGACAGTTTCAGAAACATTATTTTTTATCCTTTTCATAACGTCGCAAGTCGGGTGTATGATTTCATATTGCTTTTCCGTATTTCTATTTGGAATCAGGTAGAATTTTCACATCATATTGAGTCTAGTGTTTAGAATATTTTGCCATACGGCAAAGTGTTAAGAAGGTGTAACTAAATTTGATGTAGTAAGTCACATTGTTTTTGCAATTAAGGCTACATTAAAGATCAAGGATATGCATAGCAGATAATACGTTATCATTAAAACTTTGGTTTCCTTCAAGGACGTGTGCTGGTGTTACGTAATGTTGAACAATTACTATATACGTATGCATCTGATGCCTCAAAATTAATTCCTCGAAACATTTTCAAATGATCATTTAGCAAACTGTCAGTGGCACCACTGGCGGGGATAGCAAGTCGTATCATATTGTCTCCCACAATGTGGGTTTTGACCTTAGGAGATTGCATTATTTCTTGCCAATTTTCTTACGAAGTGAATAATTTAGAGGTAGGATGACAATATAGAGGGAAAGGGGTGGGAATGCCTCGAACCGCCACTGTGGTTTTTGCGTGCTAGTGGCAGTGTGTGTTGTGTGCGTGACTATACGACTATCAGCGCTGGCGTGAGAAAAGTGTACAAGTACAGAGGAATTCCAAGATCCGAGGACATCTAACTGGCGGAAAGCGGGCACGTAATTCTCATCGACGAAAATTATACATTTTAAAATATTTTGGTAAACAATTTTTGAAATGAAGTGCAAGTTTTAAACTTATTCATAGCATGTGATATGTAGGCCATATATACATAACGGTAAATGTAGACATGTTTAGAGTTGCTAATAGGCCCTGTACTGTTTTTCTATACTTATCAGAAATTAGCATTTTTTGAAAAAAGTTTTGGAGAGTTACTATGGATGTATTCCGTAAGGATGAGAGTGGAAATCCATCATTCGTACTTTATTACACCTGTAATTACACTGTTTTTGTTTAATTTACGAACATTTGCTTATACTGTTAACGTGGCATGATTCCATCTGTCGGCGAGTGCAGTGGGGATGCAGGAAGAGATAGGGGTGCTCCCAGAACAGCAAAGAAAATTGGCCACTGTCATAAATCTGTAGAGAAAAAAGGAGTTTGAACTAGTTTCATGAAAGAAGGAAACATTTCGATATTTTAAAGTATAGCTTTAGTAATTTGTCGGCAGCACGTAATTTCATTGATAGTTGAAATTATATCAACCAAAATTTGACACGAAAAAAAAAAGATATGTTGCCGTTGATTATACAAACTTATATTTATATGATACACATTCATAAGACATTGCAAGTATATAAGAACCTTAAACAGCTTGTCTCAGACGTAAATAAACCTGTGTTTACAGTCTGTGCTCTCGTGGAGAACATTTCTAACACTGACTGTAAACATCAACTATACTGAAACTGACTATTTTTCTCTGCTGACACTCGATTTGTGATTCCCTGCAGGAAGTATTGGCATTGCTTACGTGCCAGGAGCTGTATCTCTGCTGCCAACTATTTGTGGCATTTTTCTCGATAATGGTGAGTCCTGAGCAGTTGCAAATAGAGGGCATTATTACTAAATTAACCAGCATCAATCAAACTTCCATGAAACCTAATGTTAAAAAAATTGTATGCAATGGGAGGGTGACCATACCCCTATTATTTTCAATATGGTGGGGCGTGTTACCAAGATTTTACTATTGGGTTGAATATCTCGATAACACAAAATACTGTTCAGAATATTGAAATTTAATTTTACGCAGTTTCCAATATTTCGCAAAAGTACCATTTACAAACTCGAACTTTAAGGACTTGTATCTCCCTTTATATTCAGTTTAGATAGAAAGTGTTGCAATTATTTTCTGCTTAATTTTGCAAAAGGGATCACTCCGCGAAGTTTGCCGTAGAGATCAGTTCATCTCCGTATATAACGTTAAAAAATTAATAAAAATGTCACAAATTACATAAGTCACAAATTACTATTTTTATAATATAATAGTTTATATAACATAACATAATCATAAGAAGATTTCAAATTCTCATACTCACAGATTATACTAACTAAATTACGTTTACAACAAAATACAATACAAAAAACTACACACTGCTAAGACACAACACTAAACAAGCACATTATTGAAAAAATAGGAAGATCAAGGGGAGGGAGGAATCCAACAAACAATACTATTATCGAAAATAACACGCAACACTTAACATAATTATTTATTTTACAAGTGAAGGTAATATATGAGTAAAAATATATTGTAGACTAAAGAGTACTAACGAAAATTACCCCTGAGGAAGAGAGGTGTGTGATTTTCCAATTACCGGGCAGCTGTCAGAGACTCAGCAGGTTTAATTACTTGCTGTAGCAACATCTTAAACAGCAATAATGGCTCTAAACTAACTGTCAACACTGTCTGCCAGGGCAGGTGCAAAGTAACTTCGTGTCCTACGCGAAAGACGCCTCTCCCCCCTTTCCGTTAGCGTTCTATTTTTTTAAATTCGTCTCGGGTAACACTCACTTCTACTAATAGTCAAAAGTCTCACTAATGAACTTTTTTTTAGATTTAGCTGCATACTTTCGAAACATTTAAAATAGAAATCAGTTACGTTGTTCTAAATAAAATAAATAAAAAGACACATAATCAAATAAATAATGAAAAGGCCTACATATTTATTGCATTAAATCGTACAATCTTACCGGCGTGCAGATGTTGAACAATAGTTCATAGAAGCGCGATACATCCAAGAATATTAACACAGTGTAGTAGAACCAACAATAAAATTGATAAGGATTTAATTAATTAATTTGTTCTATACACCTTTGTAGAAGTTCAAATTTGTTCACTTAAGTCAATGGTTTTGTCAATAAAGATAAGTTGTCAATCCTACTAGTCTCCTTTTTTCATAGACGAGTGGATGTATTTTTCAGTCAACTGTGCCTCAGAAAAACTGTACTCACAGATAACTACAGATACATGTAGATTCAGCAAAAATTCAAATGAATAAATAAATTAGGCACATTACCTTGTAAGATAGTCTTACAAATGTAATCTAAAATGTCCTATGATTTTACTTTCTGAGACACCTTTCTTGCAACAACTTGTATCTCACTACACATCTCAGTAACATTAACATCCTTTGTAGTCTTCACGAGTCGGCAGTTCTTCAGTTTTATACACTTCTCAAATACATACCGGGTAGGCTTTTCCTGCAATATTACACGCCACCAATGATATATTGCAATAAATATGTTACTAGACAATATAAATAATTATTTACCTTAAAAAAACTTTATAATGATTAAATCAGTTGTATGTCTTTTATAAATTTTTATAACCAAACTATAAAGAATGTTAGATATTCCGCTGACCGTCTTGCCGCCCTCTGCTTCTGGGCGCAGTAGTTCACCTATAAGAACGCACCGGCCTTTTTTCTGCTTTTTAATCACATTACAGTCCAAAACAGACAAATTACTTCTTATATGAAAAATACATCCAGTGCTGTACGTATTTTCTTAAAAGAATGTCTCTTATATTTAGTGAGAATTTGACTATAACTGAAGAAAAAAAATCATCGCCCTGTTATATTTTAAGAATCATTTTGAATAATTTAATTTGTAAATTGTTAAGTCAATTCGAGTGTGTTTCAGTAGTGGCTACCTATAATACAGAACAGTATATTCTAATTTGGTACGTACAAGTACAGAAAACAAGTATAATATCGACTCACACGTGGATACATAAGGAGTTGTGTAGATATTTGGTATGAAATATATAACAGATATACGTGATTGTAAAAATATACCTTATAATCTCATTAAAAAACCATAGTCGTGAACACAATTTTCGTTGTTTGATGAGTTTATTATTGATATAATATTTATGCACGGTGAAAGTAGTTTTCGTGTGAAAGATTTTAATTGAATTTTTACTGGGAGTCATTTCACGTTATTAATTTCACGCCAAAGTTGTATAGCATCAATACCATCTTGCATGTTTCCAGTCATTTGCATTCGCAGAATGTTGGAATGTTCAATTACATTTATTAAACCATTTGTAAATATATCACACAATAACTGAGACAAGGTACGTTCATGCGTGACACCTAATCACCGCTAGCAGGTAGTCGAGAATGTGTCTGTAATTCTAACCATTAGGAAACGCTCGCTTAAAGAACTATCAAAGCACTTTATGCAGCTCATTGAAATACTAAAATCAATACGCATACAGGTAGAGGAACAATGTTGAAAAATATAAGAAGCCTTACTGGAGTAAAATAGGCATCACTCTGTTACCTTATTGTAACATCTACATACGTAACATCAGTTCAAGTAAGTGGTTTTTAGACGCAGTCCTGCCTCTTGTAAGTTTGCGCTGAATTTGATAATTTTTTTGTTTAAATAAAATATAGCGATGTAATATTTTTCTCGTATTTTAGGGAAATCACTTACTAAAGATTTAAACATTGGCGGTAATTTGAGATTTTCTGTGATAAAACATTTAAAATCTGACACGTCTATAGCAGATTTCCCATTGTTGAGATACCAGGAACGATATTTTCTTCTGACAGTACAGTAACAGATCAGACATGCCTATATCATATAATATTTTATAATAAGTCCACATTTAGGCTACTTGATATTGCTTCTTATGACAACAGGTCACACAATACTTTAAAAGCGTGTCTTAATATGATACAGAATTGAGCCACATAATGCATGCAGTATTGGGACAATATATCGGAAGATCTTCATACTTAAAAGTGTTCAAGTGTCTGTGTGTCAAATTATATTAACTGACATGTGTATATTCTCGTGTCAGATCAACGACATATCCCGCGAGTTGTTCGCGTGCCCTCATCATGCACTCTGTGGCCGGTGAAGGTGAGTTTACAATTAAATACTGAAGAATTAAGACTTGTACTTATGACTCGTTAAGTACACGGAAGATGGTTTTGAAGTTTACGATTGACCTGGCAAACTGTTAAGTCTAGCCAATCAGAGTTGTAGGAGACCAAATCAGAGCCGACATAACCTGGAAAAATGGCCAAGAGTTAAGATTATTTAGGTTTATTTAATTATTTATGGCTACTGCTTGTGTAATCGTTTAAAAAAACTCATGATAACTTATACAAGACGATGCCGATGCTAACATTCGGCATTTACGTTAATAAATCTGAAAAAGATTAAATAACGCGAGTTCAATAACCTCTTACAAGAAATAAGACATGAAGATGAACAGTTCTTCAAATATAGAAGACACTGTCTCCAAATTAAAATAATTAATTGCACACGATTATATGATACGACATAATCGAAATCCAATACGTACATACAGTTTCCCGCCAACAACAACTGGAGCTGTGCCCTGATTGATTACGTCATCTTGACTTGTACTTAAGATATAAGTAAAACGATATACTCAGTCAAGCCAAGAACGAACACGACCCGTACTCGACCCTCAAACTGCAGCCATAAACCAATACCCTTGAAAACATGGTTCATATTCTAAGCACACGGCTTTTTGGTTTCTGTTACGTCAATCGTAAACCCACCCTGAGGCGGAGTGAAAATAGCACCAGAAACCGTGCGAATAACAAAAAACAACACATTCCGGTCGACAATACGTCGCAGGATACCTAGCCGTAAAGGCGTGTCCTTGGAAAGGCCGAGATAACAGCGGGCAGCTGTTTACAAACATCAGTAGCACTGCGTAGTCGCCGCCCAGCATGTTCCCTAGTGTTTTCTTTAGGACGGAGTCGCAAGGAATTTCAACTTGGGCTCGGCTGTGGGCGGGGATCATNGCATGTTCCCTAGTGTTTTCTTTAGGACGGAGTCGCAAGGAATTTCAACTTGGGCTCGGCTGTGGGCGGGGATCAGATGACATGTTCAAGGACACCAACATAACAGAGCTAACAGACTTCTCTCTCTCTCTCTCTCTCTCTCTCTANGCATGTTCCCTAGTGTTTTCTTTAGGACGGAGTCGCAAGGAATTTCAACTTGGGCTCGGCTGTGGGCGGGGATCATATGACATGTTCAAGGACACCAACATAACAGAGCTAACAGACTTCTCTCTCTCTCTCTCTCTCTCTCTCTATCTCTATCTCTCTTCCCTTTTTCTCCTCAGGGCGGCGTTCCAAATCGTTACTCCGAGAATAAGTAATAGATAGCAAAGGCCCTTTCACACAATCAAATTTTTCTTTAAATTACCTTACATTTTTATTGAATTAAATTTATTTAAGACTATATGACTTCATAGAAACGTCCCAATTACGGCTATTTTCTTTTTCAAATTCTCGAATGAGACATTCAAGATTTTCGTTTCGAACATGTTCTATATTTTCTTGAATCCGAAATTTCAGTCGCCGATCACAGCTTTTCTGACAGTATTCATGGAAGTAATCTCATAATAACAGAGTTGTGTGCAGACATTTAAAGTGTTTACAAAATAAGGACCCATATTTTTTAAAAAATAAAATGTAAAAATAAAATGAAGAAAATTTTTTGGGGTTTAACCAATTATATTTGTGTCGTGCAGATAATTCCAAAAATTTACTTTTGGCATTTTTAATACTGGTTTTATTAAAAAGCTTGTGATAAATAATCACGTGGGGACCTAAAAGGTTTATTGAATGCAATTCATTGACAGACAAATAAGTGATTTTTTAGTTCAATAAATTGAACTTAAGTAATTGATTTCAATAAATATTTGATAGTGTGAAATGGCCTTAACAGCTGATGACAGCAAGGGTAAACATGGTTTTGAAACGAGGATGTTGTAAATGACGTGCTGTGTTTACAAATATATACTGATTAAGCAACCACTGTAAATTCCAAAATATATTTATCACTTTCCAGTAGGGGGAGCTAGGCCTTTTGAGTAAGTCAGAGAGTCATTAGTGGTCGAAGTGCTATTTGAATAACCTGTAAACGGGTGTCGGGAAGAGGGATACTAATTGCTGGCACCCTTTAACCTGGGAAACAGATCATTCCCCCTCGCCTCGACACGCTGGGAGGTGTGTTGTAGTTGGCTGACGGGTTATCGCACCCCTTCTGAGGTGTGCTGTGATTGGCCGTTGCTTGTGGGGGTACCCTATCGGTGGATAAAGCACCCAAGCAACATTTGCGGGACTTTGAAACTTTTCGAGGAAGTCTGGTTGGTGAGAGGCTAGAGGGTGGTAAGGGGAGTGTAGAGTTGGACCAGGAGGGTTGAGGAGTAGGTCAATCCTTGGTTCGATATCCATAGATGATAATTAACACATAATTAAATGTAATTTTGTAATGAGTAATTGTGTAATGACTATTTGCATAATGAGTAATTGTGTAATGAACAATTACGAGTACCGAAAGTAAGTACATGTTCAAGAATAAGTACACACATAGAGAATAATTATGTACAGAGAGTAATTACATGGTAATTACACACTATCTACATGTCCTACCCCGACCACTGCTCAAACACAACTGAGCTGTGAATCGCTAATATGTGTGTGTTATACGTCAGTCATGCTGGTTGGTTTCGNAACACAACTGAGCTGTGAATCGCTAATATGTGTGTGTTATACGTCAGTCATGCTGGTTGGTTTCGATTCCTGCGATGGGTTAAAGAAACATAATTACATTTATACCGCTCTACTAGCCGATTATATACCCGTCGAGGATAATTAAACAGTAAATACATTTATACTGGACCATTCCTCGGCTCGAATCCCGTCGAGGACAAGGAAAACATAAATATAGTTATAATGACCTAAAACTTGCTTCGATTCCTGTTGAGGATAATTAAACCGTAAATACGTTTATATTGGAACAGTCCTCTGTTCGAACCCCTCGAGAGTAAGGAAAATATAAATTTATTTATACTGACTAAAACCTTGCTTATATTCCCATCGAGAGTAATTAATGCTTAAGTACGTTTGCAATGGGCTAGTCCTTGGTTCGATTACCTCCAAGATTAAAACATTACTACATTCACACTGAGGTAGTTCTTAGCTCAACTCCCATCGAGGGTAATTCAAGCATAAATACATTTATGCTGACAGTCCTTGGTTCAAATCCTGGTGAGGGTAAATACGTGTATACCGATTTAGTCGTCGAGGGTAAGTAAATCGTAATAGAGTTATGCACACACTGTAGAAGGAAATTAAAGCATAATTACAGAGGGTAATTACNGAGGGTAAGTAAATCGTAATAGAGTTATGCACACACTGTAGAAGGAAATTAAAGCATAATTACAGAGGGTAATTACATTTGAGCAAGTACTCATAATTACACATCCTACCTCTATGAGAGCCAATACAATACTGAACCCCAACAAGTATATCGTTTAAATAACACCCTCACAATTATGCTGATATTGTGTTGGAATACTTCCTAGGAACTCACGAGTGCCTGGCGGAGATACCCTCCTGCCGTGCGAGAGTGTTGACATATTTCCCGCAAGAATGCTGTGCAGCGCAGAGAGCCAGTCGACCAGCAGACACGAGAGAATGAACACCGGGCTCCTCCCTGAAGAATTGCTAGAAGGGGTGCGAAAGATGAGGGGCGAGGATAGTTCCATTGAATGCACACAGGAGCATAGCTATCGTGGTTGGGAGATAACACTCCTTCCCCAGTGACCGAAGTTAACACATCGAAACTATCTCTTAGAAGAGTAGCTGAGACAGGGCGAGGAAGGCANCTCCTTCCCCAGTGACCGAAGTTAACACATCGAAACTATCTCTTAGAAGAGTAGCTGAGACAGGGCGAGGAAGGCAGTCGCAGCACTCGAGTCTCTCTCCTGCATCCATCTCTGCATCTAGCACACATCGCCTACCAGCACTTGTAAGCTGGTGAGCAGTGGAAGGGAATATACACCATGGAGAAGCACACACAAAACTTTCAGTGAAGCAAGACANCTTGTAAGCTGGTGAGCAGTGGAAGGGAATATACACCATGGAGAAGCACACACAAAACTTTCAGTGAAGCAAGACACACTCCTATATTATTGTGGAATCCATCCCCCAAACTTAAATTAATAATTGCAATGTTTATTAAAAATATGTGTGTGCGTGTATTTGTGAGGGTGTGTGCACCAATGATCGGTAGTGTCGCATTGTGTATCCATTCTTTGGGGAAGATCAACATGTTTGAAGCTTCGCAAATGATAACACGATGTTACAAGTAAAATTCCTTACACATGCCTAATTGGAGTATGTCAATAAAAGTGTAAAAAACCTTTTCAAAAGTAATTTTTTGAAGTTGTCACATATTTACATTAAAATAAATTAAAACCATTGTATTACTCCAAATGAACTATTTCTTTCACTCAGAACAATAACGAATACAAAACGTGGATTCCCGATATGGTTGAGTTAGGAAGTTACGAACACCAATTGCTGATAACATGCGAAGCACTGTTCTATGTTAAAAGTAAATATTTGTTGTTACCATACTTTATTTTTCCACATAACAAGCAGGAATTCAATTCTGAAAACAAATTCTGTAACCGAACAATTTTCGTTAAATGACACTCTTTTTAAGCATATATAGATATAAACATTTGTGTATCATTGCTACATCCTACAACACAAACATTCCAGAAGTCGTGTACATATTCTGCNATATAGATATAAACATTTGTGTATCATTGCTACATCCTACAACACAAACATTCCAGAAGTCGTGTACATATTCTGCTATGTACACTAATACTTATTAATCTGTCATTGCTTAAATTGCTTTCTATCCCCAAGTTCAGGAGTGGCCACACCCCCAACCCCTCGCTGACAACAGCTCACTCCATTGCCAAACATCATTCCCTCACAAGTTCTCATAGTGGAAAGCCCTCCAGGTGGACTGTTTGCATATACATTCGGCAAAACCAGAAAGGCCTTGTGTAACCAATTCAATAAAAACTAGCACCTCACTAATAAAAAATATAAAAAATCCTTCATATATTTACCTCTTCTCAAACCAAACAAACTGTACCTTATACTAAATAAAAAAATCGATGATATCAATAAACATAATCATATTTATTACATCCTTAAAACATCAAACATGAAATAAGAACACAGAAGTAGAAAATCACATACATATTGCCCACAAGTATGTGCAGAACTAGTGAAAAAACAAACACTACTGCGATAAATTGCATTTTCACGTTGCCATAAGTTTCAGTATTGCATACCATCTGGTAAACAAATGACCACACAACATACACCGATGTACAGCACACTCAGGATTCTTTAAACAATTTCTCCTCGTGTGACGATACAGCATCGTAAAGTAAATCTTTCGACAAAAACGACACTGATATACAGAAGCTGGCGAGATTTGCACCGCAAAACCTTGTTCACATGTCAAAAAATGTTTTTCAAGCTGCAAATTGTCAGTAAACAAGTAGTTATAAAATGGTGGTTCTGGGAGAGGGGCGTGGGGCAGAGGCACCATGAAGCCACCACGGCCATCTTGGATGATGTCACACAGCAACCTCCTGTTCTGTCGTTCTTGTCAATGTTGGCCTTGTTGGATTTCCCCTCCCGCTCTGTCATTCCTGCCCAATGGCAGCCATATTGGATGTCCCCACTTCATGCNATATAGATATAAACATTTGTGTATCATTGCTACATCCTACAACACAAACATTCCAGAAGTCGTGTACATATTCTGTTATGTACACTAATACTTATTAATCTGTCATTGCTTAAATTGCTTTCTATTCCCAAGTTCAGGAGTGGCCACACCCCCAACCCCTCGCTGACAACAGCTCACTCCATTCCCAAACATCATTCCCTCACAAGTTCTCATAGTGGAAAGCCCTCCAGGTGGACTGTTTGCATATGCATTCTGCAAAACCAGAAAGGCCTTGTGTAACCAATTCAATAAAAACTAGCGCCTCACTAATAAAAAATATAAAACATCCTTCATATATTTACCTCTTCTCAAACCAAACAAACTATACCTTATACTAAATAAAAAAATCGATGATATCAATAAACATAATCATATTTATTACATACTTAAAACATCAAACATGAAATAAGAACACAGAAGTAGAAAATCACATACATATTGCCCACAAGTATGTGCAGAACTAGTGAAAAAACAAACACTACTGCGATAAATTGCATTTTCACATTGCCATAAGTTTCAGTAATGCATACCATCTGGTAAACAAATGACCACACAACATACACCGATGTACAGCACACTCAGGGTTCTTTAAACAATTTCTCCTCGTGTGACGATACAGCATCGTAAAGTAAATCTTTCGACAAAAACGACACTGATATACAGAAGCTGGCGATATTTGCACCGTAAAACCTTGTTCACATGTCAACAAATGTTTTTCAAGCTGCAAATTGTCAGTAAACAAGTAGTTATAAAATGGCGGTTCTGGGAGAGGGGCGTGGGGCAGAGGCACCATGGAGCCACCACGGCCATCTTGGATGATGTCACACAGCAACCTCCTGCTCTGTCGTTCTTGTCAATGTCGGCTTTGTTGGAGTTCCCCTCCCGCTCTGTCATTCCTGGCCAATGGCAGCCATATTGGATGTCCCCACTTNGTGGGGTATTCTCAGAGCCCTCCCGATCTCCTTTATTTTCTCACATACTCTCATTCGTTCCTATGGGATGTCCCCAATTCACTCTCTTGCATTCCTTGGAGGGTTTTCTCCACTCTATCCCTCCAGGCTCCCTGCCAGAACACCAGAGATTTCTCTGTGATATCCCTCCCAGGTCCCCACCAGGACGCCAGGCTCTATCCTGTGGAGTTTCCTCAGAGTTCTCCCAGTCTCCCTCCTGACCACACGTCCGGAATCGCATGAGAAGTTTTAGGTGAAGAAATAATGCACACACGTGCATCGGCCTAACTCGAGCGCGTAGGAAAACGTTTTGTTCTGTAACTAGCAGTAGGACAATAGAACATCTGTGGGAGGAACTGGGTAGACGCGTGCCCAAACACCGCGTAACAAGCAACAAGCAATGATCAACTGAAGGCGGGGGTTGCTTCAAGAATAGNGTAGACGCGTGCCCAAACACCGCGTAACAAGCAACAAGCAATGATCAACTGAAGGCGGGGGTTGCTTCAAGAATAGCACGGAATAGGGGCCACAATCACTGGAAACTTGGTTGATTCAATGCAAAATAGACTAAAGGCCGTTATTCAAAGAAAAGGGTAGCCGGCAAAGTACTAATGCAGTGCAACTTTACTTCAAATAACACACAGCCTATAGATGTGCCTATACTTAATGTCCATGTTGTAGCGACCCGTACGATAAGATAACGTGTATGTTCTGTACTCAAAATCTTTCAGTTCAGTTATATGTGTATACTTGTGTACCTTACTCTATATACTCGTAGTATATATTGTTTATTTCTCTTTGACTTGCAACGATTATTCAATACATCCAATTAATAGTATTTTCACACCTGTTTCAGTGTCTGTGCTTATACTTGTATCCCTGACTATACTTGGCACTGGTCCGCGAGGAAGAAAGTGTGTCAACAATGTCTGAGGTTTCTGATATGGAAGCTATTTTTGGAGCTGTAGGAGTTATTTGTGTCTTAACCATAGCATCAGCCATTAAAAACTATAATATGGGAAAATTCATACAAAATTATTTACAAATATAAGTACGATTGGCGAGTAATAAATTATATTACAAAAAATTAATAATTTTATATATGTTTATTATTTATATACACAAAATACTATTTATTAAAATTAGATTTAATAAGAAAGGTATCCNATAATTTTATATATGTTTATTATTTATATACACAAAATACTATTTATTAAAATTAGATTTAATAAGAAAGGTATCCAATGCTAGAACCGTCTCTATATGGTAATATAGCTAGTATGCAAGTTCTTGTATACTAGCCACTATTAGGCGACTATTTACACGATGCATATTCGAAACAAAGTTCAGGTGAATACGAAAGTGTTCACATTTTTTGCCCAAGAAAGTTGCCCGTGTGTACGGGGCTTTAGAAAACTTCAGTGTGCATGTGATACGGGCAGTTTTTCCCATATACTTATTTATAGCAATGAAGTAGACTGGTTTTCGTCTTCTGCGAATGTTCTCAATATTGCCATTTCACAAGAACTGTCAAAATCATGTGAGTGATGTACCATTTAAGTATGTTTCTACAGAAAAAACGCGCTTTCACAAAATCACTACATCGTGCGCAACTTGATTATATCACAGTAACTCGTAGTTGCGTCACAGCTCGGCGAGAAGACGTAATGAACCCACCAACCTGGCGCTTGAACTGCGTTGCAGAGTGTTTGAAAGACCCGTTTTGTTCTAAGAAACTATTAAACGAGTGTTCAATGTGCTAATCTATGCAAAGAAAACACACATCAGACGAGGGCTCATGGGTGCTTTCAAGACATCACGCACATTAGAAACATCATTTCAGAGTACTCTAAAATTGCTAAAAAAAAACTTTTTTAGAACTCTGCCTCTCAAAATATACGCTTCAGATACACACAAAACTACTCAAGGGCCACGCGTTGAACCTTCATAAAGACTTTCCACTAATAAAATAGTATGGTCACAGCTGAAAGTCCAATAGGTACACTCAGCACGACGAGAACACTGCACGCCAGTTTAGAGCCTTGCGCTTAGCGGCGATGGCGCGCTTGATGCACGTAACAGTGTCGCCCTTATCGNTGCACGCCAGTTTAGAGCCTTGCGCTTAGCGGCGATGGCGCGCTTGATGCACGTAACAGTGTCGCCCTTATCGCAACGCGGAAAAATAATTCTAAGTGTGCGGGAGCCTCAAAGTACTTAATTATGTAAACAATACCCTAGGTTTAGTCGAAGCCAATTGGTTTTGACACTTCTAATGGAAAAAAACAGCCGTTGAGTGTTGCGACACGCAGATGATAACTACGCAGCTGTCAAGGGCACTCTTCCACAAGGGGTTTTCCATCTCCGCTCTAGGCGACTGCCAGCACGAAGCTAAGGGCACTCTTCCACAAGGGGTTTTCCATCTCCGCTCTAGGCGACTGCCAGCACGAAGCTTTGTCTTCAACCGTTAGATTAAGATGCGGCCCAGCCTCGGTACAATGAAGGATATTAAGGTGAGATTACACCACTACAATATGCTCTTGCAGTTTACAGCTGTAAGAACATACTTTACGAATCAAACAAGAAATTCAAACGACATCTCCGATTAACACCAGGTACAATTTTTCACTGCAATTATTTTTTCATTACGAACATACAAATCCTTAACTACAGAGAGTAGGACCCACGCTATTTTGACATTATTTTGCTGCGTATGAGCACAAGAACTAGCCACAANGCCAGTACGAAGCTAAGGGCACTCTTCCACAAGGGGTTTTCCATCTCCGCTCTAGGCGACTGCCAGCACGAAGCTTTGTCTTCAACCGTTAGATTAAGATGCGGCCCAGCCTCGGTACAATGAAGGATATTAAGATGAGATTACACCACTACAATATGCTCTTGCAGTTTACAGCTGTAAGAACATACTTTACGAATCAAACAATAAATTCAAACGACATCTCCGATTAACACCAGGTACAATTTTTCACTGCAATTATTTTTTCATTACGAACATACAAATCACTGTCTCTCCTTAACTACAGAGAGTAGGACCCACGCTATTTTGACATTATTTTGCTGCGTATGAGCACAAGAACTAGCCACAATCTCATGAATCTGCATTTACAGTGCATTCTTGATGTGTCAAACTTTTGGAAGAAAATGTTGATAAATCTCACCACCTATCACAGATNACGTCCTTCCAATAGTATTTTTTTTATTCAACGATGGCGTATGCGTATACTAAACTTTGTAGAAATAATCTATAAAAGTAAACGAAATTCCGCGAGTTTAGTTACCTCCATTGTGGCTTCATAGTCCTCTGTATTTTGGGACGATATCCTTCGTCTTCGTGAGTGTTGCATATCACGCGATACAACTTTAGTTAAGAGTCATTCAGAATGTGTAATGTAAACTGATGTATAGTTGCATAGGTTGCGTTGGAAGTTATTAACCTGTTCGGTTGCAAAAATACTATGAACTGGCCAGAATTCACAGTGAATTTTTCAAGAGATTTCTTAGTTAAAAGACAAAACAAAAAAGATAATTAAGTGACTAAACAAAAAAATTATTTTCTTCAAGCACTGAAAACAAATAATTAAACCTAGTATTTCCTGTGCAATTGAGTAGGTTTATAAATTTATGAATGGGTATATTAAAATAAGTATATTTTGTGTGTTTAAAATGCATGGTTACAATTGTACAGACATAAATCTAGCTACACTGTGTAACAATATAAGGGTTGTAACAGCATTGTAAATATATTTTTTTATGTTTGTAAGAGTTACATGAGCAAGAATTTATATTTATATAATAACCCCAAATTTTGTTAACGTTATTATTTTCGTTAACAATAATGGAGTTAATTCTCAAGAATATAGCATAATGTGCGCTGTATATCAGTAGGTGTAGCAACATGATTTGTTCTTCAATAATTACTGTGTTATGTTTCGTTATGTAAGGTTAGGTTAGTTCAGGTTACATTACTTTATGTTAATGTTTGTAATGATAACGAAAATAATATGGTTTACACAATAAATTACTTTGTTATTGTTTGGACTTCTCACCAGTGCTCGACATTTCCACAGCCCCCACAGCTGATCTCTGGCAAACGTCCACTTCTTATCAGCCCCTGCGAGCTCGAGCGATTGCGCTATCAAAAGAACTTCTGTCCACTACTTCTCCTTTTGTTTTTGCGTAAGTGTACTTGAAAAATTTCCATAATAAAATATCGCTTTTTTTTCTGTCAACAGTTCCAGTACTGCTGATTTCTTTTGCACAACTTATTTTATTTTATTCATCATTGAGTCAAACGTACAGACAGTAATGTAAACAATGAGTATAATAAATGCAAAGACTTTGCAAACTGGCTGGATAAATGCAAAGAGGTTGAAATATTCGGTGGGACAGATTCCCTTTGCACTTTTCATTTATATGCGAAGTGCAAAGTGAAAAGTTTAAAAGTTTGTTGTTGGAATAGGCCACTGGTTTGCGAAAGTTTCTCAACATATCTTTTATGAATGTTTAAAGTAATAACACTGAGTATTCTTAATGTGAGAAGCACGCTCGACCCCAAGTACAGTGCACACCAAAATACCAGTAATTCAGGACCGACTGTCGTCACGTCAAACAACTATATTTTATCCTTCTCGATGTAAAATTTACTCAGGTAAATTAAATTAATCGTTATCATTTGTAGCCTTGTCAGTACTTAAAAGTTATATGTGGTAAAAAGAATTGGGCATAAAACACAGTAACCAGCATTAAGAAACCTGTGAAGTAAAGCCAAGATGGTTACTAAATTGGCCAGGTTCCTCTCCCAGGCATTGGTTCCTCTCCCAGGCATTGTTTTCTTTCGGCAGGTAATCGACAACCGGTGAACTTGCCTCACTACTCCTCTTCTCCGACGGGTTGAACGACCCTGTGAACTGCCCGCTCCCCCCTTTTATTTACACCAAACGAATCTCGGGATTGTTGTACGGGCGGCGAGCGCCTGTTTGTTGACCGATCGTCACCCGCGGGGTCAAGCTGCCGCGGTGTTTACCTTTCACACAGCCATACCCCCTCCTCGCTCTCCGGGGGTCGTTTTCCCCCGCCGACGGCTGGGGTCAACATCTCCAAGCCGCTTTACCTCGTGGCCAGAAGTTTTTCCCCCTCAGGTAGTAGCACTCCACGCGAAGACCCGCCCTGACTAATATACTTGCTTCACGGTTACGGGTCACTTGAATAAAACACTGAAAGAAAATAAATAATACATAAACTGAGTGGAGTAGAGTGGAGAGATTTGGGAGACTCTTAAGGTGGCGCCTGGGTAGGCCACCGAACGATGTGCAGAGCTCCAGCAAAAAACGTTTAATTAAATAACCGTCCAACGTGTCTGAGTGAGGTATGCTTACGGATAGCACTTAATAAACGTCATGCACCTGTATACGTTTTTCAGTTTCCTCCATTTATCTCTGTTTTTGTGATAGTGAAAATTGCTCAAAAGGGAGTTTTCACGGTCATTTTTAGGTATGACCATTCCGGTACATAACATTGAAAAAGGAATAAAGACGTGCATCAAACTTATATTTTTATTATTACTTCATAAAATGGTAGGGTCTCTGCTTAAAGTCTCGTAGAGGCACGTTATCGACGGTAACACTGCACGCCAGTTCAGTGCTTTGCGCGTAGAGGCAATGAGAGAGTTGATGTGCATGTCTAGTTCGCCCCTAGCGCTCCCGCGCTTTTAGACCTTAGACGTGCAAAATTCCTTCAATCAGGCGGCAACCTTAACATCGAGGTCTTGAGAACCGATGAGGGTGAAGCAAGGTGGAGATGGAGCAGTGCCTGAATGAAGGGGTGGGAGGAAACGGGAGATCCGCAAGAATACTCGCCGACCAGCGGCATCATCCGGCACGATTCCCACATGCGAAAATCCAGGAGCGACCCCACCGGGTATCGAACCCGGTTCGCCTACGTGGGAGCCGAGTAGTCTTACCACTATACCACCGCGACCCCTTACGTATACAGTATGTAACAAAATTCTAAGAATGTTAGAACTTACCAAAACATATATTTTTTATTAAATAACCACAGGTCGGAAATTTATAGGTAAGGGACAGTTTCACGTGATTGAGAATGTAAAAAAAAAAAAAAAAACCCAATTGATTTCATTTTAATTGCAATCCTTTACAAAAAATGTTCAACAATGTAGTCTCCTGCTTTAATACAAACTCTGCAACGACATGCCATTGCCTGTCGTACACTTTCAAAGATTCCTGGAATGTATGGTAGAGAAAGCAGCTGCAAGCACCCAAGGGATGAGCTCTTCCTGAGATTCTATTGGTTCCTCATACATCAGGCTCTTCAAATGCCCCCACACAAAATAGTTAAGGGGGTGAGGTAGGGAGAACGAGTAGGCCATGCAATGGGTTCACGGCGGCTAATATCCACTACTCACCGAATCTGCAGTTCAAATGCTCTCGAACGTCCCGAGAAATGAGGTGCTGCACCGTCATGTTGAAACCACAACCGACGTTAAATATCAAGAGGATCATCTTCAAGGTGGACAGGCAATTTGTTCTCCAGGAACCGCAGTACAGGTTACCATTGAGACGTAATGGCAACATTTACGGCCCAATGAAAACCCAACACCTACCCACATGTTGACGTTTGTTGGTGGTAACGGGTTATGCTAGCATGAGAATTTTCATCGGCCTACAGGTGTTGTTTGTGTAAATGTACTATTCCATCTCGAATAAACGATGCTTCATCTGTGAACAGCACAAACTGTACAAAACGAGGTTCTGTAGCGCATCGCTGCAGGTACCATTGCCAAAACCCAACCCAACGAAGATATTGGTTCGGTTGGAGTGTTCGTACCCCATGCAGGGCTCCCAGATGACTGTGTAACCAAATCGCTTAATTTTCCATGTAGAGTAGTCCAAAATCGCTTAAAATAAAGGAATTCCCTTGAAAACGAATATGAAGATACGGTGTTTTAATGCAAACCTAAAAAACTACTCTCCTTAAAATGAAAACTGCTACTTTATAAATATTTTGTAAGTAGTAGGGAAAAGGGAAGTCTGGGACAGGTGGCGCCTGGCGGAGGACGCATGACTAAAGGGGCGTCGTCGGGGGCAGCCGGTGGCGTCGTCGCGGGGAGCCGATGGAGTCGTCACGATGTTATTTTCCCTGCTACTGCATGCCTTCCTTACGAAAAGGTCAAGGTCAAGGTAAATGTTTTGGTTTTTTTTCACACGTGTTGCCATTATACCAGTGTACGAAAAGAAAACACACTTCAGGCGAGGTACGTTTTATACTCTTAATACATGATGCACATTATAAATGCTATTCCCAAGCCCTTCAACGTGGCTAAAAACGCCCTTTTCACACTGCTGTATTTCAAATATACTGGTCGAAAATGTGGGGAACTATTAGAGGGACCTGCGTTGAACTTTGCTACAGACTTTCCACAGATAAAATGACAGGGTCGCAGCTTAAAGTCCCATAGGTACACGTAGTACAACGGAAACACTGCATGCCAGTTCAGCGCCTTGCGCGTAGGAGCGAAGGGGCATCACGCGCGCGTGTCAGTGTAGTCCTTATCGCTCCCGCGCTTCCCTGCCTCAAGCGCACTGAAAACCTCAAGTAGGCGGCGCCCTTAACGTCGGTAAATATATAATAAAAGTGTAAATAATTACAAGGAATCATTATATCTCAATTCGCCGGCAAGCAAACTTTGTTCAGAGGGTCCGGGATTACCGTGAACGCGCTGTCGCAAGAGGCAAACGACACGCGGCCTTGAATACGAGGAACGGATTGCGACGTTGGAAGGCGAAGTAGATTATTTTACTCTTCACGGTCAAGAGCACGCAAAGTGCCATCCCGATTGTAGCGATGATGGTGCTGGCATTGTTGCGCCGTGGGTGATGACAGCTCAAATTGGCCGTGACTGCGGTCCGGGAGCAGATTCAAGGCCGAGGCACAGAGTAGCATGGCTGTTCCTTTGCGGTGGGCGTCGACATTCGCCGATTGGCTGTGCGAGGACCTGGAAACGGGCGTCACGTCGTATCTGATTGGCTTCTGCATTCTGCGAAAAACTTTCCATGTTGCCTGGGTTGTCGGCTGGCGAGTAAGTTAACAAGCACTGATTTACGAACGGAGTTCCAACATGTTGCTGGTCAGCACCGCCATCTTGATGACGTGTGCGACTCAAGTTCGCGGTATAAGCAGCTATTTCACCTCTGTGTTCTTACCTACTCTATGGCTAAGGAAAGGTCTTGGCGGTGAAGGCAGAATACTTCCAGAAGGGTTGTCTTC
Organism: Clitarchus hookeri; assembly: GCA_002778355.1. Classification (NCBI taxonomy): domain Eukaryota; kingdom Metazoa; phylum Arthropoda; class Insecta; order Phasmatodea; family Phasmatidae; genus Clitarchus; species Clitarchus hookeri. The sequence continues at coordinate 78,612 of NQII01000649.1, forward strand.
GGGCAGGCTACACGTGTTCACGGCAAACTGAACACCCTCGACAGCCCTGCGCATGGGCGCCGCCAGGATTACTTTCAGGGAGGTGCATCTGCATCTACACATTATACTATTAACTAATATAAAATATAGAATTATACATGTATATTATGTACATAAATGTAACGTCAAATTCAAATCGCGCGGGTATTTGATTGAATATATTTCTCTCATCGAAAACATATTTAATCTCTGTAGTCGATGGTTGGCATTATTGCTCGGGGAATCCCCGCTGCCGCGCAACGGATGCGGGGGATTTCCCGTCTGCGACCGCGTCAGTTCACGCTGTTCTAATTGTACATATTAATAATTGTAGTTGTCGATAATGCAAAAATCAGTTGTCTGTAATAAATCTGCTTAGACAGCGACTCTATTTATAGTCCTTTTTAGATAATTTGTTGTGTAGCTTATTAATTTTTGTTCAAGTTATGAGTGACATAAGACGTTTTTTGTGTAAAAAACGTAATCATCATTCTGATGAAGGTGATTCACCTTATATTAAGACATATAGGCCGTGTACATAGAGACTAGATAGTCCAGGTATGTTGTGTTGGTGTTTCTACCCAAATAATTTAATGTATTGTTTATTATCCGGATATAGAAGAAAATAAGACTAAAAAACAATGAAACAGTAATATAAAATACTTCAAATGTTTGTTATACTACACTGAAAGAAAAAAAATAGTAACCAGTACCCATAAAACATAGTAAAAAAATGTCTCAACTAAATTTGCAACTTATCATTCATTATTTAAACTCTTGTATTATTTTCTCTAGAATGATTATGTATAGAAGTTATAAAAATATACATTAAAAATTGAAAGCTTTATAAATTAATAAAAACTTTTAAAATCACTACTTAAATGTTAACTGATTTGTTATCACAAAAATTGATAAAGTATACATCATATCATTTCATGAAATATTTTTGATTTTTTTTTCTGAATGCATTAATTGATTAGTTTATTTATTATATAAGAATCCTTTTTGCTTAAAGGTACCAGCTCTGCGCGTAAAGGTTTTCAAGCAGATGCATAGCTCGATTTTTCTAGCAGAAGCACAACATTATTGGATATTGGGTTGTGTTTGGACCTCGGTTATCAAGTCAATGATGATCTACGTTTGAAATTACTAAGACATCCTTGGAACCCTAGTAAAATGTACAATTTAAAAAATGACGTTAACCTTGATGCTAAACGAGCTTTCCGACATGAATGGCTTACAATATATCCGTGGTTAGCTTACTCAGCTATAGCAAAGGGACCTCTGTGTAGGATATGTGTTTTATTTCGGCCTCCAGTGCAGCGCGGTCTACAAGGACAGTTTATAGTTTCTCCTTGCCTCAAATATCAAAATTTTCATGAAGCTGCACAGTCTCATGCGACAAGTAAGTGGCATTGTGATGCACTGGCTTCTCAAATACATTTGAAAAGATCATGGATAGAAGGGGACTAAGCGTTCATGAATCTTTAAATACGGCATATCACAAGGAAGTTGAAGAAAATCGTTTAAAACTTCGATCTACCGTATCAACAATTAGATTTTGCGGGCCACATGACCTTCCACTTCGTGGGAAAGTGGACTAGGGTTCTGTATTTACAGACCTGCTACATTTTCAAGTTGACTCGGGAGACGAGATTTTGAAGAATCATTTAGAATCAGGAGCAAAAAATTCCTTATACATATCGCATCAAATTCAAAACAAATTGATTGAAATTTGTTCCGATGTTCTGAAAAGCAAAATAATTGAGGAGGTGAAACATGCTTCGGCTTTTTCGGTTTTGGCTGATGAGACTGCTGATATTAGTGGCACAGAGCAATTATCGATTGGTGTTCGCTATCTACGTTATGATACAGATGATAAAAAAACCAATAATTTGTGAAGAATTCCTCGGATATGTACCGGTATAAGAATTGAACGCAAAAGCCATTTCGGAAACTATTATTCGCTTCCTGCAAGATTGTAATTTTGATTTAAACAAACTTGTTGGCCAAGGATACGACGAATGTGCTGTAATGGCAGGTCACATAGGTGGTGTTCAGAAAATTATTAATGATAAATATCCTTCAGCCCTATTTTTCCACTGTGCAAGCCATGTATTGAATCTTGTCATTAATGACCTGAATACTGTCAGTGAAGTGAGAAATACTGCTGGGACTACAAAGGACATTATAAATTTTTTTAGAGAGAGTACGTTGCGGCGGAATAAAATTCCAAATATACCTCTATTTTGTGAAACGCGTTGGACAGCAAAGTACAAAAGTATCAGAAAATTTTCTGAAAACTTTCTGATTATTGTACAAGTTTTAGAAGAACTTTCGCAGGACGCGCCGAACTCTACAACGAAAACCAAAGCGTATCAGCTCTACACGACTGCAACTACTCCAACATACATTGTGACACTTTTAGTAATTGCTGCCTATTCTGCCAAACTTGAACCCGTGTGCAATCAAGTACAAGAAGTAAATATGAATATAAAGGCAATACACGATCACGTAAATAAATTAACTGATGTGCTTCAATCTCACCGCGATAATGTCTCTATGGAGTTTGCGGTCATTTTCGAGAAAGCTCAAAAAATTTGCGAAAAACTGGATGTTGAATTTAAGCGTCCTCGAGTAGTGGCAAAACAGACTTACAGATCAAATCAACCATCTGAAAATGTGGAAGAATTTTTTAGAATATCTAAATGTATCCCATACTTAGATCCTATTATTTCTTCACTAAAAAATTGATTTTCTTCAACAGAAAAAAGCATTTTCGCTTATGCAGCTTCACCCAGAAAATATGAGAAAATTTGACAAATCAACATTTTTAGCGATAGCAGAAGTTATACAGAACCTCTACGGAGGTCTTCTACATAATTTTATTGCCAAGGCTACCACATGGTACGAGATACTGAAGACAAATGAAGCAAATAATGCGGTTTTTAATGAATCTGTTGTTGAATACGCAGATGTAATTGCTCAAGCCACTCCATTTTACCCAGCGGTATGTGAGGCAATCAAAATTGGTTTAACTATTCCAGCAACAACATGTAGCATTGAACGTACATTTAGCACGTTACGACGTGTCAAGACGTGGAATCGCTCAACGATGGGAGACGCGAGGCTAAGCGGCCTGTGCATGCTCAGTGTTCACTGGAAAAGAGTAGAGGAGGATACTGAATTTACTGACAAGGTGATGAACAAATTTGGCAGCAACCTAGACGCCTTCAGTTTTTATTAAAACATTAACTTAATTTTAAAAAATGTAATTTTTCTATGTATTTTCTTTTCTGACAGGGGGGTGCAAGTGCACCCCCTTGCACCCTGCTGCCGGCGCCCACGGCCCTGCGCAGTTTTTTATTCTTGCACTTTATCTTGCACACGTTAAAACACGGTTATAAACTTAATGACTATAAAATCCACACGCTTATCAAATGATACTGTGAATTGTTAGAAATACAAATACTACTATTTTAAGCCACTTTCCCCTCCACTGTGAAAATAGCTTAAACGAACAACTTTTCAGTTACCATAATGATGGAGTCACAATAGTTCGACGAACATGACATGTCAATCCGACAAACTGACTTGACGTCAGAGCACTGCGAAATTTTGTATGGTATTTTATTCATTGTTCACAATCCCCCACACCCCCACAAGTGTTGTACTTAGCTGTTGAAAATCTTATAATGGCAAGTTACTCATATAACATGTAATATTTAGGCTACGCACGGTTTAAAACTCACGACAAAGTGAATGATTCTTAGCTTTGAACAATATTTTAATGCATTTGAAAACAATGTGTTTGAAAACCCATCCAAAGTTATTTTAACGCCAAGCTAGTTTGATTTATTATTTACTGCATTAGGAATATACGCACGAAATTTAGTTTTGTGATATAGTACCTACTTGCATTTTTTTTGCGTATCTCGATGAGTCAAACACGACGAAAAGTAGTAATAGATTATATTACTCTATCGCAATACTTCTGTCGTGCTATCAGGGCTGCACTTTTATCGGGCTGACGTTGCTTCCTCTTGGCTGTTACAAATTTTTCATTGTGTTGGAGCTGTCGTGTTCGTCGTGCTATTGTGAATGTAGAATAAAACGTTATAACTTAGAACACATCCATATGCTGTCATCATTACTGCGAATGCACAAACACTAACTCGTATTTAAGTTTAAAATGTGTGTAGTTAATTGCATGGGTGTTTTTCAAGGGTTGATATTTTATTTTAAATGTTTTCTACGAGCCGTGAACCATCGATACTTTGAAACATTTAAAATGAATAAATTAATACTGGTTTGCTGGAGTCAGTCGATATCAAAATCATCGTTTCAGTAACTGAAAATCTCTCATGTTTTTGTCGGTGAGTTATACCGATTTTCAGTATCAGGTAGTTGATAAAGTTTTCAGCGAGTAGCGTTTAAGAGACTCGGACTATTCATTCGTTTTGAGTGCAGAGGCGAAATGACACGAGAGTAGAATGAAATAGCCGACTTGGCGCCATCGGCGTTCGGCGTCGGAGATGGGAGCTGTTCTTGCTCTGTCATTCCAGTTCCCCGGCGGCCATCTTGTCCGCAATGTTGGATGTCGGTGACCTTTGACCCCAATGACCATTAACCTTGAAAATCCAAAAAAATCCAAAAAATAGAAAAAATTATTAAAAAAGTATTTAAAAATATTAAAAACTAGCTGACCCGGCGGACTTTGTACCGCCTAACAGTCAATGAATGTCCTGTTAACTTTTAGTTTAGCTTTATTTAGGATTTTATTAACGTAAAATAAAATTAATACTAAAAATTTATTATGTTCAATAGTTTATTAGGATAATATATAAAGAAAATAAAAAATCAATAAAAGTACAAAAATCAAGTATTTCAATGGCGTGTCAGCTGTATTTTGCTGCATAGGTTGTACTCGCGTTAATTTTCTTCAGTGAAGCACCTTGTGATATACGACATTTTTCGTTGTGTTGTCAGGCGCAAGAACAAATAAAGCCGATGGTTTGCCAACGTGTGAACATGCCACGTGTAATTGACCATGAGAAAAACATGCATTTTCTAGATTCAGACCACAAACACTCAAGGATTGGCCTTGAGATTTGTTAATCGTCATGGCGAATGCAAGACGAATCGGAAATTGAAGTCGTTTAAACTCAAAGGGCATATCGGTTGGGATCATAGGAATCCTCGGAATGATTACTTCCTCATCTTTGAATTTTCCTTTGAGTATCGTCGCGTGAATCACATTGGTCGTCAGTTTTCTTATCACCAAACGCGTTCCATTGCATAGTTTTGGTTGGTTTAGATTTCGAAGCATTAATACTACCGAGCCAACCTTCAGTTGTAAATTGTGCGGTGGTAAGCCAGGCACATCCAAGGAGTTTAAAAATTCAGTTGGATAGTTGGTGGCTTCTTCTTCGTTTATTACACAGTCAATAGATTTAAATGAATGCAGATTACCAACGATTTGATTCTGAATTACTATATTTAAGTCATCCACATCTTTGTTCTTAGCCGCCAAAATTGCTCTCTCACTCAACCATTTGTTATTTTTGTGATTAGCAATGATGTTCGGGAACACTTTCTTGATGAGCTCGTCTTTCGATGAGATGAAATTGCAAAAATTCGGAGGAAATGAAATCAATCCGCTCGATTCGTCGACAGGAACACGGCCATTACCGATAGTCAGCAATTGCTTGGAGAAATCTCCAGCAGATGGATCGTTCAGCAATGCAACTCTTATGTTTGCTGCCAGCTGAAGTTTCTTCACATAGCGCCACAGATTTAATGATTTGAGGCAAGTGTTTATTTCATCGGCAGCAGTCGATCTTGGAATGACTGGCAGTGTTTGGCGGAAGTCGCCAGACAGTAAAATCATTGCGCCTCCAAAACATCTCGAGTCATTGCGCAGATCTTTCAATGTTCCCACAAGTGCTTCTAATGCACGATTTCCCTCATAAATTGCCTTGATTAATGTATCATACACTTCCTTCTGTTGGGGGTTCAACAGGAGAACATTCGTTTGAACTGATTGGTCTAATTCATGTCGATCATATTCACGTTCTCGTTCTAATTCTCGATTAAATGCGTCATTCATTCCTCGATATGGCGCTGGCATTCCTGACCTGACTAACAAACTGCCGCACATGAGGTAACACATGTCTTCGATCAAGAGCAAAGTCTGGTTATGCATCTTATCATTCACCTCAAGATCGGGATTTCTTGAACTGACACGAATTATATGTAAAATGTCTTCTGACATGTCATCTTTGTATTTGTTCCACAGGTCACGTGGATTCGATGGGAAGCATGTCGAAATGATGATAGCAAATAATGTGCGTATCTGACTTGGAGTTGCAGAAATAATTGCTTCAGCGATTGTCGTGTCCCAATAAGTATCGTTTTCAAGCAAATTGAGCTCTTGACATGCAGCACGAAATGTTGGGCACACTATACCATTAACAGTTCGTAGTGAATCAAATGATGTTGGCCCACGAAAATTCACCAGCAACAACCGCAAATAGAAGCATTCATCATTATTCGGATGAACTGTGGTTGTTATTCGATGAAGCGTTCCAAGTGTAATAATGTGGCATCTCCGAGTCCAGCCGTTCTCGAGTTATAAATGGTGTAACTAACCCGACTTTGTTTTATATATATAGATGTATAAGAATTATAAAAAAAAAATGATTTAAAATGTATTATTAAAAATTAATTTAAAAAACTTGCATTTCCGGAGGTCCCCTCAGCACCACCCCCACCACCCCTCCACTTCCCTCAACATGAGACCACCAATGTTTCTCATTGACTAATTATCCCACCCCCTACGCCTCCACCATTTATTCTCATTGGCTAATTGCCTTACCCCCTTCATCCCCACCCCTGATTCTCATTGGATGATTGCCGCATCCCCTCCAATCTCCAATGATTCTCATTGTCTAATTTCTCACTTTAGTATGAACCTCACGAAATTTCTACTGTATTCAAGTATTTTCCGACCTACCTGCAGCAGGACGAAGTCATACGGGACTGCCTCCTGTGCAAGGAGTGTTTCGAGAGCTACACCGCCTCGGTTCCCGACACGCCACATTGCAGGGGCTGGTGCAAGGCCCGCCGAACAGCCCTCACGACGTCCGCGCCCGTGGATGACGCTCTCCCTGTGGAAGAGGTTCCTGTGGAAGACGTCTCCGTGGAAGACGTCCCCGTGGAAGTTATCTACTCGCAAGCTGTACCTGTGGAAGATGCTCCCCTTCAAGAAATTTTCTGGCAAACACTACCTGATGAGGAAACCAACCCAGAACATAGGTGCTCGATGTGTATGGACCTCAATAAAGTTTTAGATCACTTTGTAAAAAATTTTTGAAAGTCAGTGTGCATGGAAACTTAAAATATTTTATATAACAAAAATGCCCAGTGAAAAAAAAATGTTTTGCAACATCCAAGGTTTTCGCTCGTTGGACTCGTACACCATCAAGCATATTACCATTTCCTACAGTTACGAAGACGAGAAAACAGAAGTTTTAACTTTTTTACCGCCGTGTCCATGGCAGCACCTCGACCGCACCACGCAACAGACGTACCGCATACAGACGTGCGAAATGCACGTGCTAAGGTGGGACGAGGGAAATATTCCGTACGACAGAATTCCCAACGTATTGGAGGAAGCCATAATTTACGAGTACCCAGTGTATGTGATTGGAAGACACCAAGAGTCAGCGATTCGCAGTGCGTGCCCCATCGGAACGAACGTCGTAGACCTTCAAGAGCATGGCTGCTGCACGCAATTTCGACAGCTCGTCGAAACGTACGCCACAAGACTTCACGAGTGCGAAAATCAAAGATATTTCTGTTCTTCGTGCAACTCCGAAGCCCTAAGATTGTGGAGTTAGGATAACCCAAGGTGCATTAGAAAAAATATTATGCGTGTTTAATACCATTCATGACTCAGAGAAGAAACTGTTTTCAAAAGAGTATTCTTTGTATATTTTTTCTATGCAGAAAAATAATATTGTGATGTGCATATAAATAAACGTGTTTTAAAAAAATATATTTTTTACGTCGAGTTATGTTCTGCCCACGTAAGTAAGTTTAAAAAACAGTGTTGGCAAAGAAAACATATTTAGTATATCAGTTTCGATATAATCAAAAAATAATAATTTTCAATAAAAAATAAAATATTTAATGAGACTCTAGCCGTCGCTAAAGTCACGTATATATTTTACGTGTATTAAAGTAATTATCTATTTCAATTTCAATTTGCATGTAGGAAATAGACGAATTGCTGTATTATACCAAGAAAAAAAATCGTATTGAAATAATTACAACAATCATCATTTTTTTCCATTATATATTAAATGTTTGATAATATATGTCAAAACATAGAAAATAAAAATTTTTTTTTTTTTTCTCGATACTTTTTAAGTTTTACGTACGAGTGGTTACAATCCCGAACTGATCATCAGACCCTTTTCTTTTAATTCTGAGTGCCTTACGGAAGCTTCACGAAGTACCTCGCAAGTGTATATATTTTATTTTCAGCGTACATGTACTGTGTGTTGATTATGAGACAATTTTTACTGTATTCCGCAAACACACCCTCTGCTTTTATTGTACAGTGCCGGCCCACAAAGTTACTAGAGAAGGATAAAATCTTTTGTCATGTACAGTCTTGCTGGTTCATTCACTAATTTAGTTGTATTTTTATTCAACAACAAAATAAGTAATATATTATTTCATTTCACATGAAAACACTTTTGAACAGGCGGCTGCTATTTTTCATAACATAGACATCACCCCGAAAATGAAAATCATCACATAGTCATTTATGTCCTATACGAACTTATAGACATAGTTGACCTAATTTCCGAACAATTTAAGATACAACCGCCAAATTCATAGCATAGGCATCACCCCCGACAACGAAAATTATCACAGGGTTATTTATGCCCTATGCGAACTTATAAGCATAGTTGGTCGTAATTTCCGAGACGTTTAAAATGCAGTCGTCAAATGTTTCCTAGCTAGGGATGGCACGGTATGTAACGGAATATTATTTGTGTTACACAAAAAAATCGATGTAAATTTATTCATGTTGCAGGTTTCTTCGTGGGTTCTTCAGGTGTGGGGAGAACCATGGCCGACCGTCGTGTTGCATCTGTCGTTCCAACACCTGCGTTCGTCGTTCCAACACCTGCTGGGGTAGGAATGATGATGTCACCTCCAGTTTTGCTTTCCTGCGGGTTTTATGGTAAGCAATTTACTCTCCGTTGAAATGGGCTCCGGCACGAGGCCAGTTGCATACATAATCCCTTCAGGGCCGATTATCAGATTTGCGAGAATTGTGGGGTACAAATAAGCCGCAAGGATGATATCCACAAACACCTTCGCAGCTGTACAGGCGAAATCAGGCAGTTAGCTACTTCGAATTGTAAATTCTATAATTTGATGTTTAAGCGAACCAGCGAGGCATGCTATCATTAAACTAGCTGCCACTTTAACCCTGACAAACGCTCATACACTTGCGAAGAATGCGGCAAAGAGTTTACTAGGTCAGATACAGTTAGGGCACATATGGCGAAGTGCAGTGGCCCAACCCCTCCTTGCGCCAAATGCACGCGACTCGACATGGCTCCCCAACAGTCCGTAACTCTACAGGTTCAGGCCCCTGCTCGATCTTCACGACCCCTAATCGTTGTATGCTCTGGCCAAATATCCCCTCACGGGTTCGTCGAGGCTGAAACGGCATTCAGGGCAAATTTGAAGACGTACGTCGCCGAAAATGCAAGCGACACTGCAAAAAATATTTGTAATTATTTGACCAACATTAATTAAAATATAATCAACCAGCTGGCAGACGAAGTGAGAGAAACAGCGTGAAGGTACAGACATAAGAGCATTTAAGACGACAAATATACCAATCCATGAAATCAGCGATATTGTGGAGGCCGTCCAAAATAGCTTAGAAAAAATATGCACTGAAGAGACACAATACAAAGAACACGGTTCCAGGTGGACAATGTCGTCAGTAAACCACATACGGCTCCGCATAAACAAGCTGGAACCCTTCGCGTATCGTCGTACATAGATCTGCCCGCTTCCATAAATAATATGTATGCTATCATAATCCCACAACACACCAGTGACCATATGTGCTTTAACTAGGCCATTCTGGCACGTTATATGGAAGGCGATCACCTGTATAGCGTCGACAACCGCTATCACGAACTGGAAACAAAATCTTATTTTTCAGAGCTAGAGTTTCCTACACCATTACACAAAATAAAGTTTTTGAAAAAAAATTATTTGTCAGTATCTGTGAACATTTATGCCCTGTACGAGAACGAGAAGGTTTTCCCTGCATGTGTGGCAAGTAAGAGAAGCCAGGCCATTTAAACCTCCTCCTCCTCCTCCTCACCGCCGAAGATGGGAACGCCCACTATTGCCATGTAAAAAATTTCGAGCGTTTGATAAGATTTCAGCTGACAGCCCATGACCACAAGATCCACATATGCAAGCGGTGCTTCACGTATTATGACGACCAGGCGAGTAAATCCGGACTGACGAGACAGCAGTGTCTGCAAAATCACAGAAAATATTGCAATTGATAATCTCCCAGCCAGAATCGAGATGCCACTGATGGGGGAGGATAATAGGCCACCAGTATTAAAATTTAAGAACTATTACAACATCGATAAACTACTCACCGTTGTTTATGCAGATTTTGAGGCCATTCTGAAACCGATTCACACCTGTGAACCAGACCCTAGTCGCTCCTACACACACACCTATCAGAAGCACGAGGCACATAGCTTCTGCCTTTACGTCCACGTGGACAACGAAGTCATCCCTGCAGCACTAACATTCACGCTGAACTATGACCCTATCATATATACGGGGGCAGATGCAGAGAAAATGTTCATGGATGCAATTGTAGTATTGGCAAAAAAATAAAAGAGATTTATGCCACATCAAAGCCGATGGAACCGCTCACCCGCACAGAAAAAACCCGGTATGCCAGAGCGACATGGTGCTTCTATTGCTCTGCTCCATTCACGCACGAAAATAACAAGGTGAGGGACCACTACCACTTCACCGGGTGGTACGTCGGACCCGCTTGCACCAGCTGCAATTTCCTGCGTCGAATACCGAAGAAACTCGTCGTTTTCTTCCATAACCTGAGCCGCGACGAGTATTTTGTCGTAAGACAGCTGGGGTACAACATGGAAAACATTTTTATTATCCCACACACGAGCGAAAAATTTATCACATTTTCAGAGCAGCTGGGAGACAGATTTTCTGTCCAGTTTGTATAAATGTTCCGGTTCACGGCCCGAAGTCTGGCTTCCCTGGCCGAATTTTTACCACAGAATAAATTTATCAACACCGCAATATTCTTCAGTGCTGGCCAACTGCCTTTCCTCACATGCAAAGGCGTGTTTCCATACGATTATTTCGACAGTTGGGAGAACCTGGACGAGCAGCAGCTGCCTCCGAAAGATGAATTCTATAACAGGCTGATGGGCTCTGGGATCAGCGACGAAGAATATGCCCATGCCCAAGAAGTATGGGAAACGTTCTACTGTGCGAACCTTGGACAGTATTAAGAATTGTACTTGAAGAGAGACATGCTGATCCTGGCAGACGTATTTGAAAATTTTAGAAATATGTGTATGTCAACATACAAGCTCGATTGTGCACACTACATCAGCACCCCGGGGTTCACATTCGCTGCAATGTTAAAATCGACGTGTTTAAATCTAGAGCTTCTACCCGATTAAGACATGTATATGTTTATTTAAAACGGAATACGAGGTGTTGTGGCCCAGTGCGTATTGCGACATTCGGTGGCGAACAATTCCTACGCACAGGAAACATACTACTCCAGCAAACTCCTCCATGTTTTAGCAATCGCTCGATGCAAACAACCTGTATGGCTGAGGATGTCGCTGGCGTTGCCAGTACGCAACTTCAGGTGGGTCGACACCAACATCGATATCACGAGCATGCCGGATGATGCTGATGCTGACTATATTCTGGAGGTCGACGTCGAGTATCCCGTAGCCCTGTTAGAGAAATATCGTGATTTGCCATTTCTTCGCATTAACCAGTGTCCCCCCAGGCTCCAAATATGCGAAATTAATAACAACATTAGAAAATAAGAAACACTGTATCGTACATTACCGCAACTTGAAGCAGGTGCTGGATCATGGATTACAGGTAACGAAAATTCACAGAGTGCTAGAATTAGAGCGAAGTACCTGGCTGAAACCTTATATAGATTTAAATACTGCAAAACGTCTGGTAGCCACAAACAATTTCGAAAAAGAATTGTTTTAAATTTGCCAATAATGCAACTTTCGGAAAATTAATGGAGAACAAAGAAAATGCCAGAAAAAAAAATGGAATTGGTATGTAATGAAAATCGACTTAAAAAATTGGTAGCCAAGGCAGCATTCCTACACCGAACAATTTATGAGGAATCCCTTATTCCTCCTCCATCTACAGTACGAATTCATACTGTTTGATATACCTATTTATGCTGGCTTTTCAGTGCTCGACCTCTCAAAAACATTAATGTGCATATTCCATTATGATGTGATGAAGGCTCGGTATGTCGAAGACATCGAGCTCCTGTAGACAGACACCAACTCGTTCATGTAGCAGGTTCGAACCCGGGTCTTTTACGAGGACATGGTTTTGGACGCACAGTTCTTTGCAGAGTTCGACACAAGCGGTTATCTCACGAACCGCAAGTGTTTTTTTGCCCACCAACAAGAAAGTCGTTGGTAAATTAAAAAAATGAGTGCAATGGAAAGATCATAACCGAATTCATGGGACTTCGGGCGAAATTGTATTCGTACAAATGCAACGGAAAAGTAACAAAATGAGCAATAGGTATTCAAAAATGTGCTGTAAAGAATAAAATTAATTTTGACGATTTTATATTGGTTCTGGAGCAGCACTGTACGATGCCAGTTAATGTCCACACTATAAGGTCGTACAAACACGAATTATTTTCAGAATTCATGACATGGACCGACGATAAGAGGCAACTACAGGAAATAGGAATACACACAGTACCGTATGGGTACAATGAAACATATATATATAATGCAATTATATCCCCAACATTTATATGTGAAAGTAGTGATACACAAGGATCACTGTTTGCTTGCCTTGCTATGTAGCTGCTGATCGATCAGCCATACATGAATCGATGACGTAGTTGGGAAGGGGGCCAACATTCTATAAAATGCGTGTTGGTTCCCGGGAGAGGGTGAATAAGGCTGAGATCCAAGGCCAGTTTCTCACCTCAGGGGTGTCAAATTTGAAGCGATTGCACTCCCCCTTCTTCGCCAACAAAATTAAAATGGTCATAATAAGGGGCTGATGCGATGCAGTACACATACACATGGGTTCTGCACCAATTTTGGACCTCCGACTATGGTTTAAAGTCAATTCCAGGGGGTTCCAATGCTTGTCCCCCCGACGGTATTGCAAGGGGCAACATGGTAGCTATATCATACCCATGAAAAAAAATCTGGAGGTGCCACTTTATTAAAAAATCTTTTTTGCTTCTGCAGCAGTCTTATTACTTTCAATATTCCCCTCATGACCGTTTTTCTGCGATTTATATCTATATGCCATATTTTCCACTTATTCGTTTTCAGGTAACAGTAATTGGGTAATTTTTTTCTCGTAGGTTCTTCGAACCGTCTGTCTGTCTAGGGAGTGTTTTTTTCGTTGCTGATGTCTGTATGATTCTTGATCAAGGTGTTTACTTACGTTTCAACGATTGTGTCTGTATAGTTCTGTGCAGGAATTTTTTTTCTGTATTTATTAATTTTTTTCATCGTTCGTTATACAATTTTTTAGCATTGATCCTGACATTTTGATTGTACTTTTCCTTGTTAGGGACTTCGGGCGAAACAATATTTATTGACATCTGTATAGTTCTGTGCCTGTGTATGGGCGTTTTTTTCTGTATTTTTTAATATTTCAGCATTGGTCCTTTCATTTTGTATGTATCTTATGTTAGTGGGGCGTATACTTCTGCATCTTTGGACATTTTTTTCATCGGTGTCTGTATATTTCTGGGCCTGTGTGGGCATTTTTCCTGTATTTGTTAATATTTTTTTATTGTTGGTCCTGACATTTTTTCATCGTTGTTGGGGCGTATACTTCTGAATATTTCTATTAATATTTCTGGTCATTGGTTATACAAATATTTTTCGTTGGTTCTACATTTTTCATTGTTGGTCCTGAAATATTTTTGTCTTTGGTGGGGTATATATTTCTGCATTTTCGGACATTCTGTTTTATTGGTGTCTGTATAGTTCTGTACCTGTGTAGGCATTTTTTTCTGTATTTATTGATATTTTTCGTTGTTGGTCCTGACATTTGGTTTGTATTTTTCCTTGGTAGGGGCTTCGGATGACACTGATTGGCGTCTGTATAGTTCTGTGCACATGTGTGGACGTTTTTTTTTTCTGTATTTATTAATATTTTATTCGTTGGTCTAAAATTTTGTTTTTATTTATTGTTGGTGGAGTGTATACTTCTGCAATTTTCTGCGAATATTTTCCGTCGTCGGTTGTACATTTTTTCGTTGTTGTTCATGACGATTTTAATATATTTTTATTTGGTGGGCTGTATACTTCTGCTTTATTGATGAAATCATAATTATACTTTTAATTGATGTGTGATGAGGCTGTGTCACTTTTATCGTCGTTTAGAGAACCATTAATTATTTTTTCCAATGGCACAGCATTGGGGATTCTACCTACATTTTAATGGCGGTGTCAAGAAATTTTCGCTCAAACTTATCTGTTTGAGTCAATGTTATGATATCTTTGGCTTGTTTCGGTACACTAGGATTTACAACGTCAAACATTTACCATCCTCTTAAGCAGCTGTCGCTTTCAAATGTCGTGGGCAGAAATCAATCATCGTGTTGGGGCGTGCGTTGTCGGAACACACTTACCTCTCATGTCAAAAAACTCAAAACATTTTTTTAAAATATCTTTAATATGTAGTCCTCGGTCCCAACGTCTGAGGAATTGCTCACATGTACTGATCACAACCATGTGGGTGGTAATAGGGAAAGAGTCTACGCATGTCTACGGGATATATGGGTGGAAAGATGGAGGCCTAAGGAAAGAACGAAAACGTACACCTAGAGAATGAGCAGTGGGTCCTACACATGGCTGAAGTTACTAATGTTTACTGGAGAAAGGGGTTCATGGAGGTATAGCTGCATGGGTTTTATGTGATACGTGTGCTGCTATATAAGCAGCCAGATTCATGACGGAGAGCTCAGTTTGTTGGCAGACGTCGTGGAGAGCAGATCGTCTTCATAAGTTACCCTAATTGGAATACTCCATGGACAGCCTTCCAGCAGCGCCATCGACTTAAACAATTTGTTCGGTTGTTCCAGCAGCTCCTTCACCTATGACTGCTGCACCCACACCACTGGTAGATCCATCTGGTTCTTTGGCTGCACCTTCTTCAATATATCTCGCCCCATTGGCTGAACCATCTTCGTCAGAGAAAACGTATCCCTGCAACTACTGCGACAAAGTATTTTCGCACCAACACATTGCACGCCATCATGAAATTCATGGATGTATGAAGAATCCAAACCGAATAAGGTATCTTGGCTTCAAATGTGGGTTGATGTCCTACCGTAATGACCTTTTCTTCAAACATATAAGGTCGTGTAAAGTTAAACTGCGTCGCTCATCGATTCTTTAGTGCCAGTAATGTAAGAAAGAGATCCTGCAAATGCCATCATTGCTGTGATGAACTGCAATAACGATCGTTTCTCTTTTCCTTCCTTGCCTACATGATCTACGTTCTCACCACCAATATCAGTTTCTGTACCTATCGGCGAGCTGAAAACTCCTGGGGCCAGCACTGTACTACCAGCCTATCGGTGTCGCTTTTTCTGCACGGGGTTTGCATTGAAACTCACCCTGCGTCGCCATGAAGTTTACGATGGTTTGGTTTTGTTTATAAATGGAGTCAGTTGATGCAAAGACTATGAATTAAAAAAAACAAATGAATGAATTAATTGTAGGTTTTACCGAATAAAACATGTTTTGGAAATATATGCGTTTCATTTATTCCTTGTTTGCAAAAAAAAGTTTGGAATATAAATTCAAAATGCATTTAAGGATAAAGTAATTGTTTAAGGTACAATAGTACTTTAATTAGCATTAAAACGGAAAATTACTTTTTTTATAATAGGTTTTAAAATTTTTAATACAAAAAATTATCAATTTCATAAATTATGCATGTAGGTATACTGTTGACTGGAAAAACCTTTTTTTTTATAGAATGAAAAATTACAGATTTTTCCTATGTCTATAAACATGAGTGCTGTCAGAGCACCTTGTAATGAAATCGAGAAATTATAATTACCTAAGCATTGAAAATATAATATAATATGGAGGGTGCCGACAGCACCAACTATACTTTAAAAACATAAACAAATATGACTGCTGCCTGGTGGCTAAATCGGCAGCTCGCCTGGTGGGTAAATTAATACACTACAGCTACCTAGGTGTAGAAAACATATGAAATCCAAGATGGTGGCCTCAACAATGTATAAACAAATGACAAACGAAAAAAACAGCAAGATGGCTACATTGATGAAATGAGCAAAGACGAGGGGAGCAGGGGCGGTGTTGTTTGGTGGCGGGGAGGTTGGAGCGAATATGAGTAATTGACCGACTAATTGGTCAAGCGAACGTAATTAGCCAATGAGAAACATTATAGGCCTGCCGACTAATTAGCCAATGAGAATCATGTGTGGCGGTGGAGGGAGTCGAACCATTGTGAGTAAAGTAGCCAATGAGTTTCATGTGTGGGGTTTGTAGCGAACGCGAGTTATTGGGCAATTAAAAATATTGTAAGGAAGTGAAGGGGGTGGGGCAATTAGCAAATTAGAATATCATTGGTGGGGGTGGAGTGAGAGGGACTAATTAGTCGACTGAATGTTTCCGTAAACAAACTAGCAATTAGCCAATGAGAATCAGGGGTGGGGGAGGAGCGAAAGTCAGTAATTGGTGGAGGGGGTTGGGCAATTAGCCAATGAGAAACATTGATGGTTGCTGGTGAGGGGAATTGAGGGGGTGGTGGGCGTGCTGCTCGAGGAACCTCCAGAAATGTAATTTTTTAAAATAAATTTTTAATAAAATTTCTTAATAAATTTTAAAATCAATATTTTTATAATTTTTTTTGGGATTTTTTGGATTTCTTTTTGGATTTCAAAGTCAAAAAGGTTACCAAGGTAAAAGGTCAAAGGTCACCGACATCCAACTTGGCGGACAAGATGGCCGCCGGGGGACCGGAATGACAGAGCTTGAACAGCTCCAATCTCTGACGCTGAACGCCGATGACGTCAATTAGGCTATTTCATTCAACTCACGAGCGCGTTTAGTAACGCACTAAGTGTTAGAGACTGTGTACATACTATACGTAGCCGCCTATGTTCAGAGGCAGTTCAGTCCATCTGTTCCCATCATACCCCAGACGGAAAACAAAATACGTGCTTATCGTTTTTGCGATTGTGGATCCAAGACAGCACCTCTCTTTTAGTCATTACTACATACAGCTGTTCACCAACATACTTTCGTATTTTTTCTTCGACTTCGGGTCCAGTGACTTATGACAAACAGCCGCCTGTTCTTCGAGTGATGACTCAGTGCTTTCTAAGAATCCCCTTGCTCCTTCACCACCCCCCCCCCCTTCAACATCCTGCCTTCTCAACACGAGAACACACACTACCGTTACGATGACCTCTAATGGCCGAATTGGCTACGGGGCGCTACTTTCAGACATACATGTAAACACAGTTTCACTGTATTTAAACACGCTCTACTCTGGCCATTGCAAGTTCAATGCGTCCTGTTTTACTGCAGCATTATACTAGTCCGTGCGCCTAGAATTATGTATAATACTAGAGAACTGGCCCGGCTTCACCCGGGTACAATTGAGTTTTACAGTGATACACTAATAAATAAATTGGGAAAAGACAATTCGTTTATGTGTAAACAGAATTATAATATTATACTAAGTTAGATTAGGTTTTTAACTGATTACGGGAACCCAAAAGGAAGGAAATATTTTTTACCCGATAGCCAAGAAGTAGAGTATTGTTTTTGGAGTGTATCTGTGCAACTATCGCGTAGTTACCAGATTTCCGCTTTCCAGCGTCGATGCATGAAAATCAAAACGTGAGTTTCATCAAATTGTAGCTTTAGAAATAAGTGTACCTAGGTACTGCTTTTTGCGCTTGGCTGAGGGATCTTAATCGATCACCAAAGTTAAGCAACCTTCCCAGCGACACACATTTGTATGCGCGACCGTTTACTGGCATAGCATCTGAGCGCTTACGGGCTTCAGAGGGCACGTTAAATATTCGGTCCCGGTTGTTATCGATTGATAGCAGTCGTTAAGCCATTTCAGAGGTCCTTGGGCGGCCTGATAAATCCTGACACCAGAGGAAAAAATTATTTCTGTCACATTCCAGCCGTTGCAGAATTATGTTTTGTTGTTATTCCACAGGAACCGTACAATTTTCCGGGATAAAAAGTATCCTATGTCCTATTCCAGGACCTAAAGTACCTACATACCA
Organism: Clitarchus hookeri; assembly: GCA_002778355.1. Lineage (NCBI taxonomy): Eukaryota > Metazoa > Arthropoda > Insecta > Phasmatodea > Phasmatidae > Clitarchus > Clitarchus hookeri. The sequence continues at coordinate 97,282 of NQII01000649.1, forward strand.
AATTTGATCAAAATCTGTTCAGGCGTTATGGAGCTGAGTGTTAAAAAACATACACGCACACAGACTTTCGCATTTATTATATTAGTAGTATTTAAAGATGGCAAAAGGCTCCTGTATCATCTCTGCTAATCATTCCCCCTTTTCAGATCCCCTTTCTCCTCACAGTAAGCACGAAACCATCTACAAATATTTCCTATGTCTCCCCGATTACTACGCACTGTTTTTCTCGTTGCCGCTGAACCGAAATTATTCCATTCATTGTCTATAAACCTGTTATTTTTCACACATCATCTCACCTTCTATTGTATTCCTGTTCCTTTCCTTAGAACTAAATTTTCAAACCAACACTCACATGAAAATGTAAGATATCTTTGTAAGTTTTAAATTTGTTCTATAACATTGGTGACCGAACCAGAGTAAAATTACATACATACATCTAATATGTATTTCACAGCCGAAATTACTACAAGTAAATATATGTAATATTGTCACATAATTACTTGCGTCAGCAAAAACATGCAAAGAGAAAAAGAACACACCGAAAATATCTCAAATTAGAGGCTTCAGAGAGATGGCGCAGTGGTGCAATGGACTCGCATTCGGAAGAACCCAAGTTCCAGTTCCTGTCCAACCATCCTGATTGGATAAGGGCTCATCTGCATATTTTGTCGAAAAATTAGTATATCATGGTTTTAATTTTTAATTTTTATAAAATGTGTATGATGTATGTTATTTTATGTTACATGCCTAGTTCTCACAATAACAAATATTTATGATATAATGACACTTTTAAAATCCTCGTACTATTTGCGACTAGGAAACAAAAATGTTTCTTCTTTAAAGAAAAGTTTTTTATGGAACTAGACCCTTATCCAAATCAATCTCTGAATTATTAGCATTTGGCTCTCCCTACACCCGGACGCACAGGGAGGTGAGTTCATAAAATCGTATCTTTCTCTTGAGAGGAAGTAGGTTAAAACATTAAAAATTATTCAGTCAGGTCCTTGCTAATGCAAAAATGTCCACACCATAACCTAGTATTGTCATTAACCGTATAGAAGAATCTGCAAGAGAATTACGTAAAAGTTGTAAATAAACAATTTTTTTTAGAGAAAATATGCACTTTCTCACATTTAAGAGCCGATTTAGCCCATGCTAATTCACTTTTCTTGTTTCTGGCATGCGGGCCACACACAGATACTCCTTGGGGACGGCGATTTCCTATTGACCAAGACAAATTGCTGCTCTAAATGTGTGAAGAATAGCACCATCAGAGGTAATAGAGTGAGCTAAATTTTTTGCTGAAACTACAAAAATGTTAGAGCGTTATGAATCTCAGATCACTGAACGTTTTGTGCTTGAATGTCTGCGACTGTTACACTTAGCGGTGTAGATGTGAAACATTTGCGTAGCTGCATGCAGGCCAATGAACAACTTAATGTTGTCCTCCATATTAGGCGCAGTGCGGCCTTTGGAAGACAATGGCGGGCTATCGACGCTATTTCCGTAGACTATACCAATTTGAAAATCTGTGCGAAACGTTCCATATGGCGAAATTTGTCTTTATCCTAATCGAAAATGGAAACGAAGCGACATGAACTTTAAGAAAGTCATTGTTATGTTAATACATAATTAAAATATAGTTCCACTTTAAAGCACGCTATGCACTTGGTATTGCAACTTTAAGGCGCCAGGATTAAACGTGTTTATATTATTTTTACTGTGAGACAAACATTAGCAAATCTCTTCAGTGTCATTGAATAAACGTTTTTTTTTTAAATCAAAAACGTGTCGTTATGATCATGCAAAGGAAATCTGTCCCGATGTTGTGCCCAGAATTAGAATTCTAATAGAACTTCTAAATATGTCAGCAAAATGATTTCCAATCCTTATCAATGTTTCTATAAACATTTAAAAGAGGGCAGTTTTTAAAATAATCTGAGCTTTTGGACCAGGCGTTTGTAAAAAAAAAGTGACCCAAAAATAGCTGCTTTAAAAAAAGATAATTGATGTTTTCAAAGGAAATTCTAAATGTTGATATGAATTAAGTATACGCATCTGGGTCAAATACACACTCCTTTTCAAGCAAAGCCGTATAGTTTTCACCTGCTCCATTACTTTTTGAATGTAGTTCTATTGCAAAAATCTCAATTACAAAATTCAAATATCACGATCCGATAAAGTCAATGCACTCAGTACTTTATGACACGTGAAAAAAAAACCACCTCTGTACATACTACTTCATCTTCTGCTTTGTCAGAATACATTTCTCTAGAAATAAAAATATACATTATAACATCCTTTATTGGACAGACACTAATAACGAACTTAATCGTTAAGGAACTGCGCGAGTATTTTCCCGCCTGGAATGCTGTTTGAAAACCCTGTGCACCGTGCTGAGATTAAAATCCCGAATTCCCGAACACAGGACAGATATATTATCACTTGACAAAGTATGGTTTGTAATTTTCCCGCAAACTGAGAAGGATAGATACAATTTTTTTTTACTGCGGGAAAAGTCTCGGGAAAAGTTCAGTGATTATTAGCTTCCAGTGTATATGTCTGACGTTTTCATTTCGTTATTAGTTTTTCTTTATGTGTGAAACCGTTTAGTTCGCTGGCCCAGCGAGAATTCTGTTCTCTAGTTACAAATTCGTTTTCTTACAGTTAATGGTTCCGCCTGGCTGAAGACATTTTGCCAGTAAGAGGCCTAAAATTACGGGATGGTTACGGTATATCGCATGTCTTATCGCCTCTAAGCATAATGTATGGAACTGACGTTCAGTCTTTACATTCGCAACTCGCCTCTTGAGTTTTTAAATTGTAATAATAAAGAGAAAAGTGTAATTCACGTCTATCGACAACTGCAAATATCCTGCAACGGTGTTTTATTACCTTAAAAAGATTGAGAAAACTTGCGGTTCAGACAGTATCACTTAAAAAATATTCTTACTAGAAACGGAAATAGATAACTCAAAACTCTTCGTCTGATTAGGAATGTTTTTCAAATTCTATCCCTAGGTGGACATATTTCACGCACGCGGAAATGTTTCTGAATAATAAGTAAGTAGAATGAAATAGAGAGAGCCGGCACATGCTGCAGGTCGCGGTGTCGGGGTGCCACGGTGGCCATCTAGATGACGTCACGCCGAAACATCCTGTACTGTAATCTCTCGCCAATGACGACCATCTTGGATTTCCCTTTTTTCCTTTGAACTTCCCTTTTTTCCCTCCTGCTCTATCATTCCTTCCAAGCTCTTCATTCTCTTGCATTCCTCTTCATTTTTCTCACGCTCTGGCATTCCTTCCTGCCGCCCTCTCTCCCATACCCTTCCTCTCTCTCATCAGTTAAATGCCTTGGGATTCTCTCATATTCCTTCTGGCCTCCCTTATTTTCTCTCTGGTCTTACATCTCTCTTGATTTTCGCATCCTCCGTCTTGGATGCTCCCTCATCACTGTCGTCTGCTGCTCTCTCTTGCTTTTGGCATCCTCCATCTTTGATGTCCCCTCATCAACATCGTCTGCTATAGGCAGCTATCTTTAATTCTCATGCCTGCCACCAGAGTGTGCTAAGTTCTTGTTTTTTCACATCCTCCATCTTTAATTCCCGTACTTGCTGCTGTAGGCAGCCATATGGGCACTACCAGCTTCGTTTATACCACTGGCCTCTAGATCGCACCACCAGCTTCGTTTCCCCCACCTTCTGCCTAAGTACAGCACCATCGTCGTCATTCCCCCACTGTCAACTTGAGCATGCCACTGACGACTGCCATCTTCGCTTCTAAGGTCCGCCACTAGGTGCATCGTTTAAGGCCGAAGTTCGGCGCGCAGCAGGTGGAACCCCTTCCCTTATGTATATCCGTTTCGGTGCATGCTAGCTAAAAAAAATCAGGAAGAATGTAGGATCGTTCCAGCACCCCTTGGGTCGGCAGTCTAGTGTCTTGACCGCCACACCACTGTAACATTCAGGAAAGGAGGACGCTAAATGTCTAATACATATATAGTTATTACCGCCCCGACTTTACATATAAAAAACCGGCATTGTGCAGTTAGGAGAAGAAATACTTGGATCGACTGATGCACTCCCCAGATAATAAATGGCCACATAAAAAAAGAATGCTAGTCTATCGAAGAAAAAAATATAACCCAACACAAGGCCGACACACCCGATCAAAAATAATTATAACATAAATAAATGACAGCATTAAGAATAATACATTACAGGTGCTAGCCTCTGAGTATACACACATGCAATATGCAGTGCGCGCTGCCTATACAATAATAATAACATAAATAAATGGCTGCGTAAAAAATTATCATTAAAGATGCCAACCTATCGTGAAACAGACTATACACACGGGCAACACCACACCCGTGCACACTAGCACCAACTAGGATGAAACAGTGTATACACTACCTCGCCGCTGCGCCGATCACTCGCCCTCACACTTTACCATCCGCATGGCCATCCGACCATTCACATGGCTCCCGGACTTGTGACCGGGGCTGTACACCACACCAGCAAACACCACGGGGATTATTCGTTATGCAAATATGTGTGCATGTCTGCATAACGAGAAACCTCAGTACCATCTCAGGCAAACTGCACAGGTGGCTTATAAGTCGCCGGAAAAGAAATCTTCCCACTTAAAAAAATTCAAAATGGACAAAGAAACGCACAGAAAGAAGACAAACACAGAGGAAGAGTACAGTATAGGCTGATGAAGAGAAAAGGGAGGGGGAAGCACTGAAAAAAGAGTAAATACAAGTATGATTCGACCACCAGTTACTGCAGTGCTAGTATGATATGAATACCATTTCACACTCACAACCCACACTATGATAACCGTTGAGCCCCACAAGAAGTGGCTACAAACCCCAGGTTGGAGACCCAACATAGACAACAAATCCCATGCACAAGTACACGCTTGAATGATTGTGGAATGTGAAATAGTACACACAACACGACATACCAGTAACATTTCTGTCAAGATAAGGATACCTCTTGCATGGGCAACAGTGTGACACCATTCAACAGTGCCACCATCCATCAACAGCAGCACTACTGGCAAGATGAATATGGCTCTTGCATGTGCTACAGAATGTCACTGAAAAAAACATGCTTAAATGGAACAAACATCACATATGCATATATACCATTCGTTGTGGGAGAGGGGAATGGAATAGCTTCAGCTTCGTCAATCCCCAGGCGAGAAACTGCCTCCTACTATGCATCCCGACCCCATTCGCTCTCTTGGGGACAGGCGCATATATGAAGATACATGCCTGCCCCAAAGGTGCATGCACAGAACATCAACCACGGTAACCATAAGGGACATGGGTGGGGGTGGGGGAGGAAGCAATGCCATCCTAGTAATAAATACTCAGAATCCAGTCAATATATCCATATGGTACAGTATGTATTCCATCATCCAATTTGCAACTCTTAACATCCTTCCATATCAGAGACAACTTATTAATGCATTCACTGCAGAGGACATGTTGGTGAGAACGAATGATATGTACATTGGCTCGCATCGTACACAGCTGGTGCAGGACATGCTTATAATCTTCAAAGAGAATCTTATTTTCAACAACACATTTCTGCACTCTCTTGATCCTCTTTACTATTCTGCCCTTACACTTGTAGCTATACAATTTCGCCCGAAGCCCAACAAATTCGGTCATAATGGCTTATCCAGACTCATCCTTAAACTTCCCCAACACTTTGGTGTTGGTTGAGAAGTAGCAGGGATCATCGACAGGGTAGCAGGACATGTCGAATTCAACACTGTACACAGGATAAGAAGCTAGATCCTGGTAAAAATCTTCAGTGCAGAAAAAATAGATGAAGCTATAGGTATCTGTATATACCAAGTCGCATCGATCGCCATACCATCGTCTCACCACATCGCAGTGAAAGTGATACATTTCTGTTTTTGGAAAGGTCGAGGATGGAGAATCCAGCGTATGTAGATTTATCGAATAAAATAGTATCATTTTCTAGTCATATAAGTGCAAGCTTTTCATGGTAAATGGTTCTGTACTTGTATACTGGTTTCGCTCGAGTTTTCTCATCTCACTGAATACGAGTTCCATCCTTTTTCGCTTCATTTTGTTCTCCATTAGCTTGCTAAACACACAGTTGTTGGCAAGCTAGAAGAAATCATGCTCGAAATTGTTGTTGACAGCTTTCCTTTTTTCTGTATTCAGATCGGTGTAGGCTTTCAACCATGGTGACTGCACGAATGCTAGGACACGATTAATCTTCGTCACCTGGAGGCCGTGGGATAATGCTTGCTTCAGAGTCCTGTAATGTATGATGTAATGTTCGTGATCCTCAAGCATTGTAATTAGATTCTTTTGCTTCGAGCCTGGGGGACATTGATACAAGGAGAGGAAGGGCAGACCCTTGTGGTCATGATGCAGGGCTGCATGATAAAAAATATAAACCTTTAGTATATAGCCAACATCGCTATCATCAGGTACAAACATGATGTCAATATTAGTTTCATGTAACCTGAAATTACATAGTGGCAATGACAGACTCATCGCCCATATGTAGAGGTTGTTTGCATCGACGTATTGCAGGTATGTGTCCGGCTTGCTGGTATCGTGCTCGCCTTCCATATACCTGTTGTTAGCAGCACAGTATCGCAGCAGGCACTGCGAAATACCTCCCCTGATGGCTGAATCAAGAAACAGGTACAAGTCATAGTACCCCAGCAGCTCGAGTTCCACCTTCGTCATATGCAGCATGACATCGAACGAGAACACTGGAAGACTCATATATCAGGCACAGCCAAACTGATATGTTTCTAAACACAGGTGCCAGATATTCTCAAAAATGTTAGCTAAAAGGAGGACATCAACCTTTAAATGTATGCGACAATACATCTCGAGTGACTCACAGCGAAATTTTCCCCACACCACTTGTGCGTGGGCGTAGTCATCGTCAGATATATTGCTACCAGTGAGATGGTTGTAAAATTATATCACCAATGGGATCTCATCCGGACTGCAAAATTTCTTCCTACTTGTAAACTTGTCGGTAGGAAGGTTCTGAGCCAGTGAAGCAAGACTTGCGGCCATGAAGCGATTTGTATCGACGAACTGAATGGCAAATCGGTCACTTATCTGTTTGGAAAATGCAATCATTTTCTCTTTGCTAAGTGGGATAATGAAGATGTCCTACATATCGTATACCAGCTCTATAAGAATAAAATTCTCATCGTAGGAGATATTATGAAAAAAATACCACCAGCTTCTTCGGTTGGCGATGTAGAATGTTGCACTGATTACAAGCAGGTCCGATGTATTGCCCTGTAAAATGGTCATGGTCTCTGATTTTGTAATTCACCTCTGTAAACTCAGTATTACAATACATGCAGTTTCTTGCCTGTTAGTACATTGCCTGCTGGGTTGGTGTCAGCTGACTCATAGCTGTAGAAGTTTCATAAATGTCCTTCACCTGTTTTCCTATAGACACTGTCTCTGCAAAGAGCTTGCGCGCATCTTTCTCTCTCTCTCTCTCTCTCTCTCTCTATATATATATATATATATATATATATATAATATCGGTTTTGTCGACAGTAAAGTAGTGAGGTGTGCTGGTAACCGATCGTTTTCTAAATGTACATACAGGCAGTATCTATAAAACTCATGCAGCTGGTATACATAAGTGTATGCATGGACCAGGTTTGGAGCACAGATATGGATCAGCTCGAGTAAAGCCACGGAATCTGCATATACCACAATGGGCAACTTGTCTTCATTGTGGTAGTTCTTAAATTTCAGGGTGCTTGGTCTTCCATCCAGTTAGGCCTTGGGCATTTCCACAAATGCTGTTGTATGTGGGTTGCAGTATTGTTTATGCTGCTCGAGTCACTGCAGACCCGTAATCCACAATACTCATGGTTGATCATCATAGTATGTGCAGCATCGCTTGCAGATATGAATACTTCCATTACGTTCAGTAACCTGGGAATGGACAAGGCGACACAAGTCTGTAACATATGCATAGTGGTTATTCACATCGTCGGTCACGAGCAGCAGGTCGAAATTCTGAGTGTTTTCTGCTCTAACTACATGTACTGGTATTATTTTCAGTCTCTTGTTCAAGGCATAAACGTTCACAGATGTACCGGAGTTGCATCTCTCAAAAATACTGATTTGTTTTAGTAGGGTTGGGAAGGTGAGACTATCAAAATTAAATTTCCCTCCAGGTACTGGCGGAATTTGCTAACGCGCTGGGCCCCCTTCCACAAATTGGGCAAGAACGGCCCACTTGAAACATTCATGGTTGTTGCTATTTTGGGGGTTAATGACCCCCTTCTTTGCCTTGATAGTCGCTGGTAAATTTATCCACGATGAAGCTCTCAGCCGGTCCAATTTGCTAATGTGTAGCTTGAGTCTTTTCATGGCGATAAGCATCCATCCACTTCTCTTCCCCTGATACTTTTCAGCCTTCTGGCAGATCTTGCATATGTTGAAGTCGACAGTCATATTAAATAATTATGTATTCTTTAACTTTATGGCCCTATGGTCCATTTCATCATCGTGAGGCTCGGGGTTCCCATACTCACAATCCATCCAAAGATTAAACTTGATTGAACCATGAGCATCGACTTCTGCGAATAACTGGTTGATGAGATTTTGCTGCATGGAGTCTAAATAAGTACATATATATATATTTCATAGTTGCGCTAGTATTCACAGCGATATAAGTCCTTAAGTTGTCCCTGAAGACTGTTGCTGCTTCCACAAACCCATTGCCATTGATTTCACCTACAAATATCCTTCAACTATCTGTGGGCGACTAGTAAGTTGTGGCGCATTTGATGGTCCTGGCTGGGTGGCAGATGCAACAGCCATGTCAGCTCTTTTGGGTGGTGACAGAGTGGTGGAGCCGTTACATTTGACACTGTGTGCCCTCAGATTGTCAGCACATTTAAACTGTCTCCCACACTTGTCGTATTCCAAAGATGCACGGTCGGGGTTAGCCCAGGAACCATGTTCATGGCGATGTGCATCTCCGGCGTGGTTGAAAACCTTATTGCAGAACTTGTAATGGCTCGAAGCAGCCTGTCTACTTTGTCCAGTGCAGGTGGTTAGGTGCATCGCAAGTTAGTTGGCGCAGATGAATGTCGCCCCACACCTCTCACACATGTGCTGTGCCTCTCTGAATGGATTAAACACGTTAGCGCGTGCATTTTGCAGACCAGATTTGCGAACTGTAAACACTGCATTGCAGTGTAGGTGACAGTATCGTAGTTGCGTTAGGTAATAAGTACGAAGACGATGATGAAGACTGTAAAGATGAAGATGATGCGAAAGAAGGGAACTGCTGAATGGAGAAACGTCCAGAATCCATCTTGACTGTGAAAGAGATGGCGAAAACCCAACAACGACGAAGGATGTCTCGACTGGCCTATCTGGCAGAATGCGCTAAGGGTTGCTCGACACCGAACGTCAGGAGGAAACCTATGGAGACATGTGTAACACTAAGTTAGTCTGAGAACACATCGTTCCCATGCCTCACAACTAGCTTAATGCACTGACGAGAAGTATAGATCGAGTACCCGCACAGTATAGGAAACATATAAATAAAAAGAATTCTCACTCGGAGTGCTCCTAGTCTCTCTCTGTTCGTCATTGTATTCCATCACAATGCCATCCCTACCCCACATCGCAGGGGGATGCATGTAGCCACCAAGCATGCATGAGGACAATTCCAGCTGTAAACACTTGTGATTGACACACACAAGAGCGAGTCATATACCCTGCCCCACACATACAAGCAGCATAAATAAATCACCTAACATTCATACTACTACATGATATGTTGCATGCTATGTGAAGGGTAGGATATATGTGAGAAACTTCGTCAGGTTTCACTCGATGTGCTCCCATTTTCCCCATTCCATTACATTCTGTCACAGCACCATCCCTACCTAGTACTGCAGAGTCTCAGAAACCATATGAATGCAGCATGCTGGCCTAGTATAGCCAGAATGTGTGTGACAGTGCATATATGTGGTATGGAAGTATGTTAGTTTTTATTCTGTCCCAGGTGAAACACCACCACTCGTACATGTCTCCTATTATGAATAATATTAGTGGCAATCAGGTAAGGTACAGACTGTGTGTGCTGCTCGTACTGTGCTGTGCCACTGTAACAACCACATGCATTAAAACAATTACTGCAATGAGCATGAATCTACTGCCGGCCCGCGAGCGAGCATTATGTCCTGAAGGGATGGTCGTACCTTCATGACCCTGCTTGCGAAGAGGGGTGGGACCAAACAGGTTGTCACCCCACCCCATAAAGGAACCCGCCAGCATCGTACATTTTTTTTTCTTTTCTGTAGGCCGTCACCTCCACGGTGCCGCCTGCAAAGGGGGTGTGACCAAACAGGTTGCCATATCCACCCTGTGAAAGGGCCCGGGATAAAAGGCCTGCCAGGGGGATTCATTGGCAAAATTCGCCTCCCTCACCGTCAGAGGCCAGCGAATGGCACGCCCTGCTCACGAGCGGAAGGTAGGTAGGGCCATGGCCAACCTCCCCTGCACATGTGCTCGCCCATTGACTGCCGGGCACCCTTATCTGGCAGTATCCACAGCCAGCATGAACAGCAGGTAATGCGCAACATACATACACACACATGAGCGCTTATGTTGCGAGCCAACAAGTGACGATTACACTCATGAGCAAACAAAATTAAGTACATGTGTTAAGTCCACCCGGGAAACTAGCACCGAGAAGCAAATAATGCTAATGATACACTTACCACAGGCATTGGATGCGAAGTATGGGTAACGACGACGTACGTATGTGAAGACAGCATGTGGCAACAAACGAACAGGGCACACCCGAACGAGCTGACTTCTCACAAGTAATTGTGGATGGACTCCAGGTAAACAGGCGTTTTATATATTGTAAGCTCGCTCCAGATGGAGGGAGGGGGCGCCCTACTCCCCTTACACTTGTGTAGGGAGGCAGCGGTAGCACATACACATCGGAATAATTCTTAAGAAACCTGTATGACTCGCCTCTCTTTCCCTACAGACCTAGTGGTTGCAGCCTCTAGCGTACATATATATATATATAATACATGTCACACGTTACCATTCAAGGTACTTGCGTTTCGTCTAAATACACCATCTCCTCTCTCTGCAGAGAATAATTTTACCTTTACTATACTAACAACATTGTCAATCCCTCTACAGTTCATATCTATATTTGTTACCTTTAATATAATGGTAACTGTGAAAAAAAGCACGTACGTATTTTACGTTTGTGGTACCTTTGATATACAGGTACTTACATTTCGGGTATGTATGTTACCTCACTCCAGATGGATAATGGTGAATAAAGAACACATTGGGTACAGTTACAAATATATACATTTATTTACGAACATATACACTGAAGAGCCAAAAAAACTGGTACACCTGCCTAATATCGTGTAAGGCCCCCGCGAGCACGTAGAAGTGCCGCAAGACGACGTGGCATGGATTCTACTAATGTCTGAAAGTATACAGGAGGCATTTCAGACCATGAATCCGGCAGGGCAGTCCACAAATCCATAGGAGTGTGAGGCGGTGGAGATCTCTTCGGAACAGCACGTTGCAAGGCATCCCAAATATGCTCAATAATGTTCATATCTGGTGATTTAGGTGGCCAATGGAAGTGTCTAAAGTTATAAGAGTGTTCCTGGAGCCACTCGGTAGAAACTCTCGACGTGTGGGATGTCGCATTGTCCTGCCGGAATTGTCCACGTCCACCGGAATGCACAACGGACATGAATCGGTGCAGGTGATCGGACAGGATGCTTATGTATCTGCCACCTGTCAGAGTCGTATCTAGACGTATCAGGAGTCCCATTTCACGCCAAATGCACACACCCCATGCCATGACAGAGCCTCCACCAGCTTGAACAGTCCCCTGTTGACATGTATGGTCCATGGATTCATGAGGATGTCTCCATACCCGTACACGTCCATCCACCCAATACAATTGGAAACGAGACTCCTCAGACCAGGCAACGTGTTTCCAGTCATCAACAGTCCAATGGCGGTGTTGGTGGGCCCAGGCGAGGCGTATAGCTTTGTGTCGTGCAGTGAACAACGGTACACGAGTGGGCCTTCAGCTCCGAAAGTCCATATCAATGATGGTCCGTTGAATAGTTCGCACGCTGGCACTTGTTGATGCCCCAGCATTCAAATCTGCGGCGATTTGCGAAAGGGTTGCAAATCTGTCACGTTTGATGATTTTCGTCAGTTGTCGTTTGTCCCGTTCGTTCACGATCTTTTTCCGGCCGCAGCGATGTCGAAGATGTGATGTTTTACCGGATTCCCGATATTCACGGTACATTCGTGAAATGGTCGTACGCGAAAATCCAAATTTTATTGCTACCACGTTCAAACTGACTTAAGTCTTGATAACCTGCCATTGTAGCAGCAGTAACCGATCTAGCGACTTACATAGGCGCTGCCGAGCGCATCGCGTTACTCAGATTGGTTCCATACCTCTGTTATTTACGTACACACGCCTATACCAGTTGTTTTGGCTCTCCAGTGTATATGGCCTTTACAATGAATTATCAGTATACACTTCTCTCTTTACAAACATCTCTGTCTCTCACACTACATATCTACTTATACTGCAAATAATACCTATAATTTATATTTATTTTTAAGCCTAATGTAGCATGTGTGTGATTACACATGTGTACTTGAAATAAAAAAACATTATAATCTCTTATGATTTTTGCATATGTCTTTCTCTCACCCACACATTACATATCTACTTAAACTGCAATGATAACCTTACACTTTATATTTATTTTCAAACCTAATGGTTTGTGTGTGTGTGTGATTACATACATATAATTGAAATAAAATCATATTACATTCAATTATGATTTTACAAATGTCTCTCTTTAACTCTACATACATTTAAATTGCATCCAGCAGACATGTGAACATGTGCCTCAGCACTTCCTTCGTCTCTGCCATCGACAACATGCTCATATCTGGTAGAATGATCATTACCCCCATCGAAGTGGACCTACTGGCACCTGCACCAGCACCACCACAGTGCTGACAGATGGCAGAGGCAGGCTGCTGCTGGCATCTGACGGTGACACGAGGTGTTTGTGGCTGCGTTGTAGGCGGCGGCATCGGCACCTCCGACTGAGTGGTGACATCAGGTACCGCCCTCGCGAGCCGCTTGCGCCTTAGCATTGATGAAGATGATATCGTCATGACTGTGGCGACGATGGCCAGCAGCTGGGTAGTCTCGTCATCGTCGACAACAATGTGGACAGGGGACGCTGTAGCTGCTGCCGGCTGTCGAACTGTGTCCTGGGCAGGGGCCGAGTCTGCTGCAGCCTCCACATTGTCCGGCATGTGGATTGTCACTGTGTCACGCAGACACGAGGCAATAATAACTGCTTCCTTTGTGCAGGGCAGTGGCATATCTTCCCGCATGTAGAAGATATACGCTGGGTTTGCCGTACTCGACCTGTCGAAAACACTCATGTATCGATTTTAGTACGACGTAATGCGAGCGCGGTATGGGGGCAGTGTGGGTTTCGCTTATATGGATACTGATTCCTATATAATGGAAATCGCCTGCCCTGATTTTTACAGCGACCTCGCCTCAGACGCTGCGCTCCTGTTGGAGTTCGACACCAGCGGCTACACTCCCATTCATCCCTGCTATTCTCCATTCAATGCTAAGGTGATTAGTAAATTTAAGGATGAGTGCGGGGGTAACGATACGGTTGAGTTTGTCGGGTTGAGGGGGAAGCTGTATGCATACCGATGCCAGAATACGGTAGTGAAACGCGCGAAGGGAATACAAAGGTGTGTAGTAGAGAATACGATAACGTTTGACGATTATTGGCGCATCCTTTTGGCCCAGCGCTGCATGCGAGTGCAGGTCTATAGTATTAGGTCGTACCACCACGAAGTTTATACCGAGCGCACAAACAATCTAGCGCTTTCCTGGATGGACGACAAAAGAAAAGTCCTGGATGATGCGATTCATACCGTCCCCTATGGTTATCAGACCTAAAAGATAAACATCTCTGGGTCAGGCCTACATAAGTGTGTATATATATATATTTTTTTTTGTCGTCGGAGAGAGTGTTTTTTTTTCTTCTCCCAGAATGTACTCAAGCATGTACAAGGGTCTCGTTTTCCGCTTTTCAGGTATATTGCTGAGGGTGTTGGTAGCCATATTTATATATCTCAATTAGCATGCTGTAGCACGTGCAAGTGTGTTGCAGGCTTGTCAGGCATGCGGACTGATAGTCTACTGTAGCTCGTACAAGAGGCAAGTTCCTAACATTGTCAGGTACATTATCAGTTTTTTTATTTCCTGCAGTATACTGCAGCCCGTGCAAGACCGGACGGCTTGCCAGGTATACTAATATTTATTGGCCCACACAGTCTGATTCAGTATACTGTAGCTCATGCAATAGGTGAAATTTTCTCCTTGCCAGGTATACTGGGTGGTAACGCGCTGGAGCGCATGCAAGCGACCATCTTCCTTACCAGACATGTTACCAGCACGTCCTGTACATGCTTTTTATTCTCGGAGGTATATTGGAGTACGTGCAATTATTAGTTTTCGTCTTGCCAGATATGCTAATCATGCGTCCCTTTTCCCACATGCTATATATATATATATATATAGATAGCATGTGGGAAAGGGATATATATATATATTCCATTCTAATGTTATGCTTAGGTGCACATTTTCAGCTCGACGTGCATTTGTACATTTTCAATTATTATTAATATTATGTAGCTCACACTACTGTCCTATTGTCATGTATGTACTTGCTATCTCCTGTGTCTTTTGTGTGTGTTTCAATCACACACACACTGTCCCTAACTGGTTATTAAACTTTGTGCCACACACTTATCTGTAAGTATTGCTAGAGTCATCGTCGGCAACAGCTTGTCAAGCGTATGTGCGTTGTCCCCCCTTTCTGTATCATATGCTAATGTATAGCATTCTAATTTATATATGTAATTTGCCATGTTTATGTGTGGTTTCCAACCATACTACAGCATTTGTAATAGTCATATCGTCGTACATTTGGCTATTCTCTCTCTTGTTTTTTTTTATCCCACCATCACACTGTGTTGGCAACACACACCGTGTCGTTGGTATCACACTTTAGTACCCGTCCATTTTTTTTAATATTCTGTTTTCCCATTACTAAAACGTTCGCTTTATTAGTCGTCCCCCTGCTGTTTCGCAACCCACCTGTTCACTATACTTATGATGTTACCAATATGTATATATGTATTGATAGTGCCGTAGGAATAGTGTACTGCTCGATTCCAAGTCCGGGGTTCTGTCTTCATGGTTATGTCATGCAGATGGTAAGTGGGAGGACGAAGCAGCATCAACTGGTAAGTAGAGGTAAGTGATGCGTGTGTGTATGTAACTTGCGATACTTATGTTAGTTGGTTTAGAAATAAACCTATTTCTCTCGGCGGCGGCTTGCACAGTCTTGGGAGCGATGTAATAATAATAATACGTATAATTTTCACAAACTGCAGCACGATCTCCATTGCACTGATATGCAAATTGGTTAATCCACGATATTTATGTACGTTATTTTTCACCGTTTGAGACGTGGGGTAACCATCTCCATTGAACTGCTACGTAAAATCTGTGAAAGACTATTTTTTTTTTTCAAAACGACGAGTCGGGGGCCGTGCGCGCGCCCCCGCTCATTGTTTTCTTGGAACGCATCTGCAAAGTGTGTGTGTATGTCTGGGACTATAATGGAATATGAACAATTATTATTATTATTATTATTTAAACACACAAGTTTTTTTTTAAATACTACTTCCCCTTGTGTTGCCCAAGCCTATATGCGTGTGTGGTCGCCTTTTTTTTTTTTACGAAACCTTCATTTCTCAGGACGCTGGCCTGGGGCTATAACGGAATATGAACAATTGTTATTTAAACATACGTTTTTTAAAATACTTCCCCCGCGTTGCCCAAGCCTATATGTGTTGACAAATTTTTACGAAACATTGTCCTTTGTCGAGATGGCTGTACAGGAACTGGGGATATAACGGAATATGAACGATTGTTATTTAAACATGTTTTTTAAATACTACTTCCCTGCGTTGCCCAAGCCTATATGTGTGTGCGCGTTGTTACATTTTTACGAAAACAGAATTTATCGAGGACGCTGCCAATGCCTGGGGTGTAACAATATTTTGTACATTATTTCCCAACAAAACGCGTTGCCTGGGGCTATGGGATTTGGTGAAGGGACATTGCATTTTCTCCAATCTCACGCCAGGCCAGGGCTATGGGGGTATATATAAATATTTCCCGAAAATCACGCATTGCCTGGGGCTGTCAAGCCACAGTGCCACCACGGCACCACACGAGTAGTGGTCCATCCACTACGTCACCGCAACACCTCCATAGCCTGTGGACCTCTCATGGCGTCCCCGAGAAGTGAGTTGTCTTTCCACCACTTCACCACGACAACCTGTAGCCTGAGGCTATGTCATGGCATCTGGGATTCGTCTTCGGGACATCGTCTGAGGCTATGTCTATTCACTACGTCACTGCGGCACCCCTCGCTATTGAATGCGGGAGCGTGACGTTTAGAATAGAGTCTATCCACCTCTCTACCACGGCCCCCATCGAAATGTTACAAAAACTCACAAAGTCCCGTAGCCTCAGTCTATGTCATGTTGTCACGGCGGGCGTCCAGTATCCCGTAGTCCGAGGCTATGTCATGGCGTCTGGGATTCGTCTTGGGGACACAGCTCGTAGCCTCGGACGATTTAATGGCAAGGGGGATTCGCCGAAGGAACACTGCCTGAGGCTATGTAGGAAAAACAAAATGGCCACCATTGAATGCGAGAGCATAACGATTAGAATAGCCTCTACCCTCCCCTCCACCGCGGCCCCGTCGAAAAAGCCTATCCATTATGTCATGGCAGCACCTGTAGCTCGAGGCTATGTCATGGCGTCTGGGATTCGTCTTGAGGACACAGTTCGTCGCCTCGGGAGAATTAAAGGCAAGGGGGATTCGTCGAAGGGACACCATCTGAGGCTATTTAGGAAAAACAAAATGGCAGCCATGGACTATTCGAGAAGGTTTGCGCGAGGCCTGTGGGGGTTCGGTGTCCCTGTTATGAATCAGTGTTTAAACCGCCATTTCCTAACTACTGATGATGCAGGCGGGTAAGGAAGAGAGAAACTATGGTTATTGCAGTTCATTACAGCAATGATGAGGTTTGTAGGATCTCTTTCTTACAGAACTGGCACTGAAGAATCGATGAGCGACGCAGTTTAACTTTACACGACCTTATATGTTTGCGGAAAAGGTAATTACGGTAGAACATCAACCCACATTTGAAACAAAGATACCTTATCCGGTTTCGATTCTTCATACATCCATGAATTTCATGACGGCGTGCAATGTGTTGTTGCGAAAGTACCTTGTCACAGTAGCTGCAGGGATACGTTTTCTCTGGCGAATATGGTTCAGCCGATGAGACGAGATGTATTGAAAAAGGTGCAGCCAAAGAACCAGATGGATCTACCAGTGGGGTGGGTGCAGAATTCATAGGTGAAGGAGCTGCTGGAACAGCCGAAGTAATTGTTGAAGTCGATGGCGCTGCTGGAAGGCTGTCCATGGAGTATTCCAATTAGAGTAACTTATGGCGACGATCTGCTCTCCACGACGTCTGCCAACAAACTGAGCTCTCCGTCATGAATCTGGCTGCTTATATAGCAGCACACGTATCACATAAAACCCATGCAGGTATACCTCCATGAACCCCTTTCTCCAGTAAACATTAGTAACTTCAGCCATGTGTAGGACCCACTGCTCATTCTCCAGGTGTACGTTTTCGTTCTTTCCTTAGGCCTCCATCTTTCTACCTATATATCCCGTAGACATGCGTAGACTCCTTCCCTATTACCACCCACATGGTTGTGATCAGTACATGTGAGCAGTTCCTCGGACGTTGGAACCGAGGACTACTTATTACACAGATTTTTTTTTTAATGTGTAAAATTTTTTTGACATAATTATTATCTCCGTAAAATGTAAGTGGGTTTCAATGACGCACGCCCCAACACGGTGATTGTTTTCTGCACACAACATTTGTAAGCGACAGCTGTTTAAGAGGATGGTAAATTTCCAACGTTGTAAACCCCAGTGTACCAAAACGAGCCAATTCCAGATACTCTAAGCGACGATGAAAGTGAAACAGCCTCGGCACATTTCAGTTTAAAGCGGAATTATGATTCCACCGAACAAGCAGAAATAAACAGCACACCAAATAAAAAGAAATTAATGTTGCCATGATCAACAATGGAAAAATTGTAGAACCTACGACGAAAAATATATTAAAACTGCCAGGACCAACAACAAAAAATATTAATAAATACAAAAAAAAATGCCCCCACAAGTACAGAACTATACATACACCGATGAAAAAAATGCCCGAAGATGCAGAAGTGTACACCCCACCAACAGAAAATACAAACAAAGGGACAGGACCAATGCTGAAAAATTATAGAACTAACAATGAAAAATATTAATACATACACAAAAAAACATGCTCGCAAAGAACTATACAGACACTATCGAGGAAACGTAAGTAAACACATTAATCAGGAATCATACAGACATCAGCAACAATTTAACAGTCCCTAGAAAGACAGTTAGTTCGAAGAACCTCCGAGAAAAAAAATACCCAAGTACTGTTACCTGGAAACGAATAAGTAGAAAAATATGGCATAAAAATATGAAATCGCAGAAAAACAATGATGAGGGGAAAATTGAAAGATGAATGCTAATACGCCTGCTGCAGAAGCAAAAAAAAGTTTTGTTAATTAAGTGTCACCTCCAGATTTTTTTTCACAGTAATGAAATAGCTACCATGTTTCCCCTTGCAATTCCGTCGGGGGGACAAGCATTGGAACCCCCTGGAATTGACTTTAAACCATAGTCGGAGGTCCAAAATTGGCGCATAACCCATGTGTATGTGTATTGCATCGCATTAGCCCCTTATTATGACCTTTTTAATTTTGTTGGTGGAGAAGGGAGAGTGCAATCGCTTCAAATTTGACACCCCTGAGGTGAGAAACTGGCCTTGGATCTCAGCCTTATTCACCCTCTCCCGGGAACCAACACGCATTTGATAGAATGTTGAGCTCCTTTCCAAATTCTTCATCGATTCATGTTTGGCTGATCGATCAACAGCTACATAGAAAGATAAGCAAACAGTAAACCTTGTGTATCACTACATTCACATATAAATTTTAGGGATATAATTGATATATATATATATATATATATATATATATATATATATTTTATTGTANTAGTGGGTGTGTTCCATTTTCCTGTCGCTGCTTCTTATCATCCGTCGATGCATTCTAAAAATAATTCGTGTTTGAGTGACCTTAGAGTGTGGACATTAACTCGCATCATATGGTGCTGCTCCAGAACAAATATAAAATCGTCAAAATTAATTTGTATTTTTTACAACACATTTTTTAATACTTTTCGCTCTTTTTGTTACACTTCTGTTGCCTTTGTACGAAAACAATTTCGCCCGAAGTCGCATGAATTCGGTCATGATCTTTCCATCGCACTGATCTTTGAATTTACCAACGACTTTCTACTTGGTGGGTGAAAAGTTCTTGTGGTTCGCGGGATAGCTGCTTGTGTCGAACTGTGCAAGGAACTGTGCATCCGAAACCATGACCTCGTAAATGTCCCGGGATCGAACCTGATGCAGTAACGAGCCTGCATCACGTCGTAAAGAATTTGTACATTAATGTATTTAAGAGGTCGAGCACTGAAAAGCCAGCGCAAATAGGTTTATCAAACAGTATGAATTCGTGGTGCAGATGGAGGAGGGAAGAAGATTCATAATAAATTGTTCAGTAGAGGAATGTTGCATTTGCTACCAGTCTTTTAAGTCGATTTTCATTACACACCTATTCCATTTTTTGGCGTTTTCTTTTGTACTCCATCAATTTTCCGAATGTTAAATTATTGGCCAGTTTAAAAAATTGTTTTTTTAAATCGTTGGTGGCCACATCACATTTTTCAGTATTTAAATTTATACAAGGTTTCAGCCAGGGACTTTGTTCGAATTTTAGCACTTTGAGAATTTTCGTTACCTTCGATCCATGATCCAACGCCTTTTTGATGTTGCGGTAATGTACGAGTACAATATAGTGTTTTTTATTTTATAATGTTGTTATTAATGTTGCATGATTGGAGCCTAGGGGACACTGGTTGACGGGAAGAAATGGCAAATCACAATGTTCCTGGTGCAGGTCTGCGGGGTACTTGACATCGATCTCCAGAATATAGCCATCATCAGGATCATCCGGTACGCTCGTGACATCGATGTTGGTGTCGACCCACCTGCAGTTGCGTACTAGCAACGGCAGCGACATGGCCCAGCCGTACAGGTTGTTTGCATCGAGGTATTGCAAAAACGCGGTGGGCTTTCATATATTTCCGGTGCGTATGTATTGTTCGTCACAGCATGTTGCTTCACGCACTGGGCCACGCAACCGCAAATTTCATTATCAATAAACATGTGCATGTCGGAATCAGGTAGAAACTCTAGATTTACCCCCATTGTTTTTAACATTACATCGAATGTGAACCCCGGGGTGCTGATGTAGTGTGCACAATCGAGCTTGTATGTTGACATACACATATTTCTAAAATGTTCAAATACGTCTGCCAGGATCAGCATGTCTGTCTTCAAGTACAATTCTTAATACTTTCCAAGGTTCGCAAAGTAGAACGTTTCCCATGCTTCCTGAGCATTAGCATATTCTTCGTCGCTGATCCCAGAGCCCGTCAGCATGTTATAGAATTCCTCTTTCGGAGGCATCTGCTGCTCGTCCAGCTTCTCCCAACTGTCGACTTAATCATATGAAAACAAAAAAATTTTTTTTGCAAAAATTATTTTTTTTTGCAACAGTGTGTAACGTACTTACTTCCGAAAAAAGGAAGGTTGATAGAAGCAAAAAAATCGCTGAAAACTGGAGAAGGCTTGGAAATGCACGAAGCTGATTCAGAAGACAAAATGGGAGGAAACATTCTCGTTTCCATCTTATATTGTTTACCAATACGATGTTGATGTATTCTTCTACGAATGAGGTGGGGAGTGTCGTTTCTCCTCTTCTAGTTTTTTCGTCCACGAAAAGAAAATAGTCTGCCATTATGATTTTTTAAATAAAATTACAATTTTTTTCGTACAAAAAAATAAGAACATAATACATCAATTAATAGATAGTTTACTTCATTGCGTAAATTTTGTAATTTTTCAATATATTGTTTTTTAAATATATATTTTTATCACTGATGGGTAGCGCCTTCTGTAGGTGTGTCAATGCAAGCGATAAAAGGTGGGGATGGTTGTACCTCTCGCACGTTTTCAGATTTCTCAGTACTCTTCGCGAGACTAGGCATGTATGGTAAATTATGGGAACTGACGACTGTAAAGTATCTCAGATTGTGCGAGTGAGATGAAATGATAATCTTCTATCTCTCACGACATTACCTTGTAAATGTTATGCACCTCTCTGTGAGTGTACACTATGTTAAGCTTATGGGAGAAATGTAGAAAGAGAGAGGGTAAATTTGTTTTCTGTCTCTGACAACATTACTTTGGAAATTTTATGCATCTCAGATATGAGACTGGATTTTACCGGGAATTCTTAGCCCTCCCCCCGTTAATTTCTCCTCAATTCCCACACTGCGACTTTTGGCTACGAATAGGAAATCGGCGTGTGGGGTAATACAAAGTAAAATTCACTTTCTGGCCAATGAGAGATCGGTGCGTGGAGGGGAGTACACGGTACAATTCCCTTCTCGGTCAATGGGGGATCAGCGCATGGAAGGAGTGCGAATTGCAATTCCATTTGCACCAATGACAATGGGATTTTTTCATGGTACATGTTTCCATCTACCTCGCAACCAATGCGAATTAGATTTAGGTTGCAGTCAATGAGTATGGGATTTGGTGATGCTAGTTAGGCGAGCCTGAAAATAGTCAGATTTCCCCTCAAAATACTGCAGAGAGTCCTGACTGCCGGGACACAGTTCAAAGACCAGCCCTGCTAGAATTTTGACTCGGTACTGAGTACCTAAACAGTGCAAAGCCAATAAAAACAGAATATTCAATATTAGTCGTTCAAAAAAATAATTTTCAATAAAAAATTACTATAAAAGCGAAGAAAATTACGTGAAACTGATATATTTTCGACGCCTTGGGATGTACACCTATTTTGCAAAAATAAATTTCTACCAGTTACAGTTCCATTAGAAGTAAAACTCGCGATAATTGGCTTGATCTGTGTAGCGTCCAGCCAAAGTTGAGACTTTTTTTTCTCACGTGTTAAACGTACGTAATATGATATATTGAGTGCCTCCTGCGATATAATATTATAACCAAAATTAGTTATTGGCTTGCCGTTTTTTAAAAATAAGTATCGGTCATTGCCAAAACTTTTAAGTCTGGAGTCATTTCGAGGTAATATAGACGTATATACTAATTAAATTTGGTGCAAGAGTTCCACAGATTTAAAATCTGAATAACAGTCACACACAGCAACACATACATCCACGCAGACTCATAAACAGGAAAATGATTTCACAAGCCTATCTTTCCTTCGGTAAAAGTCTAAAATCACCAATATAAAGTATGAAAATAATTACACTGTTTAAGCTATATTTGTTTGGTCCTTTAAAAATCCCACTCGAATTTATTTTTATGTTTGCGCAAATAATGCAACAGAATGATAAAAGGACAGTTCTGGGCCATGAATAATATGTGTGTTGCGAGATGTTAGGTCAGTCACCTCTGATGGTGGTCATGTTGAATATATGAGAAACTCCTCTTGTGACCTTACCCTTGATCCAACAAACATCTTGAGATTACTATGAAACAATGTCCTAGAATATTCCAAAATTCCAGTGCATTAAAATATTTATTATATTCAGTTTTGCTCCCACTCTCTCACTCCGATCTGATTTACACCAAGTTGAAATGCATCGTGTACTTTATATTTTCACAAAAACAAATATAAAAACAATTTAATTTATTAAAATTAATAATATTTCATAACATTTAAAATTTTTTTTAAGGTTTTAAATTTATGAGGTTTTGTATTGGGCCCTTGTTCAACTTTACCCTCGACGAGTAGGACTACACACCCCATCTGATGAGCAACTTTGATGTTGACGATGCAGCCGATACCTACCTGATAGGCCATTGGCCTATTGATAGCTTTAGATCATTCGATTTTCCGCTCTTCTGCAATTACCCGGTCAGTTGTGACATATTCTTATATGGCCATACAGGGGCATGTCAAAGTAAATAATGTATTATACCGTGTGTGCGCAGGCACGTCAATCGGCTAGGATCTGCTATGCATCGTATCGCCTGGTTAAGTTGCCTTCACTAATTATGTATCAATTTGAATGTGATTTTCAAATTTCGTTTGATTAATTATATATATATATAGATATATATATNTATATATAGATTACAAGCGGGCATTTTAACATTCTCTCTCTTTATATTTTGGAAGATCACAGAATAATTTTGTTTCCTCAAATTCTTGTCTATAGTTTTTCTTTAAGTACAATAAAACAGTTATTATAACTAAGCGTTTTAAATATTTTTAGATAAAAATACTTTTAAAGCATTGTCATATAAGTTCATCGGTCCATATATCTTCAGAGTGTTTTTTAAAAAGAAGATTTAGGATATAATATTACTTAAATCTACGTCCCAATCCTAGCTAGGCATACGACAAATTTTATACTCGTAGTTACGAATGTTTTACAAGGCCACGGGAAGAATATATTGTTACTGTTTTAACCCCCACCCTAGCCCCGCCAACCATGTCAGTGCAAACCT
This sequence comes from Clitarchus hookeri, assembly GCA_002778355.1. Taxonomy (NCBI): domain Eukaryota; kingdom Metazoa; phylum Arthropoda; class Insecta; order Phasmatodea; family Phasmatidae; genus Clitarchus; species Clitarchus hookeri. Next base: position 121,253 of record NQII01000649.1, read on the forward strand.
ATGAACTTGCTAGACTAAAATGAGCCCTGAAAGTTTAAAAGCACCTGACAAATACTCAAGACCAACACAGCAAAATGCATGGAAAATACTGTTCAGTAGAGGATGTGTGCAAAATGCAGGATCTTGGGCACANATCCGAACGTAGACAGCACGAAAGCAGCCGAGCGCAACCGAAAGCTGCCGAAGATCCGAACGTAGACAGCACGAAAGCAGCCGAGCGCAACCGAAAGCTGCCTCTTGGCGAAGTTCATGTAGGCTATCTAAGAGGTTTTCGAATTCAGTTATTTGGTAATTCAAAGTGTTGAATTCGAAATACACTGATCAGCACTCCTTGCGCTGACTTTAGAAACTATATTACTGAATATTGCGCCATTTATTTGTTATTTTGGCAATTAAATTAAAATAAATAAATTGCTAGTAATTTCACTCTGGAGATTATAAAATAGTTTTATTTTATCGATTCATTAAGGAAATAGTTTAATTAAAATATTATGTAACAAAGTAATATTTTTGTTTTAAAAAATTGTATTACACGTGTTTTCCCTCAATACAAAGAAAGTGAGTAACGAACAAAATCACACATGGGCGACTCACAACAGTTAAGGTTCCCTTCTTTGTTTATGGCTCCAGTTTGCATAACTTGCATGCAATGCTTAAGATCTGAGATTCTCTTCAATTTGTATCCTTGCACCATGTAAAATTTACATAGCAATGGGTCTAATGGCATTATTCACGCGCCATTCAAGTAAAAATGTGCAGTTGTTAGGAACCTAAATGTGTTACATACATGCCAATCGTACTCTAGCGTACATAAAAAAAACACCAACTTGATTTTCCATAAATTTGAACAGTATACTCGTAATAGAATGTCAAGTCTTAGAACTATTTTTTTCATTCTTTGCCAACTGAACTGAAAGCCTGCATGACGGTGTGTGCGGCAACATGCAGTTAACAGGCAGTGATTTTTTAAAAGTTGTTTTCAAAACTTTGAGAGCATATGACATTGACATTTATGTAGCGGCAACTAACATATTTCACAAAAAATTTTTTGTTAGTGAACAATTAAGGAAGTGTTTTACAGACCCAACGTATTTCTTCAAAATATTACATAAAATAAAAAAAAATATTATTTTAAACAGACTATTTTGAGTGTTTCCCTCTATACTAATATAAATCATTAAATTTGCTTAAATAAAATAGCTTGTGAAAGGCTTATTGAATACCAGTACTCGCGGAGCAGCAGAAATTATGTGTGTTAGCAGAACTCGAAAATAAAACGGGTCTGAACTTCTCTTTGGTCGAGTTAGAGGAAGCAAAAATCTGCATCTGACCAGCTGTTACTCATTGGTGCTAGTATTCCCCTAATATAATCTTACACTTGTAGCAATGTTTAAATGCAGTTTATATCGCGACGGTGCGAATAAACTTACTTACTGGGCGAAGGACGTAATGTAAACTGCTGGACCTTCAATTATTATTAATGTGTTTAAGTATTCAGCAATTTTCGAATGCAGTATTAATTAGCTCAACAACTCTGTATAAGCGAACATATAGGGATACTAACTTAACGATATAGCTTGAAACATTTCCTTTGAAGATTGTTGTGGCCATACTAACAAAAGCGCACACCAAGAGCTTTAAGAAGACGTTTCAGTGTTTCAACAGATGGTTCCCATAATTCACATCGTAGACCTTGTAGTTTCCACTGGAACTGTCCTGCCGGGTTGATANTGTTTCAACAGATGGTTCCCATAATTCACATCGTAGACCTTGTAGTTTCCACTGGAACTGTCCTGCCGGGTTGATGATCAAATCTTTACAAGGAAAACATTTGAGAACTGTTACCACAATAGAGGCTTGAGATTTTTGACTGCTGATACTTCGGTGCAATTCGCTACAAATATATTTTAAACAAACACACGCTTATTGAAATGTCATGACATATTACCATCACACACCCACTGGTCCTGTCAAATCGCCAAGTCAATGTCTTTTTGGCGCGTTACCGAGATAATGAAAACGCCTGCAGGTAGGTAAACGGCAGTTGTATTAACGAATCCTTGTTGCTTGCTTTCAGGCGAATATCTGTTGGCATGTCTTCACAAAGCGTCATTGCAGGTAAGCNTGTGGCCATACTAACAAAAGCGCACACCAAGAGCTTTAAGAAGACGTTTCAGTGTTTCAACAGATGGTTCCCATAATTCACATCGTAGACCTTGTAGTTTCCACTGGAACTGTCCTGCCGGGTTGATAATCAAATCTTTACAAGGAAAACATTTGAGAACTGTTACCACAATAGAGGCTTGAGATTTTTGACTGCTGATACTTCGGTGCAATTCGCTACAAATATATTTTAAACAAACACACGCTTATTGAAATGTCATGACATATTCCCATCACACACCCACTGGTCCTGTCAAATCGCCAAGTCAATGTCTTTTTGGCGCGTTACCGAGATAATGAAAACGCCTGCAGGTAGGTAAACGGCAGTTGTATTAACGAATCCTTGTTGCTTGCTTTCAGGCGAATATCTGTTGGCATGTCTTCACAAAGCGTCATTGCAGGTAAGCAAAATTTCGCTTCAGTGCCACGCTACCTGCTCACTGCGATATTGAGCTGACGTCAGATATAATTAAAAGTTCCCTCATACCAGTATGCCCAATCGATTATCAAATGCTTTTATCAGCCTCATTAATTACCAAAACCCTCTTTCTTAGAATACATGTCGATAATATAGCGAAGGCCTGCGTAACTTGCTTGCGGCACTGGTTCTACGAAGGTCAAACTAATAAATAACAAAAGTTAAAAAAAAAAAAATATCACGAGAATGCAAGGCCGTGACCATGAAAGCATTGTTACGTCCGTGACTCGTGCCGTTATTATCAGCCACACGAGAGGAAAAAAAAAGAAAAATATTTGTGGATGACAATATGATGACGTACTTCCCCCTCCGCTACATGAAAAACTACTTGGCTCTCTGAAGACCGTTTTTGCTGAGAACATCTTCAGATAGTGCGCATAATCCAGTCCTTGACCTTCGGTTCGCAACATAAACAATATTCTTCTCACGTATTTAATTGTTTGTTTAGTTGTTTGGTTAGTTTGTGACGCACTAAAATTAAGTGCCATAAGTCCTACGACGGAGATAAAACACGCACACTCGCACACACCGAACATAATGGGATTGTAAGGTGAAGGCTGTTCACGGTCAAGTGAGCACTTTCGAAATCAACCTCTGAAAATGTTACAGCCCTTAACTGCGTATATTTTAACGGGCACACTGAGTGTTGTGTGCCCAGTTAAGTTAGCAACGACTGACGGAAAGTAGTTCCACATCTTAGAAATAAATTAAAAGTATTAGGCAAACATTTGTGAATATTGAAATGATTTCTTTTACTTTCTGTTCTGTAATGCATTTAAGCGTAAGAATAAGCAAATTTGTAGAAAATTTACTTTGCTAATAATTTCACAGATTCACTTGGCCGACGCATGAATAAAGTAAACAGGCTCATGACAATATTAGTTGTGCATATGGTGGAAGAATAAACAATGTGCATACAAGTAGATTTTAAGTAGATTTTTCAGAAGTTCTCACTTTACCGTGAACAGTCTTTATACACGTAGATGCTCATTACATCAGCGATTGAATAGGCTGTGTAGAGGGTACATAAATGTCTTGAGAACTATGTTAGGCATCGGTTAAATTAATCCTACTTTCCACGTAAGAGACTCGACCGCGGAGGATTGCAAATGGCAAGGTGGGCGCCACCTCCTGCGGATGTCACGATCAAGAAGTTAAATGGTTTTAGCCAGCGCTGTATGGCTAGGCCTCCATACCGTGCGCAGAGGTTCACACTGAGAGAAAGGTTTCTTCCCGTCAACAAAATACTTGTTAGCATATGGCCAAACATATATTTGCCAGCTCCAACACACACACAATGTTTTATTGAGTAAACAAAACTTGAAAAGAAAAAAATTATTTTAATTTTAGTACAAAATACACGCTAGAATAAACAACACACCTGTGTTTGCCCAAAAAATAGACTACCAACAAAACATTAAGTTCAATAAATAAATATATATGCGTATATATATATATATATTCATTAATGGTATAGTTATCAAAAATTTTTTGCGAACCACCGGTGTCGTGTTGTTTCCGTGAAAAAGAGGGGATACGGGTTCTGTGAATACAGGACGAGTCACACCACCCGTATCACCCCTTTTTTAAGGAAACAACACGACACCGGGGGTTCACAAACAAATTGTGTTAACTATACCCTACATGAATTATGAATCATCGATTGGTAGTAATCTCATTGCCCTGAACATACCTGTGGTANGGTGAGCTCTTTGAAATTGTAAATGGGAACAGAGGTCGAATATGGTATCTTTGGAAATATCGTCTAAAAGGAAACAACATTTGCTAGGACAGTTGTTTTCTGATGTGAAAATTTTACGCACAATAGAATAAATCATCTAAGCATATGGTTTGGACGTGCGTAGTTTACGCACAACCAATGATGATAAGTGGACAAACGTAACTGTTATTATTAGACTGTTTACAAACAAAAGCGGAGAATATGGCAGCACCAAGCAGCAAGCAGATAGGCCATCTACCACTTTCAGGAACTGCAGATTTTTGCATGCTAGTTAACAGACAATCGAAATTTCGTTAATTCTGACAGTCATTCGTTTTACATTGCATGGATGGCAGAATCAGAGCAGCATGTGGATCTTCCATCAGTGCCGAGGTCCGCCGAGCAACCACAAATGTAAGACTGAAAGTAGAGTCATGTCTGATACAGACTGGTCGACAATTATAACACTTATGAAGAGTGCTGTGGACGAATCAGCACGTAACTGCGTAAACTAGATGATTAATTTTATTGTGCGTAAACTATGCACGTTAGAAAAAAGGTGTCTTAGTAAATGTCGTTTCCTTTTAGACGATCTATCCACCAATACCTGATACGACCCACATTCCCATTTACAATCTCAGAGCTCACCCCTTCCCCCCTCATACTGTTATCTTGGGTATGTTCGGGGGAATGGGATTACCACCAATCGATCCTTCATGTTGGGTATAGTTATCAAAATTTTTTGCGAACCCTCGGTGTCGTGTTGTTTCCGAGAACAAGGGGTGATACGGGTGCTGTGAATCACCTGTATATATTTGCTTATTAGCTTGGCCATCCATTTAACTGGCTTTATTCGAAAATACTGCAAGAAAGTTTGTTTACAATTTTTGTGACAGTTGAGATAGTAAGAGTTTGATACTTTCTTTCAAGTAGAATTTTCATCTCAAATCGATCAACTGGTGTGCGGCATGTGATATACTTTGGCAAAAAAATCGGAAAGGGATTCACCCCCCCCCCTTTTTTTTTAACCTAGTTTCCGGAGGAAAGAAAGGCCTATAAGATCACTTTCCTGTCTGTGTGTTTGTGTGTGTATGTATTTGTGTGTGTCTGCATGCCAGTGTGTGTGTCCCCCCGTCCAATTTTTGAACGCGTGAATATAATTTTATCAAACTCTGGATACATATAGTACTAAGTAAGGACACCTGACTTTTATAGTTTTTGACCACCCCAGGAACTTACTTTCAAAATGGCGACTTATATAATATAGATATGTCATATCTCGGAAACCATTCAACCTATGCTTGCAGCGCAAGTTGTAAGAATTAAATTCAGAGATGAATATTATTGTTGGCCCACCATTTTGGAAGATGTCGCTACATGAAAAAATTAAGCCTTTATGGTATACCTCAAAAACTACTCAACCAATTTTCACCAAATTTGGCACATAATAAATGCTATGATAGGCCAGGTAAATAGAAGTAATTAAATTTTATTAGGCACTTATTTTCAAAATGGCGAATTTCTAAAAAAATGCCCCGAAGTTTATGCTTAACTACGAAATTAAAACCTGCTCCAAACGACGACGGAGTGGTAATTTCAAGTTATCACGTATGCAATAAATATTATTTTGGAGGCAAACCTCCTCCCCCCCTCCCAAATATATTTAAAAAATACTTTTCACACTGGTCTATCTTAAGACATACTACCCGGACTCAATCGAAACTACGATAGGAGCTCATGCTGAACTTATCTTAAGACTTTCCGCCAATAAAATGATAGGGTCACCGCTTAAAATCCTATAGGTATACGCAACACGACCGTGGAACACTACGCCAATTCAGTCTCTCGCGCGTGGTGGCGATGGGACACGTCATGAGCGTGGCAGTGTCGTCCTTAACGCTCCCGCGCTTCTGAGCCTCAAGGACAAAAATACCTGTTTGTAGACTATCGCGTCTTTACTTGCAAGACACTGACTGAACTGATGCGTGGTCTAGTGAATGTTCGACAATACTGAGAGACAGTTAAGTGCATACCCATACATTTTGCCGTATACACAGACTGGAATACTTCGGTGGCCAAAGAAATTGGTTTCCACTTGTTTTATTCTCATTATTACGAAAGTTTGCGTAATTTAAAAGTTAATTTTTTTAAACATTTGCACAATGTCGTTCGACATGTACATACTATATTCTATTTATGGTTATTTACAACTTGACTAAACCCCAGTAATACACTTCTTCCGGTCTGCCCATCACGTATCCTTACACCGCGTGTAAGAAAACCGTAAATTATAAGAGAAAGAAAATATGGGCGTGGACGTGTCGGGAACACGGCCGTGGGTTTCAATTGAATACGTCTTAGTTATTTTTTTTGGGCCATGAGGAGGGGAGGGGGTGTATGGTATTAAAATGGTTGTAACGAAAGAAATACTTATCTTTTATGGCTTAAATCGACAGATTTAGACGAAATCTTTCGTTTGGATCCCAAATTAGCTTGCTAGTTCATCGGAGTCGCGAGATATACAGCCCGGAAATTTTCGCCCACGCCCAAAATTGCCGCCAGTCGCCGTGGGCTCCCACCCGCACCTCGCGTATGCGTGGTACCAACTTAAGGTCATGCTCGCATTGCAACCGTATATTCGATAGAACGAGGCAATTTATTTCAAGCGCGTTTTTAGTCACAAAGTCATAGTGTCGGAAGGAATGACCCTGCAAACGTTACATCGCCGTTTCCGTCCTGGTACCCCATTTGTCCGTCTGATTTTGAAGACATATTTCCGTCAAAAAGGAAAACAGCGTATCCTATATTTGTGCTAGGCAGATAATAAAAAAATCAAAAAAAGATAGGTAACAATGATATATTTTTCTATCTTCACCCGAAAATGTAGATGCAGGTAATAAATAGTACAATTTACAACTAACGTAAAAAACTCACTCTAAAAAATACTGTACTTCTGAGTTATTTCTGCTGGCTATTACGAACCCTTTTTTGTATCTCTGTTTTTAATTCATATTGACTAGAAATTAATACCTTAATTAATAAAAAAAAAAAAGATAACTTTTATTTACGATACTTTACTCGTGATACGAGAAACTGAAAGCTCTCGACAGACTTCAAATGTTTCTTGAACACCATTTGTTTTTAAGAGCTCTTCAACCAAACATGTTAAAATGGTTTTCAAATGAATGCTGCATTGCCAAATTTCTTCATACCTCTTGGTAGCCCAGATATGTGGATATCTTGAATTCCGTCACCAATTCTTGATACTCGGTGATTACGATTGTACCAACACGTTTTTCTCAAGGGAAGTGAAAGCAAAACTCGCTCTAGACAAACAATCGGCACTAGTGACACTTTCCGAATTCCAAGCTAGCACCAAAGTGATTTTGAGGTAATCGAGGTGTTTTGTCTTATGTATCCTTTCTGTATACACTCGAGTCGAGTACTTTGTGGGTGGGGCGAGCCTTGGGGGAGGGGAGGGGCAGGCAAAGGGGCAACCTCCCCCCTAACTTTCAACCAGCAGTGGTGTCGCCCTCCTGCATTGATACTGCTTGGCAATAATTTCAGTTTTTAATAAGTATGTATAACTTGAGGTAAACTGCTTTCCACACCTACGTGAAAATAAGTGTTACATTCGTGCATAACGACATGCTCAAACATACAACATACACTATGTGTATCTGTGCGTGTGTCTGTGTGTTACTGTACGTGTATCTATGAGAGAGAAAGAGTAAGAAAAAAAAGTGGGGGG
>NQII01000649.1:129373-146443 GCA_002778355.1 Clitarchus hookeri
GGGGGGGGGGGAGAATAAAATAGGGATATTTCATACTTTTTTCTTTGGTTTACCGCGTGATGGTATGATCAATTTTAAGACTCGCGCTATGGTCCTTTCTTTATTTGTTTGTGCATAACTCGAGAAAAACACATTCAAAAATAGATTACTATTTTGCGTGGGATAAACGGACAACACCAAAGTGATGCCTGTGACGTCACTGTACATCTTGTTCTTTGGTTGTTTACATACAGATGCCATAGCAGATAACGTGTGCACTTGGAATTTTTATTATGTTTTGTTGTTTCGGGGGATTTTAATGTTATTGCTGCATCGCCAAATACCGGCAAATGTTTCATAGTTCACCTGTGCAAAAATGCAACGAAATGTACTCCGGATAAGATACCTGCAAATATTCTAAGTTAAAAAAACAAAGCGCGAAGCGTGTTCAAAGTTCAAACACAGTAGCCGTGAAACACTAAGCAATTTTCGACAAAAGTATATATTTTCTATGTGAATGTCATTTCAGCTTTAAGTAAATATATTGTCGTATTGTCTTCTTGCCGTAATATCCCTGGCTAATTCATAACAAGATAATGCTTATTTTGAAGGTGGTACCTGTACGACCAACGAAAGATTGAGGTTACGTTTCATAGAAAATTATAATGTGATTTACACTATAACACAGGTACGTATTTTTGCACTGTATTATTAAAATACGAAAAAGTTCTACTTTGTCAGAAAGAAATATTAATAATGTTAGCTTAGAAAACTACTTCATAATTTTGAGGCTTATGCCTGCTACGTAGGCCTACGTTTAAAACATTTCTGGATAAATTATACCCGTATCATGCTAATTAATCCATAGAGGCTTAATATTATCATTATATTTTAAGACTAATTTCAAAATACTGATGTACCATAATAGCATAGGTGTTTCCATACGGAAATATAATGTTCTACAAGTATGCTTAAAAAATGCTTGACGTTTTTGAGTTGTTTGTGTTTGCAGGAAAACATTTAAATTTAGTATTAGGCTACGACATGAATCTAAATCATTGATATGTACAGAACAGTGGTTATTCGTGTGAGTAAAGACAAACTTATTGAATAAAATATTTACAAGTATAAATTAATTGTCTAATGCTGTACTGAAATGGTAGTTTGAAACGCCGACGACCTTTGAAACATTAACCAAGGGGGCGAAAACTGAAGCAAAATCGGGTAAAAACTAGCAGTAAATTTCGGAAGATACGTTTCCAAAAACAATTTTATCCCTGTTTCAATGTTTCTCTGTAATCCACGGTGACTGACAACAACAACTACTACTTTTTACCTCACTTAGCCTATCGGCCTTCCGAGGATTCCATTCTAGTGTTTTAAGTTTTGCTTTAAACTTCTATTTGTCCTGTCCAAACCACTGTCCTTTTTACCCATTAACTTATTTGTTTACATGTACATTCGTATCCATACATCAACCGCTATACCTGCACATAAATGCATTCATACACACAAACATAATCCACGGTGACTGGCTGAACCATTTTCGCATACTGATGCGATAGCGAAACCAAAACATGTATAACTGCGTCACATACACGTTAACAATTACGAAACCGCTTTGTTTATATGTAAATGGGTGATTCTACAAAAATTGGGTAACTCGATGTCATCGATCAATAGTTGAGNACACACAAACATAATCCACGGTGACTGGCTGAACCATTTTCGCATACTGATGCGATAGCGAAACCAAAACATGTACAACTGCGTCACATACACGTTAACAATTAGGAAACCGCTTTGTTTATATGTAAATGGGTGATTCTACAAAAATTGGGTAACTCGATGTCATCGATCAATAGTTGAGGCATTTTATTACATTTTGTTTATGTCTCATGGTATTATAATAAAACTAAACCCTATCTATTTGGTCACCCAATTTAAAAGAATTACTCCAAAAATAAGTTAATAAAACAACACAATAAATCCTCAAAACGTCAGTCCGTTGGCGTGTCATAATGCCAAAACCACTTAGTCAAGTGGATGCAGACAAAAATACAATTATATTTACAGTAATCATTTTATTTCACTACAATCTTTAATATATTTACGAATGTATATCACAAATTTTATCATAGTAACTGCAATTGAACATTTAAAAAAAAATACAAAAACTTTGTCATACGATTTATCCGTCAGTCCGTTGTGTGATTTTAAAATTTGAAATTCCCGCGATATATCCTTTATTCAAAGTTAGCAATCTTTCAGTTTTGAATGTTGGTAGTAAAGTTAGCTGCAAAACGTGCCATTTGCTCGGCAGCCATTACGTTGACAGTGCCAGTGGCGAAGTTATCGCGTGTGGATGTGTGGATCCAGTCAANAACTGCAATTGAACATTTAAAAAAAAATACAAAAACTTTGTCATACGATTCATCCGTCAGTCCGTTGTGTGATTTCAGAATTTGAAATTCCCGCGATATATCCCTTATTCAAAGTGAGCAATCTTTCAGTTTTGAATGTTGGTAGTAAAGTTAGCTGCAAAACGTGCCATTTGCTCGGCAGCCATTANTTATTCAAAGTTAGCAATCTTTCAGTTTTGAATGTTGGTAGTAAAGTTAGCTGCAAAACGCGCCATTTGCTCGGCAGCCATTACGTTGACAGTGCCAGTGGCGAAGTTATCGCGTGTGGATGTGTGGATCCAGTCAAATTATCAGTACTGTGGTAAGTCGTTATTTTCTACCATGTTAATGTTTTATTTTGCTTTAAACATAGTTAAGTGTGATTAGTAAAAATGTTACCTCTTAGTTATTGAAAATACCGATGGAAACAATAGTTTCAATTATAACCTCAAATTTATATCTGATTCATCAGTACTTTGTCGTCAGTCCCATGTCTGGCATTGCAGTCAGCGGACTGACATGTTGCCAGAGTACTGACGGGTATTTAGTTCAGAGCCTTTTTATTAGAAATATTATTGTGGATTGAAGTTTGTTTTACTTATTACAGGCTAAAACATCATGCCGCCTGCAAAAAAAGAGAAAAAATTGTCCAGGGAAGAAATATTGAAAAAGAAAAGGGACAATGAAAAGGCTCGTTTAGTAAGGATTAAAGCTAATCCAATTAAATTAGCCGAGTACAAAGAAAAACAAAGGTTGCAGTATTTAAAAAAGAAGGAGAAAGGGCAAAGCAAAACTGTTAAATGTATGACGCCTCGGGAGTTACGTATAAATATAAAAAAGTGGAAACAGTATTCGTCAAATTATAGAAAAAAAACAAGTGTTGAACCGGAACACAAGAACATTTTTGCATCAGAATACACATTCAACCACTGACGATGAAGGACCGCCTATTGTTCCTGAAGAAAATAGACGAAACACNTTTTGCATCAGAATACACATTCAACCACTGACGATGAAGGACCGCCTATTGTTCCTGAAGAAAATAGACGAAACACTTGCGAAGACCAAAGACAGGAATAAGCTAAAAGGAGAAGTCAAAGACAGAGAAAGCACAGAAACAAGCAATTAAAGAAAAGGATGCCGTTATTTCGAAACTGAAATCTAAATTAAACACTCGGCATCAAAAATATAAACGAGTTAAAAAACAATTACAGAAAGTCATAACATCTGTTGAAATAACGCAAAAAACGAGAATTGAAGAAATGGGTGAAGATATTACTAAAAAGAAAGAATTATTCAAGAAAGCCCTTTTCGACGAAGTCATGAAAATTCAACTTGAAGAAAACTACTCAAACACAAAGAGTCATAAAGAAAAAAGGGAATTTAAACAGGTCATATCTGGAAGAGTAGTGAACAAATACAAACTATGGCGAATCAAAAATAAAGCGGTGACATATAAAAAGGTTGGACATAATCTTTCAAAGCAAAAAATAACGAACGGAAAAAAGACAATTCAAAAGATTGTTCAGGAGGTTTTAGAATATGATGCTAATAGCCGCCAAGCAGCCGGAATGAAGGAATTTATATCTCGGAAACAAATTAAAAAACAGAATCGATACTTGCTTGATAGTTTGATAAACCTTTACAAAAAGTTTTTAAAAACGGTTCCATTTAAAATCAGTTATTCTCTATTTACTCGACTAAGACCATTTTGGGTCGTACCCCCTACTTTGTCAAACCGCGACACATGTGCTTGCACAATCCACGAAAACATGGACCTCAAACTTGCTGCTCTGAAAAATGCAAATATACTTAAAACTGTAAGTAATCATCAAAGTATGCTGGAAATGCTTTGTTGCGATCGATACGCTGAAAAGTGTCTAGAGAGGACATGTGCGGACTGTTGCTCTAAAACTTTACCCTACACAGAATTAGATAATTCAAAGCCCATCTTATTCAAAGAGTGGGTAAGTAAAAAGGAGGCCATAATTGATCTCAAGACAAAAAAAGAACGGTTTGTTACGAAATATAAAACAAGAAGCATGTGAAATCTCACCCAAAGATCTCATTTTGAAACTTGAAGGAGATATGGGGAATTTTTTCCGCCATTCTTTTTACATAGTTCACCAGTACAATGTGATTAAACAACTGAAGGAATCTTTATCTGAAAACGATGCGATAGTACACATGGACTTTTCAGAAAACTTTTGTACTAAGTACAATCAGGAAATCCAATCCTTTCATTTTGGCGGTTCGCGTACCCAAATTTCGCTACACACAGTTGTAGTGTACCTAAAAAACTCGGTTATTTCACGCTGCACCATGTCATTAAATCTGCTACATAATGTCGGAGCTATTTGGGCCCATCTGAAACCAGTACTAACATCACTGTCACCAAACATTAACTATATTCACTTTCTTAGTGACGGTCCCGTGACGCAATATAGGAACAAGACAATGTTTTACGTGCTGGGCTGCAAGCTGGAACAAATGTATCCTAACATTATGACATATACCTGGAACTATCATGAGGCTGGCCATGGAAAGGGGGCACCCGATGGTGTAGGCGCCACATGTAAGCGAACAGCTGATCAAGTGATCGCTACAGGAGGTGACGTAACTGATCTTAAAGAGTTTGTTGCGGTGATTCGCGAGAGATGCCAAGGTATACGAGCAGATGTGATTGAAGCAGATGAAATTGAACAAATGAACACTGTAATTAACGAAAAGCCGTCTGAATTTGTTGCTTTTAAGGGGACACTATTAGTGCATCAGGTAACTGGCTCTGCTTATTTTCCAAACCAGATTACAATGAAGTCACTTAGTTGTTTTTGCCACCATGATGGATGTGACCATTACAAGCTAGGAACTATTAAGTATGAGACAGAACAGCCGGATACACATCAAGATACAACGATCGTATTCACGGACTCAGAAGACGATTATCTGCCAATATTTGCCTACGTGAGAAACACCAATGGCAACCCTAGCTTGGAACATAATTCATCTATGCCAGGAGTTAGCGACTATTCAAAAGCACAACAATAAAATCACTATAGCAGTGGTGATAATGTCTTGGTCAAATATGTAGCACGAAGAACAGAATATCATTATGCGGGTATCTGCTCTTCTGTTGACGATGAAGATGGTGAATTGAGAATTACGTTCCTCAAAATTTGTAACAAGGATGGCACCCTGTTTAAATTGGACGAAAGTGATGTGTCAGATGTACCAGTGGACCAGGTATTAAAAAAACTACCAGTACCAAACTTAGTTACCAAAGGTAACAGGGTATTTTACCAATTCAAAGAGAAGATTTACGTTTTTGAAAAGTAATTGTTATTATTTTTAGAAGATATTTTATTTGCAGCAAAAAAGCTGATAACTATTTATTTTTAAAGTCATTTTACTTTGTGATTGTTAACCAAAGTACAAGAAAAGATACTAATTAAGTTTGTTGATTTCTACGAATCTATATATTGTTAAGAAAACCTAGCTCAAAGTAATTTAAGTTAGTATTATAAATGTTAAAAGACTGTTTAGAAGACTGAGTTACTAGGTACTTACAGTATTACATAATTATAGGTAATGTTAATAGAAACTGTGAATTGAATGTTGAACTGTGTGCAGTTACAATGTTCTAAGATATTTGGTCTCAAACGTGTTTAAAGTAACAATAAATCTAATATTTTCCAATGAAATTGTGTATTTAATCAGTACCATGTCACCCTCATCAGTCCTCTGGCAGTCAAATTCAGAAAAATTCAAATAACTCACTAAATAATTAAAAAAGTGACTGGCCCCGTCTAGAACAGTATATTGATTAGATTACCCATCTACTCATACCAAAATCAGTTAAATTACTGTTAAAAACCATACTAATCAAAATGAGGTCAAAAGTTACCCAACTTTTCTATAATCACCCATATGAGTTAAAAAATTCTACACTTTGAGAGAGTGTAAATTGGAATAATAAGGTGCGCACGAGAATAATACTTTGCCTAGTAGTATTATATGCGGTAATTATTTCAATGGTGTCAATGAAGGTGCAATTGAGTTTCCAGGAAAATACTAGTGTTATTACCTTTCGTGTACGGATCATGCAAAAGCAGAGTGTGTGAAGAGATTTGGGCGGCTCTTAATATCGAGGTCTTGAGAGCCGACGGAAAAGCAGGGATCAAGAGTGTAAGAAATGACATTGTATGGTGAGGACAGGAATGTACGACGAAGATGAAACGGGCAGTAAAAACAAATGGAGGAAGAGTGCGGAAAGAGAGCAGGTAACAAAAATTAAATTTTAATTGTTGAATTTTTTTAATTTTAAGAGTTTATCCGTTTAAGAGTTGAAATATTGATTAGAATTTTTTGTGCTGTTGCCGCTTGAGACAGTGACTGTACAGGACTGTGACATATGCACAGCTATCGTTCCTGGCCAGCTCGGAGACGAGGGCGTAATTAAGACGCGGGAGCGAACGGAAGCACCTAGAAAAAACTTCCCGTCCTCAGAGACGCGTTTCGTTAAACTTCCAAGCATATCGAAATTCTGTGACGTAACAGAGCAAACGAATAAACTAAAAATCGTTATGTAGATTTTATTTAGTAATTTTTTCCCAGCAGACGTAATAACGTACCAAAAATTAAAGATTTAATTGAAAAGAGACACTATGAATAACGTGTGTGTCAATTTCATTTATTTTTGTGGTGTATAAAGCGCGACATTTGTTAGCCAGAAAAGTAAATACCTACGCGACATCTGTTGAGTGGAAAACTAAACTCGTGCTGCCACAGTAACCACCCGACAATAACCTACAAATATTGCTGTAACTATATAAAAATATATCTTGCGAGGCATTCCAAGTGTTTTACATCAAATTAGAATGTATTATGTTTATTTATTGGTTAATTGGCTGAAAGTAAATAACGCACAGTGTTTATTTTCAGCTCACCACGGAACAATCGTACTCGTGGTGAATAGCGCACGACAGTTGCGATGTTGACAGCACGAAACATAGGTTCGTACTCACTTCTTGCTATTTTCACCACGGCGACGTCATCGAACTCCGACAGTTGCGGCACAATAACGAAACAAAAGATGTTCATACTCAGCTCGCTTCCCAGTGTGCTACACGCCTACAAAATCGCTTCACAGTGAACCGAATCTTGCGATATGTGATGTTCGAAATGTGTCCGCAGGGACGCAACAATGTACACCTAGGGTGAGTGGAGAGGGGCTAAGTAGAACAATTCTTAAAAAAACGTGCTGCTCACTGGCATTTCGAACTCTATATTTCAACATTTCTGCTCGAGTACAAACCCTTGGCCATTAGTTTGTTTTCCGAAACTTTGAGAACACATTCCAAAACCACTTCGTTAGCCGCAATCTGCAAGTCTCACCGCAACTCTTACAAATACCCTTTCTCCTACAAGAAAACACAAACATTTACGTTCATGTCTTGATGCATATGTCGTTTAGACGTAATTTTGGATTATTCTAGCCTATATATCTTCTCCCCACCCCCCCCTCAAATCCTTAAATCAGCCGACATAAAAACGGTGACGTCGAGTTGAGTTGAGAAATTTGGGCGACTCTTAACAGGGAAGTCTTGAGAGCCGACGAAGGTGAAACGAGGTGAGAATGGAGTAGCGTCGGAATGAAACGGGAGATTCCTGAGAAAACCCGTCAATTAGCGGCATCATCCGGCACGATTCCCACTTGCGAAAATCCTGGAGTGACCCGGCCGGGGTTTGAATCCGGTTCGCCTTGGTGGAACGGTAACGTTAATGCCTCCAATAAAAATTATACATTTCTGAATGCGTGGCGATGTACCCATCACGTAGAGCAGATACGCAGTGTTAGGAGGAACATGAAAAGAAAGCGGAGCAGTGTTTGCTGGGTGCGTTACGTAAGAGGAAGCGATTGAACGGCCCTCGAGGCCGCGCCGTGACGTCACCGCCTTGTTGTTCGCGGTGGGCAGATGATAAGTGAAGCGGTGACCCAGAGACCCAGTTGTATTTCGCGGGGGGTTATCTGTGGGTCCGCAGCACCCCCCATCCCCCTCCCGGAGGCCGACGCCAAACCTCTGCCGTTATGTGGGAGGGGGGGGGGAGCTTATCTGCTCGGGCTACAGCGGTGCCTTTTATCGCCTGGGAAAGTTCAGGGATGCTGCGCCGCAACCTTCACCGGCTTTCACAATCGTGCGACGATTCCCGCCCGGAGCCTGGCGTCGGCTCGCACCACACCATTGCCACAATGCATTCTTCATTTCCTGTAAAACATTCTGTTTTTGCGTGTAAACGCGTCTCTGGGTGTAAAAATGATCAAGGAAGAATTCAGTTTCTCAGAAGAAAAAGTAAAAGAAGAAAAAGAATATTACTACATTTTACTTTTGTCCTATTAGATAAAGTCTTAACACGTGATTGATTACGATTGAAAACTGCAAGAAATAATAGTGCTTATAATCCATTCCCGGTTACTTCCAACTTTTCTGAAGGTGCTAAAGTTCTACTTTCAGGAAATTCCTCCGCCTCATGCAAGCAAAGTTTAACCAATTATAGAAAATTTCACAAAGGTACAACGCACCGCCTCCGTACGCACTCAGTGTACCAGTATTTTTCATGAAAACTATTTCTTACCAGGCATTACTAACATACTTATTCTCTCCTGTTTTTATTCATATTAATTACAACTGAAATATATATAATTCATGGATAGGGTATTGGTAAAAGTTGCATGTATCGAAAAATAAGGTACCTTTATATTAGAACAATTATAAAAAACTTGCAATACGTGACATCTCTAGGAAACAACCACGAACATCATTCACAGTGTGATTTTTCAAAGGTTTGATTTAAAAAAATGTGAGTAAACCCTGGATAGACTATAGCGTTCGATGCGCATATTTCTTGAGTGAAAGGAGATAATTACGAAGTGGCACCTGCGGTTCTTTCCTTTGTATTCCACCCCATGCTCCGTTTCTGCAGGTCTAACTTCCGAATATTCAGCTACTTCACAGCAAGTGCATGTGCAACTCAAGGTCATGCTTGCCTCGTAAGGAAGGCCCTCCGGCAGGGGTACTCTGGCTCTGTTACCCGGGGTGGATCTCGGCTGTATTCAAAGAGCTGTCTCGGGCAGGGTGGTCTTAGCCAGACGTTAAACAGACGATTGGATATCATAGCCCAATGTGCTAGTCCCAGATCGTAGGCTGCTGGTCGAACACTGATGCTTATCCGGCCCCGAACTGGCGGGGTGTTAAGAATTAGCCCTGTGCATCTTTGGACGGACTGTGTTCGTGCATCAGGACTGTCTTAAATACCGTCGGACATTAGGGGTGGGCGGCCTCCGGAGGCTCTCGGGCCCTTACTAGGCTGCAGCTGTATGCTGTAACTCGTTACCATCGAAACGAATTATTTCGGGAAAACTTTGATAACGAACTGCGTAGGATGTAACGATAGCTGCGTATCGAGGATGCGATTCTGTAACACGGGTGGAAAAGGCAAACAAATTTTTATCAAATTTTCTGATACCGGTCTTTTCAACTAAACGACGTTTAACAACAATTAACCGGCCAATTATTGTTTACACGACGTGAACCAGAGAGCATCGAAAAGAGATACAGCTGAAAATAGTCACAAGAGAAATTTTACATGACCGAGCACATATTTAGGGATTTATTCATAATAAAAATTTTAAAAAGTTAGATTTATTTATAATAAAAAATAAAAAATGCATATATAGAACGCATTAAGGACGGTTCAGTGTCCTGCTGTTCGCGAATCCAAACGTTAGTCATGTACGTATTTTTTAAGTTGGTAAGGGAGGCGCCTTAACTGTACTGTATATAAAATTGAACAAAAACCCTTAATTTAAGTGCACTAAATATTCCACTCCAAAATAAAATAAAATACTATTTCTACTAAAATTTTTTTTACAATTCATAACGCTGTTATGGTAGTGTAGTTGGTTGAGGAATGATATCTAATATTTCAGTATTTTTCTTTCGCGTTCAAATCCCAACCGCTCCAAACATANGAGTTTTTTTCTTTCGCGTTCAAATCCCAACCGCTCCAAACATATATACATGATCAATATATACATTATAACCCATTTATAATATTAAAACCATATATTTTACTTATTACTTAACTACGTATTAAAATAATGTCATAATTTTCGGCGAAATGTGAGAGCTTTTTTATTGTTGGATAATATGGATATTTCTTTGCAACAATTACAGTTATTCCTCAAATAGAGCCTATGTGTTTAACAAAACTACTATAAGGAATACAATTTACATGCAATTTGTCTATATAATGAATATCGCAGAAAATATTTTACAAATGTAATTATAACTAGATTAGTTTAACCTGGCTGATTCACTTCATAAGGTAAGTAGCACAGCTATGATTTTATTTACATTACTAATAATTTCTTTCAAAGTTATTATACAGAATTATATGTTTAGGATATTAAAAGCATCTAAATTGTATATATGTTTATAAATATAAAGGACGCCTGAGGGGCGTATCTGAGTTCGTCAGGGATGGAGATTTTAATAAAAAGAACTCAATTTGGCTTTTAATTTATTGACACAGCTATTAATTACAGCATTCAATTATCTATCTCCTTTATTACTCTTTTTGTTTCTCGGTTAGCACAATATTTAATGTATATTTCAACTCTAATTAACGTTCTTCTTAATGTCTCTGTTTGGTTCCAGTCAATTAAATCATACTCATCATTAACACATGTTCAGTCTATATGTTGCCATCATTTGTAAAGTCTCACGCATCCCGTCCAATAATCCAGCTTGCCAGTCGCACTATTCGCTGCACCGATGCTCGCAGTCGTATATTTTCCTCCCGCTGGTCACTTATCTTGCCGCGCGCTTCTCTTCTCGTTAGTCATATTTTACTCGATGCCGCAGCCACTCATATATTCAACAACTACTACTTCCGGCCCGGAGGCCCATCGCACTATCTATACTCGCTGGCCTTGACCTGGAAAGTTCGCCGCACCCCGAGTCTACCTGAGAGCAACG
Organism: Clitarchus hookeri; assembly: GCA_002778355.1. Lineage (NCBI taxonomy): Eukaryota > Metazoa > Arthropoda > Insecta > Phasmatodea > Phasmatidae > Clitarchus > Clitarchus hookeri. Next base: position 140,793 of record NQII01000649.1, read on the forward strand.
AGGTCCCAGAGTATTCTTCAGATATCTCAAAGACACCCGATAGCCAAGGTCGGGAGCGGCACGCACCCGCTCTGCTAGGCATAACAGGCACGCTTTGTAAACATTCCTTAGTGAAAAAGCCGCCGCGTATCCGGTTGCAACTGATAGTGCGCGCGTCCATAAATCATCTAACTACTCTGCCCTTCAACACCACTTGCTCGCGCGGGACAAAACAGCGAGCGCGTAACAATAACGGTTGGGATTGAACACTCGAACCAAAGTACAGATCTCCAACATCCTTATAAAGAGCGATCATGCTAACCACTATCCTATAACAACACGAAAGTAAAGTGTTCGCTGAAATAAATAAATTGCAGAACAGAAACGGATGAGCAAGTTTTGAATTGCGTAAAATTATTTCGTGTTTGGGAAATAAGAGTCTGTACACTTACAACTGCTTTGCAAGGTTCGAGGGCAAATCTAGGTCGCAAACTAAACAGCCTTTGTGCTTTGCAATTTAATTCGAGTGGTTTCAGTTTACGACGTTAAACCTGTTCATGAATATGGTCCATTCACGGTTTCTTTGGATGTTTTGAAACAAACATTTGAAAAATCACCCTAGGAGTAATATGTTAACCTGTTTTTATAAATAACTTGGTTGCCACAAGTATACAACACTGATTCACTTTATAAATATTATATATTTGGATTAACGAAACTTGTAATTTTTATTTATTATTCAATACGAATTAAAACAGTGAGAGCAGCGATGTTTTGGCAACGGCTTGTAAGAAGTAGTTCACAGTTAAAATATTGTTTTAACCAATTTTTTGGTATGTTATTTGTAAATTAAACGTTGCCTATTGAAATATCTAAATTTTTAGGTAGCCCTGATGGAAAAATTTATTTTATTGTTACAGTTTAACACATCAGTGCAAAATACGGTGCGTAGGCCCTAGTGACATGGTGTTTTTTTTCCGCCTGAGCAAGAAACTGTCGGCGGAGAGGAGCCTGTCCCCCCAAACCCCCTTCTCATCACACTCTTTCATTCTCTCATTGAAAAGTCATTTTGATNTCTCTCTCTCTCTCTCTCTCTCGGGAAGTTTCGCACTGCTAGTAGAAGAAGGAAAATTGTACATGTTTTCAAGTTTAGCATATTTCATAGTTATTACAGAAAAATAATGATTCTTGAATTTTAATTTACCATTGAAAAGTCATTTTGATGTTTCAATACTTATTATAATATATTTAGATGTGATGGTGGGAGGGTTACAAATCCGAAGTTGACATGATGACATGGCGTGTTATTTTTCTTGTTGCGAAAAATACTTCGAATTACCACATCAAGTTTCTACACATTATGTTTTTAAACCTGCCTAGGAAAGTTGCGATGTTGTGATGAATCTGTGTTTCCATTGCAGTAATAAATATAATGTAACGTGTGTCGTTAACCACTGCGAGTGAAAGGTTGTGGCTGCTTCGTGGTCGTTACGCTGGCCCGGTGTGTGATTGCAAATATTAGGACGTGCGAAATGTATACGTTTTAACCGTGAACTGTTTTTATGACGAATTGAATTACACACCTATGTCTCAAGGTAACTTCGACCTTGGTGTTTGAAACACAATTGTTTAAGTAATGTGCTTACTTTTATGTGATCTGAATGTTTGCCACAATCCCAACAAAATGCTAAGTCCAACAAGAAAATTTTAAATAAATAATTAAATAAATCTAGTAGAAACTAAGTACCTATGCAAAGAAATATGAGCGGAATAAAAGTTACGGTAGGCCTATTTGTGTGCATGTTCACCACTGTCTTTTACGTTTGTCGCTGCTACGTACAAAAATTAGCAACACGAGTTGCGTGTTAGAATTTTTTTTTTTTTGGACTAGTTGCTCCTTGTTTTAATATTTATTCGAAGTAAGGCCGTCCTTTTAACTAACTAACCCAAAAACACATCAATAACAAGAGGTTAAATACTACAGTTCTTTCCCCACAGTTGTAACAGGGTTAAGCACAGTCGCGGCAAAATATTAACGTGTATTATATGTAATGTGCTCTATCGCGTATAACAAATATGTTGACAAAGTAAAATAATAACCGTAAGAACTATCGTCAATACAGACATTGTTAAAAAGTCATAAAGCTGACCTGAAAATGCTCGTAGGCCTAAATTGTAAATATTCGTATGTAATGGTTTTTGAAATATGACAGAATTCTTTGAACAGCTGTAAAGAGAATACCATGCATTTGACAGTTAAAATGTAGAAGTCGCATGGCAGTGTTTATGTTTACGGCTAGCGGAAGGATGCGTAATAGGTAACCAAAAGTAGAAATTTAGCAGGGCTTCAGAAAAGTATGAAGTAAATGTGAATGGACTATTCCCGCCATTTTACAACGTTACACGAAACAAACTCAACATTTATTGTCGAATGCGACTGTTTATAATTAAACTTATTTCACTGGTTTTCAATGACTTGGCTTCATTTACCCGATTTTACGTTTAGCGTGTAAGGGAACTGTCAAACACACTTCTACTTGTTTACGGACGTCAGCAATACGACTCGAATCGGAAGGTTACCGAGAGGTCTCGTACCTCTCGTTACGGTAACGAGTTTCCTCGGCTTCCCACAGCGTTATTAACAAGGACTTTCGATATTCTACCGACGTTTGTAGGAAAACAGATGATATTGAATTTCTCTTCAGCGACTCAAACTATTTTGATGGTAAAAAAACTAAAGGTGAATCACTAGGGTCACTGAGAGTCGTCGGGCCGGTTTAAGGCGACTCCGCCTGGTGGGATGACGTGGAACTGCTCTAACCCTAAGTTGGCCTGCCCTGGTGGGTCCCTCCTTTGGTGGTGAGAAACAAGCGCTGGTGTAAACGGCGGGAGTAACTAACACATCTGAAAGTCTCTGGAGGTCGTCCTTCTGCTGCTTCCTAAAGACTTGGTGTGACCTCTCAGAGTTTCAGATTTTCATTAGGCAGTGCACCACTTGTTATAGTTTTGGACGTTTCCCACTTTATGCGGTGTTAGGGCCATCGCAAATAGCACGATCTGATACTGATGATAGTAACTTAATATTTTTAAAAATTCTGCTGTCTTTTCTGACCAATGCGTATCTATCCTCTTTTTTTGAAAAAATTGACATTGCAGTGACCCTGTTGACTACTGTGAAGGCGTTGTTGATCAAATAAGAGTGCGTAATATTAAAAAAACTTACAATATGCTACTGTTATACCAATTATTACTCCAACGCGTGTAACTAAAAAATAAACCAATTTTGGTGGGTACCGTCCCATGTTACAAGTTTGACAACGCGAAAATATTTGCGTCTTATTTCCCTAATTTGCTGCAAACATGACTAGATACTGAGGTCAGTATATTGTGTAAAACATATGCAGTTAAAGGCAGAGATGTTTTCAAAGGTTCATCTCAAAGTGTAAAATAAACTGTGAAGTAGTGAAAAGGGCATACCTTGAAATGGAGGGTCGCATTATGCAAGCAGAAATGATTTTGTGGTACTGTATCTCAGCTGAGAGTTTCTTAACCCCCTCCCCCCTCACTAACACAACCCAGAAATAAAGCAATATTTAGTTTCACAAATGCCTTCTGATTTGCTCACATGTACTAGTCAGTCATCTTCCCCCTTATCCCTTTCTACGGTTTCGCCACAGTCGCCAAATCATGTATACTTGTAAACATTCGACTGCGGAAATTCTTTTAAAATCACCATTGTTCGGCGACCAGTCAATAAGTGGCAGCAGAACCGATAGGTTTGTAGGTGTATTTGCAAAGAATGCAATTTAGACTTTGGTCATACTTTTTCTTTTTTGTAACACAATGTTAGAACCGTTATAAAAACCTGTAAACCCCGAAAACACTGTAAGCCTCTTTCGAAATACCAGCTTGCTAGTCCTACTGAGCTTCTTTTTTCTCAATTAACTTGTTGGATAATTCACGGAAGATGATAAAGTTATCCACCAGTTACCCGCTTTCTGCTATCATTGAGTTTTGTGAGCAATGCACACCTCTGCAGCGGCCGCTACTCCGAACGAATAATTAGATACTTCACGGTTAATTAAATGTAATTCTGAAAGCGCTGCTTAGTTTCTTTCTTCAGCCGTATGTATATCATTCTACTTCCTGTAAATATTTACGTTTGCATGGGCGAAATGACTAGTATCTGTGCGTCAATGAAGGGCCACTGTGACTGTTAGAAACACTAGTATACATATTGTTACAAGTCGCCTAGGGCGTATCAGAGTTCGCGAGGGATGGTGGTCTTAATACAAATAAGAGAGCTAGATTTAGTATCTTAAGTTATTTACAATGGTTACAAAACTACACACAGTCGTTATTTTTACAACGTTAAACTACCTATCTCTACTTTTTCACTTATTATCCTATCAGTCATATTATATGCTATTATATTAAAAATGTGATAGAAATAGTGTGGGTGAGGATCGCTCCACTTTGTGAGTGTCATATTTTACCCCCTATAATAGAAACAGTGATAGCTGTGCGACGCTAGCGCCCGTTGCCCTAGTCGTCTTCGTCAGTTTCAACTCTGCGCGGTAGTATACTCTATGCTCGGCCCGAATCCCCTCCCGTTTCCACTCTGTTCACCCTCCCTTGATTTCCCCATCTCTTGTGCGTCATAATTTTTTATGATATGGGTAGTTTATTTAAGCCGTTGCATACCTTGCTACTATTCCTATTGACAGCACTTTGCCTTTGATCGTCGTTGAGTGTGCGGCTCGTCTCTTCGCGGCGCTCTTCGGTTAGGTGTTTGCTCGTGAACACGAAGTTCTATCGTCGACCTCTTAGGTTCCACCTAAGAGGTCATCTCGAGCCTAGCCCCGTGGGGTGAGCGGCGAGAAACTTCACAGCGAGTTAGGTACACTTGAACACTTGTAATTCGAGTTGAACACTCCGACACTACATGCCAACCAACCCGTCCAGATCCTGGAAGGGAATGCGGCCCTGGCCACGGGGGATGGCCTCCAGCAGAACGCAAATCAAACTGTAACCATCCCCACAAACATCCCGTCTGGAGCAGCCCTAGTATAGTACACAAACAAAAAATTTCACCCATACAAACTAGCTAGGAGCAAATTATAATGAAGCGCCCCCCCCCCCAACTCTCTACTGAGCATTCAGACAGTGAATTTGAATTTGACGCAATGGATACCGACACGACCGCCCGGGTGGTGATCGGCTCGGAAAAATGGCAAGAAGCATGTAAGCGAAACAACAAACGCCAGGCTCAACTGAATGCTCAAATGGAGAAAGAAACACTGGTTGAGTCCAGAACACTGAAACGCGCTCGCGGAGTTCAACTGGGGGCTGTTGTACCTCAAGTACTAGTTTCAAACCGGTTTTCAGTCCCGCGGGAACAACAAGTTCCCAGAACAACCCTGGCCCTTCTGGCACACAAACAAACACTCAAAACCAGCCGCGCATTGCTAAAAACAGACACCCTTCAGACTGGTAGTCAGATACACAAAATTCTACAACCTACTTGTGCCCAAACTCCGTGGTATATACGTGATAGGCTTCACAATGTCACTTGCTCGCAACGGCTTGCATATAATTGCGGCCGACGAGCAAAAATACACCGCGGTCAAAACCTTTTGAAGTCACTAAACATCTCGATAAGGCAACCCCCC
>NQII01000649.1:146657-189939 GCA_002778355.1 Clitarchus hookeri
GCAAGACCCCGGTATCCTCTCTATTATCATTTACTGGAACAGTAACGGAGTGTTCAACCAGTTCTAAAAATTTTAAATATTACTGGAGATGTACGGCATAGGAATAACTTTACTACAAGAAACCCTTTTGAATTCGCGAAGAGGCCATTTTCCTTAACAAATACGTAACATATCGGACAGATCGCGCAAAAAAGATTTCTTATTAGCAGAAAAAAGACACGCTAGACATATGCACCAAAAACATAGAACTAATCTTTTAAAATCAAAATAAAATAAACTTAAAAAATAACTTAAAACAAAGTTAAAAAAATTAAGAATCACAAAATGGAAGACGTTAGTTACAGAGCTTTCCGACAATATTCAAAACTTTTGGCGAATTTCAAAAATACTCCGCGGAAAAAAATCTAACCAAAAATCTACTCCCATTCTAACACCTACAGGTCTGAAATATAATCCAACAGACAAGGCTGAAGCAATAGCCGACTCACTAGCAGATCAGTTCACACCGAACAACGATATCTGAGACCCTGATTTCACAAGGGACGTAATTACTACTCCAACTAACTTTCTAAATAATAAAACTAAAAGAAATCCTCACTACATCACTTTACGAGAACTGCTTCTAGCAATTAAATCTCTCAAACCCAAAAAGGCCCCCGGAGATAACAAAATTGCATATCAAATGTTAAAAAACTTACCGTACCTGGCACTTTGTGTTGTATTAAAATTATTTAACGCCATCTTAAATACAAATATTTCCCCTAAAACTGGAAACGGGAGAAAATAATAACAATTCCTAAACCAGGAAAAGACCCTTCACTACCCCAAAAACCGTCGCCCGATATCGCTTCTCAGTTCACTTAGCAAAATATTTGAAAAATTATTCCTGGTAAGACTTAATACTCATGCTCAGATAAAGAAAGTAACCCCTAACTTGCAGTTTGGTTTTAAGGCAGATCATTCTACTACGCATGCACTCACTAATTTTGTTACTGAAACAATAGCAGCAAATAATGGACTAAAATAAACAATAGCAGTTTTTCTGGATATAGCTAAAGCCTTCGACAAAGTGTGGATACCCGGCCTATTGCAAAAACTTATTAACTTTAAATTCCCGGACTGTTACATTCACTTACTTAAATGTTACTTCACTAACAGAGATTTCTACTTATCAATTGATAATACCGCATCTAATACGCGCACTCTACAAGCAGGTGTGCTGCAGGGTTCCTCTTTGTCACCATTATTATATAACATCTAATCTATACAGCAGATACCCCCAGTAATTATGAAAAAATTTAAATGTATGCTAACGGCACTGTTATCTTTGCTCACTACAAATCAATAGATTATGTTTACGTATACACCCAACTTCAACTAGACGAGATGAGACAGTGGTATGAGCTATGGAAAATCAAAATTAACGTGGAAAAATCCCACGCTCTATTCATTATAAGGAGAAGGAAACCAGACAACCTTAAAACTTTCCAATACAATAACGCAGAAATTCCCTATTCTACACACGCTAAATACTTAAGCATTATAATATACGAAAAGTTAAGATGGCGTATAAATATAAAAGAAAAACGTAAATTAGAATTGAATTGACAAAATTAATCCAGCTGTACCCACTTTTAAAATCCCCCAGATTCCCCTTGCGACTCAAACTACTAACACACACATCTTTAGTCAGAGCGGCCTAAATGTATGGAAACGAAATATGGGGAAATGCCGCCAATCACTGCAAACTGTTCAAAATAAATTCTTAAGAGTGCTGGGAAAAGCTCGTCACCACACACGCAATTTAGATTTGTACGAAGCTTTAAAAGTCCCTCTAACTGGCAACAAAATCAATTCACAAAATAATAAATACTACGATAATATTGCAATCCACAGCAACCCAGTAATCAGAAAACTTGGCAAATACCTCNTTCACAAAATAATAAATACTACGATAATATTGCAATCCACAGCAACCCAGTAATCAGAAAACTTGGCAAATACCTCCCGGACACTAACACTCTATTAAAACGTCCTAAAATGCCCTGTTTGCAAACTTAAAAACTAATAAAACGTAAGAAAACACAACACTAAACTTCCCGGCCGCCCGAAAAATGTTGGCACCTTAACAAAACTATTCACAAGCGCGTTTTATTGCGGCGCCTAGAAAATCACATTCGCGAAGAAAATATTTTCTCTAATGAGCCGTTTGGCTTTAGGAAAACTCATTTCACCATTCATCAGCTCTTCAGATTATCAGAGCATATTACCAATACATTTAACTGGCGCCATTACACCGTGGCAATATTCTTAGATGTCGAAAAGGCACTTGACAGGGTTTTCCATGCAAGGCTACTGTATAAATTATATGAGAAAAATTTCCCCGATTGTTACATTAAACTATTAGGTTCCTATTTAGATAGGGGCTCCTTCACTGTATCAATCGATGGAGCGAACTCAGATAAGAAAATAATTAGGGTTGGAGTCCCCCAGAGCCGCATATTACGTCCAGTTTTATATAATACTAGCTTTTACCCGCGGCTTCGCTCGCGTGGTTATAGTAACAAACTTATATAGAGAAATAACGGTATTTGTTAGTAGACAGACACTGATCATAAACACAGAACAGAGCACTAACGATGTCATTTTTTGGTGCTAGAATCGCTCTTTTACATAGCCACTGGTCGTCATTTATATTTCTTTGTAGATCTGGGTAAACGCTAGCAATCAGTTCCGTATCACTCTGCACCAAATTACTAAAATCCGTCGTTAGTGACACACAGCCCTCGGCATCTGTTTCTAACCGCCCATCTCCAATTTTTAATAGTGTATCAGCATAATGTCCTGTATCGACGTCATTGTAGAGGTGCACTCTCATATTTGTCGTCAAACTGAATTTCTTGACATTTGCCCATAAGCTTGAAAAATTCAGACAGGCTTTCATTTCATCTACAGGCGTGCCCCTCTGAATCACCGGTAGAGTTTGGCGGAAGTCACCAGCCAGTAATACAATTCCTCCCATAATGTCTGTATTGTTTCTTATATCCTGTAGAGTTCGGTTTAGGGCCTCTATCGCTTTTTTGTGCGACATTGTGCTTTCGTCCCACACTAACAACTTACATTGACGCAGCATTGTACTTCGAGCGCTATTTTTACTATAAAAATTTTCCTGAGGGAGTGAGATATTTTTCGGGATAAAAAGTAGCCATGTCACTTCCCGGCCCTCCAACTATCTCTGTACAAAAAAAAAAACGCAGATCCGTTGCTCCGTGAAAGAAGGACAAACAAACAAACAAACAAACACACTTTCGCATTTATAATATTAGTTAGAATTTATACCCACGATATCCCGCGCCCCCTTAACTGGCATATTAATTTAGGAGTTTATGATGATGGCACTGTAATCTACACGCAATCTCGCAAAGCTGAACTTGCCACACAGCGAAACCAGTCACAGCTCAATGAGCTTGAAAATTATTTTCGTCTGTGCCGAATTAAAATAAATGTGGAAAAATGCGAGGTGGTAGTCTTCACTCACCGTAACAATCCTCCCAATCGGCCACATCTGACTCTCTTTAGGGAGGATATTCCGTTTAAAGAAGAGGTGAAATACCTCCGCCTTACTATGGATAGAAGGCTGCCGTGGCGACGCCATGTGGAAGCCAAGAGAAATCTTGCGTATGCGCGCATGGCAGCTTTATATCCTCTTATATCTCGCGGCTCTGGTTTGTCACAGAAAAATGGGATACGATTATATCAGTCAATGATTTGCCCCATTATCGCTTATGCAGCCCCAGCTTGGGCCTACTGTGCACCAACATATTCAAATTCATTGCAAGTGCTGCAAAATAAATGGACAGATTGGCAGCAAATGCACCCAGATATATCCACATTAGATGCTTGCACTCAGAATTAAAACAAGAAGTGCTGCAAGAAGTAATAGGGAAACAAATGAAACATTTTTATGAATCAAGCGAGCAACATTTAAATCCTCTCATAACTGCCCTTGGGGACTAGATATCTACGAGACACAGCGCTATAAGCGCCCCAAGTCGCTTCTAGCGCACAGGCCTTCATAGCCCTGCATGTAACACACTGCAAGGCCAAACATATTAGCATCTGCGCAGCTTTTAAGGGAGATATTTACTCTTAGTTTACTTAATTTTGCAAGCTCCTATGTCTTGAAATACAGTTTTAGATTAGCATGAGGAGTACTGAAGGGACAACTCAGGTGATATCTCTTTTCCTTTCAGGCAAATTACCGTTTTATTATGAATTAGTAAAAGCCGGTTAGTGTTGTCTCTGCTGACACTCACTGNTAGAGGCCCAGATGCGCCGTTCCCCCACCAGTGATGCGCAAGCACCACTCTGGTTAAGCCAACGCCAAACGAAATTCAAAGATGTCCTGCCCCCTCTCTTCAAGTATGTTCTCTACCCACTAATAAAGAGCATGGTTTCTACACTGAAGAGCCAAAAAAAAAACTGGCATAGGCGTGCGTATGCAAATAACAGATGTATGGAAACAATCAGAGTAACGCGATGCGGTCGACATCTACATCGGTTACTGCTGCTACAATGGCAGGTTATAAAGATTTAAGTGAGTTTGAACGCGGTGTTATAGCAGGCGCACGAGAGATGGGACATAGCATCTCCGAGGTAACGATAACATTTGGATGTTCGCATACGACCATTTCACGAGTGTACCGTGAATATCGGGAATTCGGTAAAACATCACATCTTCGACATCACTGCGGCCGGAAAAAGATCGTGAAAGAACAGGACAAACGACGACTGACGAGAATCATTAAACGTGACAGACGTGCAACCCCTTCTCAAATTGGCGCATACTGGATTTGTGGACTGCCCTGCAGGATTCATGGTGTGAATTGCCTCCTGCATACCTTCAGACATTAGTCGAGTCCATGCCGCGTCGTCTTACGGCACTTCTGCATGCTCGGGGGCCCTACACGATATTAGGCAGGTGTACCAGTTTTTTTTTGGCTCTTCAGTGTACTTATCTGTCTCCTGTAGCATTTTCTGTTAATCCGTACAACAATTTTTAATTCTTTCCTGTTGAAAGGGCTTCTACGGTGTCTATGCCGGTTTCCCTTTCTCTTCTTAGTTATAGTAGTTTAGCTATAAGTACACTCAGGGAGGTTTTCATGGCCGAATTGTGGCCATAGCAACCCAATCCCTTGCTGCCGCGATGCATGTATCGTTGCATTGTAGGCGTATGGGGCTTAGCCCTGAGACGCACTTAACTCCCGTCCCTACCGCGGGCTCACACCGAACACTTAATTTTATAATAGGTTAACAAATAATAATTTTAAAAAAGTTCGCGCTAGCGTCGCGCCAGTTATTCTGCCTGCAGCTCTCGCTGCGAACNCGCGCTAGCGTCGCGCCAGTTATTCTGCCTGCAGCTCTCGCTGCGAACACGCGTTCTCCCCCTCCCCTTTAACAAGCTGTGCGTCTTTAGAGATCCTAGCATTCATAAACCCGCCGACTGATTTCTAAAATGACTAATTATTTTGCACCACTTGGTTCAAAATGTTTAACTAAAATATATACTGACTAACTATTAATTAAAGAATTGGATTAGCAGACTCATGAACATTGTTTTCACCATCACTACCATTTCATGCTTTGCCACACTCAACCAGAACTTGCGTTCTTAGAGTCACGGGATTTGTATTTGGCAATAATATCCGATTTAACATACCAAATGTGGTCGGGGACCTAAAATCCTTGTCCAGGCTTTAACCTAACCTGTATTTTTCTAAATTCCGGCTACAGTAGAGCTGACTCGCCTAGGCAGCGGCCTCACTGCTGCCACCCTCCCCACCAATGTACTGTCAAAAAGGGGGCAGGGGGCATTATGGGTACCGGGCTTGCTGGGGTAACTCGACTGGCTCCTTGTTGTAGCTGTGGTGAGAAACCTCCGCGACTACAAATTGCTATGGTGCAGTGGGCGGAAAGGGCTAGCCTTTCCTAACCCACTGTATTCAAATGACATAACNCAAATTGCTATGGTGCAGTGGGCGGAAAGGGCTAGCCTTTCCTAACCCACTGTATTCAAATGACATAACCATTGGGTGGTCAAGGGCCCCTCACAGGGCCTGAAATACCTCCGCTCTGAGCTTCGGCCATGATGAGAAACGGCGGTGGCCTATTCCTATTTTACGAGTGGTCGTCGCCTGAACGTGTACCTGAAGAGCTGCTATAATGGTCTAGATTGCCAATTTTGTTGGCCTACGGACGTATTGCCGTGATGAGGCACTTTGTATTTGATTTCGTCGCCTGAGCCGCCGAGTGTTTGAGCAATTCAAAAGGTGAGTCGTGGACTCTTTTGTATATTAGCCGGGCCTTTTTAAATGTTTTAATGTTTTGTGTGGCGTAGATGCGTTGTGTTGAGTATGCAGTAAGGGTAGTGTTTTTTTTTCTTCAAAATTGTGGTCTCTGTCACCAGTCTAAATTTGGTTTCGGCTTTTACTAAAACCTAGCGTTGCTGTGTGTTTCCTGTTTTAACGTGTTGCGTTGGTTTTGTTTGCTGCCCAAGAATTATTCCTATTTGTTTTAAAATGCTTCATGTCCTCGGCTGTCGCGTTGGGCGTAGTCTACCTTTTTAAGAGTGCTTGTTCATTAAAATTTGTAATTCGGCTGAAGATTTGATGGGTTATTTCACTGCCTCTACTGAACTTAACATTAATGTAGCGTTTTAAATTCAATATTTTAACGTGCTATTTTTATAAACAGGAGGCTTTACTGGGCTCACAAAGCTGCCCTCCTTTTTTTAATTTCTCTTTTTCACAGTCTAGTCAATTGAAATACTTTAATTGTATTCTACAAATTATATATATTTTAAATAATCTATAATCAACAGAGCAATTTATTAAATTCATTACGTTCTTGTAAGTTTTATTCAAATTTATGTGTGGATCTGCAATGAAATTACTATGGTGATCTTTTGTCTTTTTAATTGTCAAGTTGCTTGTTACAAAATGTAGGGTTGTGCTTTGTCGTTAAGTATATTTAATTGGCAAATATATATATCAACTGAATTTTATTCCTATATTATTTGTGCTCCGGTACAGTTGTTTGATGTAATACAGAATGTCGTTTGAAACTTCTGTCTAAGAGTTTGAATTATTTTTGCCGGGCTCTTTGAGACAGGATGAGTACACACAACTTTTACCTTTTACATATCCTTACCAAACACCGCATATGACTACGGAAATCTGGATCAAGACGTTTACAACTAACGGAACAAGCATAATCACACTAGGGAAACTCAGTTGTTAATACTTCCAAGAATTAATATAGTCGACCACATATACTAGTTGGAAGAAAACAATGATTACTTAGACCAAGACATCATAAATACTATGGATGTAGTAGAAAATAAAATCTCATTAAAGTGTGCAAATTTTTAATTACTGAAGACAGAATTTTAGGCGTGTTTCTCAGATAAAAATTAATATATGTCATATAAATAGCCCTTACCTTCGCTAGCCTCTTTCGTGACGTGCATTTCAGAAATATGAGTTAACTTAGTTATTTTCAAAATAACTTCCGGTAGAGACTGAGAATCTTCAGATTGGGATTCTAAGAGTGTAATTAAATAGGTAAGTCAGTTCCATTCTGAGATTCAAGTTAAAAATGGCTTCACGGAAGCGTCCGAAATTATTAAAGTTTTTTTTCCTCTGTGCTTTCGGAAAATTATAAAAGACTTAATATGTGATTTTTTTTTTATTATTTTTTTTTTGATGGTCTGGTAAATCTTGAACTCGCTGATGCAGCTAGCACCCTCCAGGATGCTGAGAACTTCTTCTCGCCGTCTTCCCTATATGGCTCACGGACCTAGCGTGCAGAAAATTACAGTTCAACTGCACACACACACACGCAACGCGGTAGTGCATAAATAAATATACCAAATTTTACTCGCGGGCGTCGTCCGGAACAGGCTTTCTTCTCTCCGTCGACCGAACACGTCTTCGCCCCATCGGGACAACCTGTTATATACGGCGGACTCGTGAAATATTAAAATTAAATTAAATTAAATCCTGCTAGGCTAATCCACAGGGTCGACGTCCTGCCTAGAGACCCTACTTAAAAACGCATTCGAAAATCCTGCCTATCTAGAGAGAGCTAGCACGACATTATCGATATGGAAAAGTAAATGCCTATATATAGTCTATTCACTGTTACTTCGAACTTTTCTGAAGCTCTGCTAAATTTCAGCTTTTGGTTACCGATTACGTATCCTTCCGCTACACATAAACAGAAACACTGCCACGTGACTTTTACGTTTTAACTGTCAAATGTTTTGTTTACGGTTTACAGCTGTTCAAATAATTCTGTCAAATTTCAAAAACCATTATGTACAAATATTCACAATTTAAGCCTATAACCATACATAGGTCAACTTTATGACTTTTTAACAATGCCTGTATTGACGATAGTTNATTAGGAAATTGTACCTTTAGAGAACAGTGTGAATCACCTTCCCCCAAAACCACAGCTCGGGGTGATCTCAATTTTGCCGCGACTGTGTTTAACCCTGTTACAACTGTGGGGGAAAGAACTGTAGTATTAAATCTCTTGTTATTGATGTGTGTTTGGTCATTTCGTCAAAAGGATGGTGTTAGTTGGAGTAAATATTAAAACGGAGAAGAAACAAGTCCAACAAAACAGACAGTAAATTCAAACACGCAACTCGTGTCACTCATTTTTTGTAGGTAGCAACGGCAAATTGAAAATATATTGGTGAACATTGACACAAATAGGCCTACCGTAACTTTTATTCCACTCATATTTCTTTGCATAGGTACTTATATTTTACTAGCTTTATTTAATTATTTATTAAAAATTTTTTGGCTGGGCTTAGTAATTTGTTGGGAATTTGGCAAACATTCAAATCACAGAAACGTAAGCTTGTTACACAACTGTGTTTCAAACACCTAGGGCAAATTTACGAAATTGTGAAAATAAACAAATGTGAGTTTAAAATAATTAACTTCGCCATAGAAACAGTTCACAGTTAGAACGTATAATTTTTGCACTTTCAATATTTGCTATTACACACACATTGGGCCAGCGTAACGTAAGGTCAACAATACACTTTCACACGCAGCGGTCACGATACACGTTACTGTATATTTATTACTGCCATGGAAACACTGATTTATCACAACATCGTAACTTGCCAAAGTAGGTTTAAAAGAAATATGTTTACAAACTTGATGTGGTATTTTTAAATATTTTTGGGAGCAAGAAAAATAAACGCTTCGTTCAGCAACTAGCTACACGCCATTAAATGTCGCCACTCGTCAGTCGCAACTTCTACCAACTTCGGATTTGCAACCATCCCGCCATCACATTAAAATATGTTATAATAAGTATTCAAACATTAAAATCTTTTTTCAGCTATAAATTAAAAATTCAAGAATCATTATTTTTGCTGTAATAAGTATGAAATATACTAAAATTGAAAACATGTATAATTTTCCTGCTACTAGAGGAAGGCCGGGCAAGACGTGGTGGTGAGTCAAGACGGGGTAGTGGCTCTTACAGGACTGTCAGCCACCGCAATCTAGCGGTGACTGCTGGAACTAATTCAAAGTAGCTACAGAGGGCAGTGCCAGCGTCCGAAGCCATTTTCGCATCAGTCGTGTAGTGATAAACAGCGAGTAGCTGATGTAATTTTCGGCATTTTGCAAACATCCATCGGTAAGTTGCATTAATATATCTTATTATCCTCTAGGGTACCATAAATATAGTGTCATCATCAAGGATCATAATGCTTTATTTAGTATATTGTTGCCGTTCTTTGCTATTAATCTATGCTGGTATAACATGTAAGGTGTTGTTTGGGGCAAGACGGGGTAGATTGCCTGGGGTAAGATGTAGAGGAAGAAAAGGAGTTAGCAGCATATGTGAATGATATGGAAAGTCGGTTATTTGGCCTCAGAACAAATGTTAAAAAAAAAAACTGGCTGTCCAGTTAGCTTAACAAGGCACATAATTTTAATAGAAAGGGGCAAGAAGGAGGCGCAGATTGGCTGGCCGGTTTTCTGAAAAGGAATCCCGATTTGCCGATTCGGAAACCCGAGCATACATCGATAGCTCATGCTATAGCATTCAGCAAGGAAAATATCGCAATTTTATACTTTGCTGGGAGGACTGTATGACAGCCACAACTTTACACCAGACAGAATTTACAATTGTGACGAGAGTGGAATTTCGGTCGTGCTCAAATCAACATCTAAAATCATTGCAACTATAGGGAAAAATCAGGTTTGTTCTCTGAAACTTTTAAATGGTTGCTCTCCTGGAATGTGAACGGACTGTCACATTTCTGGATGGATGCAGAGATTTGTGAGATTTGTGAGATGTGGTTCGAGAAGTTTGTGCAATTTTCAGGTGCATCCAAAGAACTGCCATTCCTCCTCTTGTTGGATAGGCACTCTACACATGTTCACAACTGAAATCTTCTTGATAAGGTCAGAGAATGTGGGGTGGTTATAATGTGCTTTCCACCTCACTGCACTCACAGGCTCTCAGCACTCTGAAACCTCTCAGCACATATTATGACTAAGAGACAAAAAATTGGCTAAGCTCTCACCCAGGAAGAGCTGTCACCATGTTTCAGATTACTGAGATCCTAGGTAAAGCTATCATACGAACGGTGACAATGAGAAACGTCATAATAGCTTCAAGGTGACAGGAATTTGTCCTTTTGATCCAAAAATTTTTCCCGACTCATTTTTTCATGCATCAAACACTACTGACCACGCTCAAAATAGAGAAACAGATGCTGCCGATACTGTCAGTACGCCTAACGATCATCCACTGTGCATGCCAAAAACAGCTGACATTAGAACCTCTCCAGCCAATGATGAACCTGGATGTTCACACCATGATGTGTCTTCACATAAAGATGACTCGAGCCTCAATGGCTCAGTAAACATAAGTGCTTTCGCTACTTCTCCTGGACAGATTATGCCTATCCCTCATGTAGGAAGACGAAATTTGAGGCAGAAACTCACAGAAAAGGCAGAACAGCAGTAATTACAGGTTCTCCTTACAAAACTGAGCTTGAAGTCAAACTTTCAAGGAAGGACAAAGTACAAGGAGAGAAGGCAAAGAAGAAAATATTACTGGATAGAAAACTGAAGAAACATACGTCAAAGTATGAGAGAATTAAGGTTACGAGAACAGCAGAGGAAGCAAAATTAACAAAGACTACATCGGAAGAGGGTGATAGCTCAGACAGTGAAAGAGATTCTTATGCATAATGTTTATATTGCGGCTACTTCTATACCCAGTCTAATGAAGGATGGGTGTATTGTATAGGTTGTCACAGATGGGCCCACTACTCCTGTGCTGGAGAGGAAGATGAAGATGATGAGGTGTATTTTGTTTGTGAATATTGTATACAAGGCTGAAAGATTCATTATTGTAAAAACTTAATTTACCACACTGAAATGGAACTTTATCATCATAGGCAACTGCACTTTTTGTTATATTGCCATTGAATGTTTTCTGTAAAATTAATTTTTTAATGTTTGTTTTATTTTTAAATTAATTATTTTTAAGATCTTGCAAATAATAATACTTATTTTTGGTTGTCATAACACTTTTTGTGAAATTACATACGATGAAGTTACTTTGTATTTTGAGATATATAATTACTTGTAAAACTAACTTAAACTAATATTTTTTAAATCATACCCCGTCGCGCCAACAGTCACCCAATCTTACCCCAGGGGTAAGGGCAATATGGGGTATTTTCTACTCTCTAAACCAATGTAGTTATATACTATTGTAATATACTTATTCATGTTTTGGACACCGCATTTGTAAGAAGAGGAGACAGTGCAAATTACCTAAGCTCAGTTTGCATTTTTCGCCAAATAGTTTATTACATACACCATAAAACAGCTTAAGTGCCCTATCTTGGCCCGTCTTCCCCTACTAGTGGTGCGAAACTTCCCGACACAGAGAGAGAGAGCGAAAGAGAAAGAAAGAGAGAGAAGCTCCGCTTCGCCGATCGCCTATGGAAGTTTCTTCCTCGGCCGAAAAAAAAACACCATGTCACTAGATTCCACGTACCGTATTTTGCGCTGATAATTATAACTATAACAATAAAATATGTTTCCATCAGAACAACCACAAAATTTAAATTTTTCAATAGCAAACGTTTAATTTACAAGTAGCATACCAAGAAACTAGGTTAAAACCATATTATAACTGTAAAATATACCTACTTGTGGTATACAAATTATTAAAAAATAACAGGTTAACATATTTTTTCTAGGGTGAATTTTCAAAGGTTTGTTTCAAAACATTCAAAGAAATAGATAGTGTAAATAGCACGGCCTCGAGTGGCAGCAATGGACAACATGCGAATTTAACCAATATTGTTGGAAATAAAAATTCGCCGTTTTTTGCATATAAATCGGTTTTGACAAAGTTATTTTAGTATTAAAACAGTAACTTTCACGGCCGCTGTCACGTGAATGCGGAACACTCTCTCATTGGTTTGACGTCACTAGTCATACGCCGGCGGCCGGCTCCGGCACGTTGCAAACACGCAGCACTAAAATGTAAGGCAACTTTGTGAAACCGCAGTCGAACAATCTGCCTCGAGTAGATACCGATATACTACTTGATTACTTAAATTCCCATTGTTTTGTGAAACCTGAAATAAGAGGTGTGAAATTACAAAGGTAAGATCGTGTCTCATATCGCACAGTCGTGATTTTCAAAGCGACTGTAGGCTTACATCACATGCCAAAACATATTTGTTTGCACGTTTGATTGATATACGCATTATTATTATAATCTGTGTTTATGTTTGCGATTGCTAAGTTTCAAAGTAGCAAATTAAAATATGGAATAGGTATTACATTTACAAGAATAACACAATTGTAATGACGGCGACTGCAGTGAGCATACTGTGTTGTCGTGCGCTATGCTTGATGTCTGATAAATTAACTACATTATTTAGAAATGAAACGTAATGTTGTGTTGAGAAAGAAGGTTACAAATATTTCCGGATTCTAAACCGTGTTTCAGTATTCATAAAAACTTTTTTCGCTTTATAAATATCAGATAACGAGCAGTATGATGACAGTAGGCCTACAGCTAGCGGGCTGGTGGCGGGCAGAATGCCGCGCTGCCGGCCGGCACACCTGTATTTCCGCGTTCCACCTCGTTTATAATCACTATATTGAGGCCTCAAATATAGTGTTTAGAAAATAAAAATTATTTAAAAAATTACTTGCTTAACTTACTGTTTCTTATGTTTTGTGTACCTAACATACCTTTTATTATTCTGATGCCACGATAGCTGTGTTTGCACTTCATTTTTAAACTGTAAGAACTGTACACATAACCTGAAAATATAGATATGGTAGTTTGAGAAACACTTAATACCTGGGATGAGATTAAATTCAGCAAAGAAAATCTGTAATAAAAGCTTAAGAAGTTGTTTTATTCTCAAAAGCTGTTTTCTTTCTGCTTATTTAAGGGAAAGGGTTGTAAAAGTAACACAGCTTACTTACGTACGTAAAACGCGTAGGCTAATTAGTGTCAATTTTGTGGGCCTAGCCTCGTAATTTTTTGTAACGTCCATCTTAGAAAAAAGGAGAAGGACAAAAATTAAAGTAAGATCATTCTTGATAAACATTTCTAAAAACATCCATTTTAGTTTTTTTAAAGTAAAAATTAAGTTGCAATTTAACTTAAATTGTTAGGCGTATGAAAGCTAACAAGAGAAAAATCCAAACAACTTAAATTTATTAGAAATAGCTATGTTTGAATAATACTGTATAAAGAAAACCCAATTTTTTGCAAGAGGGACTCTTGAGCCCCACCCAAATAATTTTGACGCATTCTGCGTCCCTACATTTTATTCGTCAGAACACACGCTCTGGTGAAGCTCGCAGGCGGACGACCGCAATAAGGATTAAGGGTTTTGCGGACGTGATGAGTAGAATGGCGCCAGGACGGCCCGGCGGAACGACCATGTGCAGAGGAAGGCGGATGCAGCTGCATCTCGCAGCTGCCAGGGACGCGGAGCCCACACCAGCGGCGGCGCCTGTGCCAGGCTAGCTACCGCCGTAAACATTGAGAGCTTTTGGCGAGCGTGCGGGGATAATAACGACACAATATCCGGAGGCATAAGTGGGCCGAACCAAAGAGGCCACCCAAGAGTTCCCGCACGTGCAGAACGGAACAATAAACTTCCAGGCCAGAATCAAGGGGCGATGCCAGGCCGACGGCGGACCACAGGAGCAGCGGCCATGTATTTTACGACTCAGGGGGGACGCNAAAGGGAAGGGGAGTGTTGTCTCGTGTGTACATGTATGAGTGGCCCTGTTAAGCGTTAATAAAACTGATTTATTGGTAACCTAAAAACGAGGTGAATTTATTAGTAAATTGGACCTAGAGACAATAGTGTCGACGTATTCCTACGCCCTAACACGGAGGGCCAGCTTCAATCGCTAGCGCCTCGTGCCGAGAGCAGATTCAATACCTACTTACAAACTTCAGCATTGGCAGGTATCAATTTAATGTTTAATTTTCATGGCTTAACATCGGGAAATGTTATTATTTAGGCATACAATGTGAATATATCCTTAATATGATATCTGTGCTCTTGAAACGAATGTATAAGTAATAGTAAATTAATAAAAAATAATTATACAAAATTTTGTATGTTAGGCTTAACTTGGAATGCATAAACTTACAAAATGTATAATTTACATTGTGTGGCAAAATGTTTTTGTAAACATATTTATATGCCTTAACTATTATGAAATACGTTAACATATTTTTTTATGTTAACGTCTACATCACATACGAATTGCTAAACGTGTTGTGGTGCGTATTAAACAGTACCATAGTACCGTAATGAAGGTTAGGTAAGATGTAAATAGTAGATATTAAGAAGTTCAGATTTTAAACTGCCTACATAGGAGAAACATAAACACCTTAAATATAATTACGTACGTCAAAATGGTCTTCGCAAATAGAAAGAACTGATTTTGGCTAAACATCTTCAATGTCTTGCCTAACTGCGTTAAACCATTTCTTCCTACTTATTTCGTTTTTTGTAACTAACACATATTTTATTAGGTGTTTTGTGAGATGTACTAGTACACTGCGGTACAATAAACCATTTCGATGATTTCGGTATACTTGACTGTTTATTTTCTCTTTTCATTACTTCAAACAATCTCTATTTAACCAAATACGCATCACCGCTGAAGTAAATAAACGCGGCGGCCGAGGTTGTATCTAACCTGTGACGTCACGGAGTGAGCAGGCGCGACAGACGCGTTTTGGCGGACGTTTCAAACGTAAAACTTTCATTCAACCATAACTTTATCAAAACTAATTTTTAAATCGTGATATTTTGTAAATACATTTCTAACACATAAATGAATGAAAACCAATTGCCAGCAAAAAATGTGCATGTTGCCCATAATTTCGCCTAAGAGTCTTACAGTTCTCTTTATATTTCTGTTGGGAGGCAACTCCCTGACGTGGCAGGCGTCATGGGCAGTTAGGTTTAAGTAAGTAACTTCTTTTCTAAATTCTGTTTCGGCCCCTGCCATCTAAATTATGCCTGGCTTTATGAATTCGGGGTTATGTTGCTTGTATGTGCATCTGTAATGCAATTTTGACAAACTTTTCTGATAACATATATTCTGTTTAGATATTTCAGGCCTTCGGTTTTTATAATATGACTTGACTTTGTCTGTAAGAAATATGCATAGTATTCTTCTTTTGTTTTAACATGTGGCAACTTTTGGGTCGTGATTGCTGACGATAATATCTGCATTGTAACCACCATGGTGGTGACTCAGCTCAATTTGCCCAAAACATTTGACTTAATGACTGCGATGCAGTATTTGCCAGTATTAAGAACTGTCTTATGCGCTTTTGAGGTTTGTGTCCTATACTTAAATGTTTTGTCACTGAAGTGTACCGAAATCGTAATTTGCAATACCTCGTACTTGGGTCGCACCAGGTTTTAAAAGTTCAGAGCCTTCAAATATAAAATTTTTTATTGTTCCAAAGGATTCTCAATATAGTGTGAAGTGGCAGGCTGCGATCCCACCGAACATTTTTGAGTTTAAGTCTGGACAGACAGTGTGTGGAAAATACCTTGCATCAGGCGGTATCATTATAACCTACCAAACAAGTAGGCCTACTTAGAGACAGAATTGGAGAAGTTAATAGCCGAAGTAAATTGATTACCTATTGCAAATTCAACTTGAGAATTTGCCTCATCCCAGTGCAAACGTTTGTAAAAATCTGAATGAATAAATGTAAAGTAATGTTAATACTTGTGAATTTCTACAGGCACGTCCTAATGCAGAATTAACCCTGTATTCCAGCAGACTATGTAAAGCAGGAAAATGGTTAGGGAAAATAAAGCGTAGGAGCTGATAAAGATGCCAAGAAACATAATTTTTTTAACCCTCTACCCCATATAATTGTTTACAGTGTAGCGTGAATTCATATACAAAAATATGAAGCAACATGTGATACAGTAAGCTTAATAATAAAGCGTACGAGCTTTTCTGAAAAACCAGGAAAACCTGTAAAATGTTATGTATTGGCACTATTGACTCATGCTAAATAAACCTAAACTCTGCACCTCCTTCATTCACCTGAGCATGCCACAATTCTGATCGAAGA
Source organism: Clitarchus hookeri (assembly GCA_002778355.1). Lineage (NCBI taxonomy): Eukaryota > Metazoa > Arthropoda > Insecta > Phasmatodea > Phasmatidae > Clitarchus > Clitarchus hookeri. Next base: position 163,371 of record NQII01000649.1, read on the forward strand.
GAACGTTAAAGTTTGTTGGACAAAGAGATTATGACAAGTCTTATGACGGAAGCTGCAATGACTGTCGCATTTAACAGTCTCCTTTTGATTTTTGATGACGTAATTGCGATGTTCTACCGTATTTTGTGTAACTAAGGATGTTCACATGGTAATACACAACAATGGAAAATGGTGGCGGGTTCCCGGAAGTTGAATGTCAAACACAAAGACACTAGAGCAGTCGCGTGTCTTCCTAAAAGAAACTAGCTGCTATACAATTATTAACTAGTCCATGTCACTCAGAACGTAGCCTCGCATAATTTTTGCCTTTTTATTTTTAATTCGGCAGGAAAATTACACAGTGACAGTGTTACCAAAATTTTTTTTGCGTTATGTTTTTGCATTTTGATTACATACATATGATAAACTATTTTTGTTTATTGCTCAAGGTAAGGTTTATTCTACCCGAGGTAGGTAATATAAGCGTACGAAATGTAAGTAAATAATAATATTTTACTTTTGCTTTAAGTTTGCAAAAATAAGCTACATAGTACCGTTTTTTCCTTCCCATTCGGCTGCTAAGGTTTAGCGTAGTGAGAACGCATTGAAAATGAAAACACATTGGTTATGAAACTGGTCATAAATGCGAATAATTGTGCATAGGTATATGTAATAATAACTCCATGGCAAAATAATCTGTATTTCCTAAATTACAATTCTAAAATTCATTTGCTTTTGAAGCCATATGTTATGCTGTACATAACCTCATTTGAGTTAACACATTATATATATTTTCATATCCATTGACTGCACAAAATAAGATTAAATTAATATTATTATAGTATGCATGTGTGTACATTCTGTAAGTATTGTGATAACGTTGTGTCCCACAACTAATGCTTTGTTTCTGGAAAATGTGGATGGTTAATAAGTGCTATTTTGAGGCGACACACTTCCAGGAAGAGTGACGTCATTACAATTCGATGAGACAGCATATACATATGATGAACACATATCGCTCAAAGAGCGGCAATCATATTCGATAAGTGTGTAAAGTTGAATCGTTCGTTCGTCGCAGTTAGTTTTTAATTAGCCCCATTTATGCTGAGCTACAGGGGTNGGGGGGGGGGGTCCGTTGGAAACAGTGGTCGATCCAGACTTGAGGGTACGAGATACCCTCGGTTACGTGTTCAAATTTAAACCTTGACTGTGGCTTTTTAAGCTAATACAGGGCTTCTGGATGTTTGACAGTAAATTAGAGTTGCTAATTTAGTCTACAGTTAGCATATCTTGCGCAAAGCATTTTTTACTACTTTGCATCTTTCTTGGGATATGAATATTAAACTTCGCTTCTGAGAACTCGTAACATTTCCTGTTGATAATCTCCTTTATATTCATGCAGGTGTAAGGGGCCTCTGGTTGTGAAGGTCTCGGTGGGATTTCCAACCTTCCAACACTGGCCTGTCACTTCTGCTGAGCTACTGTGATTTATCGTGAACACTATGCTAGCTTTGGTTTGGTTGTATTCGGTTGGTTTCTACGCAGAATATAGACACTATTATGAATGGAGCAGTGTCATTTACAAAAATGCTACCCACTTTGACGCTAGTCTGTTGATTCAACACAATGCATCTCTGTAATCGCATTCGTATGCTCGTAGCACGGGCATGAAAATAGCCATCACAAGCCATCTCTCTTTTACTTTTTAAAGGGCGTGTGCCATGATACGGTTCGTACAAGCTCCACTAGAAGCATCTACCTTATGCAGATGCTTCTAGTGACCTGCTATCAGAACCAGCATGCTAGCCTGTTTGTAGGTATAACCTGTCACACGATACCTGCTGCCACGCAAGTACTTTTGTTTTGACTTTAGTTCTGTAACTGTGATTTCAGAATGGACTTCCACTCATAGATTCTGCACTTCAGTTAATACACAGAGCCTAATTGTTTTGTGATAGTTGGATACTTTTTGTTAAATAAACACGGATGTTTACTGTAATTCTACATAATGAAATCACGTCCTGTGGCTTACTGTGTGCCTCTCGTCTTCGCATTGATATGTACAGTATATGCTGTGAACGCATCTGAGAAAATAAAATTAATAAATAAATAAAGGATTGGCACACATGAGTGTAGTAGTTTTTCGAATACCCCATGTACCACTTTTCAAAATAATTTTCTAATATTTTTGTGAGTTCAAATTTATTTAAGGAAATACTGCGATACGGGATTAAAAGTGTTTTATTGGTTTACACGGTCATATTATTCTTTCTGTAAGTTCAAGTACGGAAATAAAAATGAAAATCCACGCGTGGTTCCCGCCAGAGGCAGGCTCACGTATGGACGACAGGAGACTGGCGCTGATCGGAGCCGGCTGCCGTATCCAAGAGACAGACATGTCACTCCGGCCAGCCTGGAGAATGAATGAGCTGATAGGAGACGGGTGTGGAGAAGCAGCTGAATGAAGATGGGGGAGGAGACGGGAAAGCACCGAGGAAACATCCACGCCACGGCAGTGTACGCCACACTGCCCACGTGGGTGGCGTTCCAAAACGTTACTTTTCTCTTCGACTGCCTCAAAACACATTGATTAAATGTTTTACTAGCTCATGGCAGTGTCCGAAAACTGCAGAGTAATTACTTTGAGATCTTGCCAGAGTAAAAATTTGACACGCACTATTTAAGCGAGTAACGAAGGGTAAACTGGAAATGGTGGGAAGTTTAGCAGAATCAAATAAATGCGAAAGCATAAATGGACATTCTGGTTATAGGCACACACGAGAAAATTACAATTGACGAGTGATAAAATTCGTATTTTTATTTGAAAGTTAACTCGTATAAAGCTTGCCTTTCTTGACATANGTGGGAAGTTTAGCAGAATCAAATAAATGCGAAAGCATAAATGGACATTCTGGTTATAGGCACACACGAGAAAATTGCAATTGACGAGTGATAAAATTCGTATTTTTATTTGAAAGTTAACTCGTATAAAGCTTGCCTTTCTTGACATAATGTTTACGATTAACTTATGGCAAGTAANAGAAAATTACAATTGACGAGTGATAAAATTCGTATTTTTATTTGAAAGTTAACTCGTATAAAGCTTGCCTTTCTTGACATAAACTGTTTATGTATATCTAAATGTTTTCTAGAAAAGAAAGAATTTGGAGAAAGTGTAACATATATATTTTGGAATTTACATTGGTTAATCAGTACATATTTGTAAACACAGAATGCTATTTACATCATGCTCGTTCCAGAACCACGTTTACTCTTACTTTCCTCAGCTGTTACCTTCTGTTACTTTACTCTACTCCCAGAGTAACGCTTCGGAACGCCACCATGAGAACTTCCCGTTCGAAAATTCCCCGCCCGCCGGAGCTTGGGATCGAACCGCGGACCTCAGAGGATGGGAGGCCAGTGGATATCTGAGCCAACCATTGGTCAAGTCTGCAATTCATAAATAGTTACGTCTCATGTGATTGGAAAAACGGGGAAATTCAGAATGGGCTTTGTGCTATAATGGGGATGGACAAACCCTTATGGGGGAATCACCCCGCGATGATGTCGGCCAGTTTGGTGGTACTCACGACCTCCAGAGTGCGAGTCGGTCACGTTACCGCACTGCCGAACACGCTCGGTCCATTCCAGAGAAATTTTCATCCGTGGATCGTCTGTTGGCGGCATTTTACATGGAGTCATAAGCACCATCTCACGTTCTACGACACGGTGCCTTTCTTCTCCTGAAGGCAGCCGTTATGCATCATTGGTTCACTCGCCCATATAATTATACCACCCTCGCGTATTCGAAGTGAAAAAGAGCCATTCTTAACGTGGACATCCAACGCAGTCACATTATACCCGTGTACGAATGTTCTAAAGTTTTCTTTCAACTTACCGACTGCGTACATACGTGGCATAACGTAAAAAAAGAAAAATGATTCCCTCTATTTTGGTCTGTGTTACATTTGTAAGAAATATAGTGCATATTCATTACATAGATTATTGTGCAAAAATACGGCGCTGTGTGAAATGACAGACGGCCGGTTACTCTCAGTTTCTTAGCAAAGCTCAAAACAAGTTTATAAGCAAAACAGGTTTTCCTTATTTGAGGGAAGGGGAAAATAAAACATGGCAGTGTTAGAAAGGAATTTTATAATTTACACACAAGCAAAACTTATGAATATCATAATAAGGTATGTAAAAAAGCTATTTCATGAAACCTTTCCACGTGCACTGATAATTGTTCATTTCCTTCTACAGCAGCCATTTGCGTAGCTCTACATCACATCTACGAACCATTTTAGGTAAAAGCATACAAAAATTAATGTACAATATAACGTCGTACGATTTGTGTACACATACAATTTACAATAAGTATGAAGCACTTTTTTAATAATATTTTAAATACACAAAATTACAATTTAAAAACTTATAACTTATAGTCAGTTCACGACTGGAAGAGACTTTCTTGAAGCCCTGCTAAAGATCTACTTTCAAGCCCATTTCGTATCCTTCTGCCAAATGTAAACAAACATTGCCATGTGGCAGTCACATGGTAATGTATACATGCAATGTTTACATTACACGGTGTGTGTGTGTACATCTGTTCATACATGCACGTGCCCATTATAAAAGTCATGTATATATTAANTTTACATTACACGGTGTGTGTGTGTACATCTGTTCATACATGCACGTGCCCATTATAAAAGTCATGTATATATTAATAATGGATATTCCACAAGCGTAAAGTTTTTAATCTTGAGAATTTCACACAAAAGAATATGCGATGCAAGCGAAAAACATTTAATTATAAAAACCCAAAATGAGAGTATTAAAAATTTGATGTTTTGTGTGTGTGTGTGTGTGTGTGTGTGTAGGTTTGATTTTGACTGGGGGGTTGGGTGGGGGAGAAAAACTTTCACTTTGATTACATATTATAGATGTGGCACAATACTTTGCATTGAAATGTGTCAACATTCAAGGAGTCCATCCAACAACATAAACATGGCACCGCCAATCTCTCATAAGCCCCCGGATGGCCGTGCTGTCACGAGGTCAGGAACCGAAGTTCCCATAACTCTTATAGTGGGTTTGCAACAAAAATACAACCAGACAGACTTTGTTCAAATAATTGAGCCGGCGGTAGGCCGCTGTGTTTATGTTTTAGTTGGGCTCCGGGCCCGTATTTAATGCTGTTAACCTCTGTTGCTATCTTAAAATATTTTTCCAAACAAAAATCTAACTTAAAACTAATACGAAAAGACATTGGTTTCACTAATGTCTAATATTCAAACAATTAAATTGAATCATGTTGCTAAGCAAATGGTTAGAGAAGGAACAAAATAAGTGTGCCACAGATTTTGTAAAGAAATGACAATAACAAATTAAACATAACTAAAAATTGTGGCTCCAGTAAACAAAATATTAGAGATAACTGTTGTTTACAATAATTAAAGAAGCTGACAATTGTGTATCCTAACATCTCTAGTTTGCATTAAGTTAAAACATCCTGAAGGCATAAGCCGCAGTACTTATAAATACTGTTTATTTATTTATTAGTTAGTTAGAAGTACCGGTAATAATTAATGGATTGTAGTGATTCCTTTTGCAGCAGAATTACCATAGATCAAAACAAAAAAGTACATAAACAACTCAACACAGCAGCAACTATAAAAAAAAGAAATGAATACATCCATCTTCACTCCAAAAATTAGAAACCAATTATTAAAAAAAATTCTTGCTTCAATAGCTGCTCTCTGATGTAGACTGCTACTTTACATATAATGCTATAAAGCAATGCTCAACAACATTACCCTACAATTTAACACTACACAAAAAGATTTTGCAAAAAAAGGATACAGCAAACGGAATGTTGTGCTCCTGCAGCCAATTGATGATGGCATCCTTCCTCCAGCTACTGTTGGGGAACTTCTCCAGCTGAAATCACCACACGATACAACAAATTAAAATGTATTACCCTTGAATGTTGCCAACAGTATGTCTGTTTTATAGAATGTTTGAATTAAGCACAATTCTTTCCAAAACATAAACTTTTAAATAGTTGGTTGGTTGGTTGCATAGCATTTATTAAATACCAAATGTATGATTGGAGACTTCTATAATGTGAACGTGATAAGGATATCTATAACTACTGTGCTAGACATTCTTAAACTTTTTATCATATTACATGTAACTGTTTTCCTGATACCTGTGTTGACTAACACAGAATCTAATATGTCACAAACAATATAAACATTTTACTTATTCAAAAACAAAAGCTCACACCTGTGTGCTGTGATATGGTGCATTGACCATGGTATCAGTAACTGTAGTTGACCCAGAAACTGAATTATGGTCCTTTTTAAATTATGCAAATCAGGTTGGCTATGTAGCACTGAAAGTGAAAAATATGACACTGATAATTTACAATAACTAAAAGACAATGGCTGTAGAACAGCGGTGTTGGGGAAATGCATTAATGCACAATTGTTTTCTTAAAAGATTATGACTGCGATTTAATCGAATACGATTTCCTCTCGTGTTTAGTGAAATGATACAGATATGTTTAATAGTAGGGGAAGTTCCAGTTATATTGACTGTAATATATTTAGTGATGTATAACAATGGCAATTAATGCCACAATATAACTTATAAATACAAAACAATCTGTTTCTTCAGAATCTTAAAATGCACCATCTCTCCATAACCTATATAAAATTAATTGACTATAACAAACTCACTATAGAGGCAATTTTCCTTACCATTGTCAGTTGTCTTTATAATAAATTTCCACTGTATATATTGGGTTGTTTATGAAGAATCCCTCGCAAGGGTACACAAATTCCAACACAAAGTAGTTTTTATTTTTAATTACACATTGTAATACCACCTTTTGGTTAGGTGATTCATACACTCACATTTGAGTCTATATAACCCTACAATCCTAGGTTAGTGTAAAACCCAACAACCCTAGGTTAGTTTAAAAATGTAAAATAGTGATTCACCCATCGTGGGGTTAGGTTCTGTTAGGTTAGGTGGGCACATGTTATGAAATTAGTCGGTCGTTAATGCCTCTCGTATATTCGTGTTCTGCATCATTAGTGGAGCGGAAATTTACCATTTTCCGTGAAATTATTGTTATTTTTACAGAAAAGACCCCTAAACTTAATAATTACCCAAATAAAACATCAAAAGACACATAGACGACGTTCGACGATGCTATCAAGTTATTAACAAATTTTCTTTATGTTCTTGTAAACACATTTCGTAGGCCAACATAATTGACCTTAGCACACACAACTTGCAAACACAATGGTTAATACTACATATATTTTAACATACCTTAGAACTGTGGATCTGGAGCGTTTCAACATTTCTGCCGCTCTTTCCGCGACGTTGCAGGGTTTCATTTCCCCTCCCCTAATTAGGAAATACAACGATTCGGTGAGGTTAATGATGTTCTGTTGGCGTTGATGAGTGGTGACTTCTCTTTTCTTCACCTTGCTAGAACTCATGACTGCACACAAAAACTACCGCAACATACAACATAAAATACTACAGTAAATAAAATTTTAAGCAAACCTGAAATAAATTTAAAAAATATTAAACACGTGAGAATGCACTACGAGTATTCTCTTATATAGTTATCAGAAACGAAAGGAATCGGCACAACAAGAAATAATAAAGAGCGGATATTAGTAAAAAAATAATAATAATAAATGAATTATTATAGGTTAAACAAGATAATCGCACAAATTCTCTGGCACGTGTGTCAACCACATCTCGCCAACAACACACGGAACGAAGGTTTGTAAACAAATGGCCGCTCTACTTTCACCTTGAGCGTGATCATGTGACTATGCAAGAAACATTGAAATCTAAATACGTTAGCATTACGTCATTAATAATTTGCATAATAAGATACAAGTCTTTTCGAAACCCATTTGTAAGCGATAAATTAACAATTACGTTAAAACTTTGGAACTATTTCCTCTCTTTATGCTGGCAACCTAACGGCATAACTGTATTCGCGCTCGCCGCTGTTTGTAATGTTATATGCATGTAGCTAACGGCTAGGGTTATTTTTCAAAGGTTTATTTTCAAAATTTTCTTCCAGTCGTGAACCGACTGTAGTTCTCACAAATTCTACATACCCATATAAGCATCTAACGGTTTTGTACTACAAATTAAAACACACTATAAATTTGAACAAAATCTGTAAACAGAAATANCAACCTAACGGCATAACTGTATTCGCGCTCGCCGCTGTTTGTAATGTTATATGCATGTAGCTAACGGCTAGGGTTTTTTTTCAAAGGTTTATTTTCAAAATTTTCTTCCAGTCGTGAACCGACTGTAGTTCTCACAAATTCTACATACACNAAGGTTTATTTTCAAAATTTTCTTCCAGTCGTGAACCGACTGTAGTTCTCACAAATTCTACATACCCATATAAGCATCTAACGGTTTTGTACTACAAATTAAAACACACTATAAATTTGAGCAAAATCTGTAAACAGAAATATGCAAAAGGGATTTGTCGTAATCTATTTTAATAAATACAGTTAAAAGAATTGTTTACGGTGTCAAAAGTTACGACTCATTTCGAATGATCTTGTTTTGACAGTATCTGAATTTTTACATATTGAAGTTTTGAGATTGTAAAATCTTGTAGTTTCATTTATAACAGCGCTCAAACGGGACATTGCGGGGCGAGGGGGCTACAATAATACAGAATTCGTAAAAGAAAATATGGGATCACCAGTCTCGAATTTAAAGTACAGAATATTGGAACTATATGGCTTCGCTGAAGTCGTCGTTTTCTTGACTGATGTCGGCCTTGTATTTCTCATCTTGAAGGAGCCAGTCACGTCGTTGTATTACGTTCTGTTTCCAGTAGTCTGTAAAAACAAAACAAAACCATAGTCTTTGTATTATTATAAGAAATTGTTCGCAAATTTACCATACCATTGTATACGCATATTGAGAAAACGGGACTAGTGGTAGATTTCCTACATTTACTCAGGAGACAATCAAATGTGCGCTGAAGTACCCAACTTTTCATAGAATTATTTCTATATTTGCAGGTAAAATTTCTATGCTATGTATGAGCGAAAAATTTCCATTGCCATCCAGGAAGTTTTCTTAACTTTTTTTTTTTACAGTATGCGTTACATGCGAGAGCATGACCGTCTCGCGCAGTGACTTGATCTAGGCTCAACTTCCCAGACCTTTACATGCATGCGTAACTAATCAATTGTTTGGTAACTCGTTAATTGCATACGCCTCTTTTTTCTGAAAAATAAAACACAGCCAACAATCATATTAAGCTATGTATGGGCCCAGAAAGCAGTCAGAAATTGGGCTGATCTTTAAAACCCGGGGAAATTGTTCTTTAGGAGCAGCGAATACAAAGGGGCCTCCAAAGCACACTTTGGCAGCGAAGATTTAAAATACTTCCTAATGAGTATATTTAACAGCCAAATATTGGCGCATGGCCGACGCATTTTTTTGCCAGGAAATGTATGACAACCTTGACAATGAAACAAAAAAGTAACACCAATGACTTATAAGCAAACTGCACTANTTTTTTTGCCAGGAAATGTATGACAACCTTGACAATGAAACAAAAAAGTAACACCAATGACTTATAAGCAAACTGCTTAACACTTGCAATATGCTTGACACTTGTATTTACTGTTTACTTTCTGGAAGTTTTGGAATGAGGGTTACCCACAATTATCTTCTTTCTATGCAGTGATGCGAGTGCACACGTCATCTCTGCAACCGACGTCACTAAGGAAAGAGTTTCAGGTACGTATCCTGGAAATCAATTTTAGAACGCAAATTGAGGTTGATTCAGAGTGAAAGTCATCCTGCATATAGCATTGTACAGAGAAAAGCTTCAACGGGAACTTATCTCTGAACACCTGTATATAACATCTTCGAGGGGGACTGATCTTCGACAGCTTGAGTTTAATTATTTTTCGTTACAAATTCTATTTCAGAAGGTGCATTGGAATTTTTTGATCGCAAGTTTAATGAATGGCTAAAGTGAACTCTGACCGCATTCAACTTTTCTTGCCTCTTGTTAAAATTACAGATTGAATCGTAATANATGAATGGCTAAAGTGAACTCTGACCGCATTCAACTTTTCTTGCCTCTTGTTAAAATTACAGATTGAATCGTAATAATCGTCATAGTAATAAGAATCCTCATCATTTGCTGTTCAGCTGCGGGATTCATAGGACATGTTACAGCGCTCAGAGTAANGTCATAGTAATAAGAATCCTCATCATTTGCTGTTCAGCTGCGGGATTCATAGGACATGTTACAGCGCTCAGAGTAATATGCGGGAACCGCATTTATACGGATAATTTTGTTGTCTGAGCTCAAAATGAGACATGTGACTGCAGAAAGTATCGTATCTTGGTGAGAGCGCTTGGGTCGTGTGCGCGACTTCAGATGGCAGTGCGTTGCTGGTATGACATTTCGCGCCGATGACCAGAGTCTTCAAGTTAATNTCGTGTGCGCGACTTCAGATGGCAGTGCGTTGCTGGTATGACATTTCGCGCCGATGACCAGAGTCTTCAAGTTAATAAAGGTAGTTGACGCAGGTCAAGGGGGAATAACGACACTGCGTGACGCTTGTACTGTGTTGCAGGAAGTTTCAAATACATATTGTTCTACGAAACTATTAAATACTTATCCAATGAGCTGATTTAAGAAAATACTACACAATTCAGAAGAGGCCTGTTGAGTACTTTCAAGACACGCACNTCGTGTGCGCGACTTCAGATGGCAGTGCGTTGCTGGTATGACATTTCGCGCCGATGACCAGAGTCTTCAAGTTAAGAATGGTAGTTGACGCAGGTCAAGGGGGAATAACGACACTGCGTGACGCTTGTACTGTGTTGCAGGAAGTTTCAAATACATATTGTTCTACGAAACTATTAAACACTTATCCAATGAGCTGATTTAAGAAAATACTACACAATTCAGAAGAGGCCTGTTGAGTACTTTCAAGACACGCACACATTAGAAATACCATTTCGGAGTACTACAGCAGAGAGAAAAACTGATTTTTCAAAGCACTGCATTTTAAACTATATGAGTCGGATACATATGAAAAATACATCTAGGGCCCTGCACTGAACCGTGCTACAGACTTTCCATCAATAAAATTAAAGGGTAACTTCTGAAGGTACCATTGGTGCATTCATCACGACGAAAACACTGCACCTCAGTTCAGAGCCCTGTGAGTAGCGGAGATGTTGTGCTTGGTACGCATGGCAGTGTCGTCCTTATCGCTTTCACGCTTCTCGGCCTAAGAGGAAATCGACGCACGCCGTCAGGGAACTCTCAACAGGTAAATGTTTCTAGTTTCGACCATCTTCAACCAGTAGGACAAGTGTAAATAATGGACAACCGCGGAGTGACTGAATTGGGACGAATCACAAACGGCAGTGGTTGGACAATTGTAATTATCTGTTGGTTGGTCACTATGACGTATAATAAGTGAGTCGTGTGAGAAAATCTTAGGAGAAGTGGGCAGAGGTGGGATGTTGGCAAAACCTTCAAGCACTTTCTGAAACTAAGGGTGACTTCGCAAAAGGTTTTGCTGTTATTATGGGGGACAACACTGGGTGTTGTTGGTTAAACGAGTTTTTTTTCCATCCTGGTGAAACAATTACCGCTATCTTGTACTGAGCAGTAATTAATGAACCGCATCAGCAGCTGTGTAACTGTGTAAAAGAGCATCCTGTGCTGTTCAACAAGAAGGATCTTATTCTCTTGTCAGACAACGCAAAACTCCACCTGGCAAAAATTACGAAACCGAAGCTGAGTGTCCTAAGGTACGAAGTAATCACGCAACCTCCATAATTCTCGTACTTAGCACCACCATACTACTATATGTTTTCGCATTTAAGTCACCTCCTGAAGGATGTGCTGTTCTAAAAGAGGGTGCCTTGTCGGGAATTCCTTGCTTCATGGGAGCCAAAGGACAGAATTTAGAGTTTTTTAAATCTTTAGAGGATGTATGTTGATGGAGGTGGAGACATTTTTTGTGAAACGCACATATGTAAACTCTATCACAGAACTTTGTAGTTGTGTAAGGTACGAAAACGATCATTTATTTAAGAACAAGCAAGGTAGCTTCCCAAACATTTTTGTAACTGCTGGAGTTTCTCTGCCGTTACTATTTATTATTTTGTAACAGTTAAACTCTTTTGGGCTGACAACTATATAGGTGATAANTGCTGTTCTAAAAGAGGGTGCCTTGTCGGGAATTCCTTGCTTCATGGGAGCCAAAGGACAGAATTTAGAGTTTTTTGAATCTTTAGAGGATGTATGTTGATGGAGGTGGAGACATTTTTGTGAAACGCACATATGTAAACTCTATCACAGAACTAGGTAGTTGTGTAAGGTACGAAAACGGTCATTTATTTAAGAACAAGCAAGGTAGCTTCCCAAACATTTTTGTAACTGCTGGAGTTTCTCTGCCGTTACTATTTATTATTTTGTAACAGTTAAACTCTTTTGGGCTGACAACTATATAGGTGATAATAGCAACAGCATTAAATAAGTATGGGAACACTATGTGTTCACCATGATGAACTTTTACTCATATTAGAAATTAATACAAGATCTGAAAAATTAGATGTGACGAAACTTAACTAATCTAAATTTACCACAAAGTGCGGTAAACCCATAAAGGTGACTGGAGGATCTCTGGTAAGGCGTAAACCTTCAGTTAAGTCCATGTGACATATTGTAAATTTCCTTCGAAGATTCCATACAAGCTTGCATGGGTTGTTCTACGGAAGATTTAGACTACTACTAACAGTTTTCTTGGACTTTTTCGTAATTGGTCGTGTGCAATTTTCAGTGGAAGTTTTCGTAAACGGGTTTAAATTTTAACCAATCAAAGAGAGAGTGTTGGAATGTGGTGTAATTTTTTTTTTGTTTTGAAAAATGATAATAAGGTCATTAAACAAGGGTAAACAACAAGAGTAAACAGTGAATAAAAAACTGGAAAACGTGGTTTACTGTTGATATAAAAGCATTATGTTAAATAATGATAAACCATCGTGTTCATTTAACAAAAAAAGTGTCAGTTATAACGTAACAATTATACTATGTGCATTATCGGACACTGCAGAAGTTGTGAATGAAGTCCGTTCCAGAACCACATTTGTAGAAGTGAAATCGAAACATATGCACGCATGTTTACTTGAGTGGTAGCAAGTATGGTAAGGCGTGTTACCCCACAGAAACCTCCGTACCTGCTTGCATGCAGGCTTGGATAGCAGGTCTCGTAGAAGCTTTCACCGTAGCTTGTACGGAACATTGTATCGTGTCACACGGGCTTTATGAAAGAAATGTGGTTTTTGTTTTCCAAGAAGCATATCCCACCAGCTGTCATAGAGAAATCTAAACGGAGCTCAGCTTACCGATCAGATCTAGCAGTTTTCCTCCTTCTCCGCCATACTCTACAGGCAGAAGCTCAGGGTTTGGGATGCCTTTCAGGTAGTCGGGTCCTTTGTAATAGACCTGAACCTGCCTCACACAAAAAAGCATCACTCTTATTCTTATTCTTTACGAAAAACCAAAAACACTATATTCTCGCTTATCCGGCCCCCATTAATCCGTACCTCTGGTTGTACGGGATTGTAATATTTAATCTTCTTATTAAATATATTCCTTCTTTGCTTAATATTGCTGTCTTTCCGGGTGAATATGAGAGCACCGTTGTTCCCAAAATCGGTCGAGCTCATGGTGTCACAGTTTTCGCCCAAATGAATTTCGCTTATACAAGCTATACTCATTACCATAAAAATGCAAAATCTGTAAAAATAATTAAGTTAATTTTAGGCTAAACAGCTTCAAGACAGGTGACTTCTATAATTTTTAGGCCAAGTCACATGAGGCACCCCTCCCTCATATGAATTCGATCGTTGTTGGGCACAATAATAAACACATATTTTGTAATAGAGACAGCAATCTTTAGCACGACACGAGTTTATGTAATGACAAGATAAACTAATATAATACTGCAAATAGTGTTATGAAATTTTCAATCTGAATAAACCGGTATTCCGATTAACGAGAGCTGGATATGGGAATTTTTACTGTATAGCTTTAAAAATTGCATAGTATTTTCCAGGTTCGGTATGTGCACTTGAAACACTGGGAATGTTTGGTACCATAGCAGTTAGGGACAGAAGGGTGGTAATACTCACTCGGTTCCTCATCTTCTTCGACATGAACCTCTTGAAGATGTTGAGCACGACGCCGACATGCAGCGGGGCATTTATGAAGACGAGGGCTTTGATGCGCACCGGGTAGCAGTTCTGCGAACACGTCACACGTGTCGTTAACGCTCGTTGCTGCTGCTTCATGGGTAATCGAACATTTTTGGAGGTTCTGCTCTTTTTTTCCCATCAACTCATTCCTGATCCGTCTGCCATGTATAACAATAAATATTGTTACTGACCAATAACGAGTGCGTATTAATCAAATGACATGGTGAAATGTCTCTAGTCATGAAAAATATGATGGTTAGGCCAATTATTACACTGATATGCATAAGAAAAAAAGAAGAAAATTTATTTTAGACCATAATAAACATTAAACTTTCTGTAAGATGTAGAATTGCATTACGTAAATTCGTTGCCAACGTTACTTAAATACGAGGGTAATCCAAAAAGTGAGGTAACAAGAGCTCTCACTAGAGGCGCATTCCTCTTCTCGTTCGAATTTTTCGTCAGGCCGCAGCTGAAGACGACAACTTTGTTATATAGCCATTAGATGGTGCGTATGTTGCGCCATACCCTTGCAATATCAGTTGTAAGATGGCTGTGCTCGCGGAAACATGGTCAAGCGTGGAAGTGCGTAGCATGATCAGGTTTTTGCGTCTAAAGGCACCTTACAAGCTGAAATTCAAAGTCAGCTTGTTGAGGTGTATGGTGTTAATGTCGTGTCACGGCAACAGGTGTGGGTTTGGTGCACAGAGTTCGATAACGAACGGCAGGAGTGATGTACTAGATGACCAACAATCTGGTCGACCAAGTACGTCCACCACCGATGACAATGCGTGAATATTTAAGGTTTGATTCAGGACGATCGTCCCATTAGACTTAGCGATATTGCTAGGGTACTCAACATTTAGTGAACAGTGTGCACAATATTGTTAATTAGCAACTGGGCTACCGAAAGACGTGTTCACGCTGGGTGTAAGGCAACTCATACAAGGACACAAAGCTACTAGCATGTGATTGTCTCTCATGCATTTGACGCGGTTTCACGAGGTAGGAGTGCCGTTACTGCACAGCATTACTACAGGGGATGGAACGTGGGTATATCACGTGACACCGGTACGAGGCAAGCTTCCATGACATGGAACATACATAGTCCCTACTTTCCAAGAAATCCAGATGTGCTCCATCCGCGAAGAAATTTATAGCGACGGTCTTCTGATACCACAAGAGCGTGCTTCTGGCTGATTTCTTCACAATGGGAGCAACAGTGAATGCTGCCAGTAATTGTCACACACTGGGGTGGTTGCGGGAGTCAGTTCGCAGAAAAAAACCTGACGTATCGCGACAAGCGCCATGTTGTTGCATGACAACGCCCTACCACAATTAGTCACGGACATGTTTGAAATGTTACGGCGCTTTCAGTCGGAGATACTGGACAATACTCCCTACAGCCCCCCGACCAGGCACCCAGTTATTTCCATTCCTTCGGACCATTGAACAAGCAACCGGGTGGTTGGCGATTCACAACAGATACGGAAGTACAGCTAGACGTCATGACGTGACTTCAGGCACTGGACGCAGATTTCTTATTTGCTGGCATCGATGCCTTGGTGTATCGTTGGAACAAATGTTTGGACAAGTATGGCGACTATGTTGGAAAGTAGTGTGTGCCAGTGATATATTACCGTGGAATAAAATGCTCTTGCTACAGTACTTTTTTTTTCACCTTCGTGCTTTAGCCAGTAAACTTTTCGCGCAACATTACCAGCCGATCAAGGACCATTTCAAAGATGCTACAGCACGAAACTCTCCGTTGAGCCGTTTTCTTGACGGCCAAATCTATTTGTGTAAACACATTCCTCCAGCAACGACTTAAGTGTCTTCAATAAGACAATTCACAAAATGCAAAACAAAATAGTTCCAAGTACCGTAGCATATGGTAAACTAAATACAGTGTTTGCAGTTATAATAATCCTTTTGCAACCAAGTTCCAGAACCTCTGATGTAGACACATAAGATCTGAACTATTAACGTACAGGTATGTTACATTTAACATAATTAAAAATTTATAATACCAGTACACATTAACTTTATTATAACTACCAAACAACATACAGTAATAGCTAGGCGAAAAAAAAATTGTTATCAACTCGTAAAATGTAATATCTCTAATAAAATACATTTGTTTATAATTACCATAAAATAAAATTTAAAATACAAACATTTTAAATTGTAGAGTTAGTCGCAAGACTACCTTCATTACGACGTCAAGACATCGAACTACTACTCCTAGTTTGCCAGCAACATAACTATGGGCTTTTCACGGTTAATTGAGCACTTTTGAAAGTCTTGCTTTAGATATACTTTTCACCTCTTTTTGTATTATTGTGCCATATGTAATATTTACATTTCCACGTGCCCAATGACTTTATTCATTTGCCAGTCAAATGAAAACGTGAGATTGTTAATAAAATGAATTTGTCAGGCATTTTTGTTCTTTAATGTGTATAAAGGAGAAAAAAAACTTGATCTGTCATACATTTAAACATTTGGCATACACTCGATAAAACGTCAAGACTTGGAACTATTTTACTTAATTCTGTGGCAACCGGTGTGTGTGTGTGTGTGGTAGCATGCATGCAATTAACAAGCACTGATAATTTTTAAAGGTTGTTTCCAATAATGCTCACTTAACCGTGAACAACTTACTGTATATGAGTTTGTAAGTTATTGTTCACGTTATTCATATTATTGTTACGCGCTTGCTGCTTTGTGCGCATGAACGGAAGAAGAGGACAGAGAAGTGATATTATAGCGGGCGGCGAGTCACTAAGGAATGTTTGAATGATAGGCGGCGCACCACCGCAATAAATCTTGTGCGGCTCTTGTGTTCCTGACATTCAGCTTATTGAATTTCCACGTTTATCTGAGGAATGTTCTGGGTTAATGACAGTTGGGGGTTGGGGACGAGAGGACAAGCCGCGGCCATCTTGGATGCCATCACGAGGCAACCTCCTGCTCTGTCATTCCTTGCCAGCAACGGCCATCTTGGATTTCCCTTTCTCTCCTCAGAAATTCTCATATATTCCCTTTTCTCTGATTGGCTACGTGAGGCTCTCGAAAGGGTCTCGTCTCTGATGTTTTTTTTCTCATGCTCTGTAATTTCACCTGCTTGACACGGAGCGAGGCCTGCCTACGCACGATAGCATAGCAACGCATCAAGTACGTCCTAAGCCCACATATAAGCATATTTGACTGTAATTTCCGAACCGTTTAAGATACAGCTACCAAATCCATAACATAGACTATGTTAAAAAACGCGGACAATTTTTGTAATGTCTTTAAAGGTAAAGACTTATTCTTTATATTAGAGGGACTGCGATGGTATAGTGGTCAGACTACTCGCCTCCCATCTAAGTTAGCAGGGTTATATTCCCGGTGGGGTTGATCCCGTATTTTTACATGTGGGAATCGTGCTGCTGGTCGGCGGGTTTTCTCGGGGATCTCCAGTTTCCCCCGCCCTTGCATTCCGGCGCTGCTCCATACCTAGTTCCACCCGCGGCTCTCAAGATCTTGACTCCACTTTACATTCGATGTCACCTCGGTCAGTGGGGTAGGTCAGTACGTACCTGCCAGGAGTGTACGGCCTTGGCGACGACGGTGGATGAGAGCTGCTTGGCGTGGCCCAGGGTGACGCCCGCCAGGTCGAAGACGACCAGTACACCGTGCACGGAGACCAGCTCGTCCTCCTCGAGCAGCAAGTCGACGACCATGTTGCCGACCTTGAAGAGGTCGTCGAGCAGCTGGGAGCGCGGGTCGTGCGCCGCGACTCGCACCACCACGGTGAGCTGACCCTCGGCGCAGCGCTTCCGCAGCGGCAGCAGCACGCTGCAACCGTCACCCTCAGCTCGCTCAGCAGTATAGGCTGTTCACGGTAAAGTGAGCACTTTTGAAGCCCTAGTTACCTTTTCCTTTCAGCCATTCCTTTAACCACCTTTTGACGTGACAACGTCTTAAATTAGGNTTTTTAAACAAATATTGCCATGTAAGTAATAAACACAGTGTGCATATTCCAACGCACTCTCAATTTAACGTCTAATACTAAAATAAAATATATTTATTGACTATCATTCCAAATTGGAGAGCTTTCAAAAGTGCTTACTTTACCGTGAATAGCTTATAGACACCCGCATATCTCACGCATTTATTTGTCAACAATTTATGAGAATGTTACGGTATAGTCTGTTTGCGGTTTCTTCACAATTTTGAATCAAACCTTTGAAAAATCATCCCATGTATGACATGCCTAGCTATTTCCTAAATATGTCATTTATCATAAACGTTTTATACCTGTATTAACATAAAAGCAACATATTTTTTAATAAATTGAACTTTGACTTATATTTTATATATAAATTATTCTATTTAATTAAAATTAATATGAATAAAAATTGTGAGAAGACAAGTGTGTTGGTAATATCTAGTAAGAAATAGTTATTATGCAAAATACTGTATTATTACACCGAGTGCACTCGAATGCGGTGCATTGCCCCTTTGGTGCAATTTTATAGACTCGGTTAAGCTTTATTTGCTTGAGGCGGAGGAATATATTGGAAGTAGAACTTTAGCAGGGCTTCAGAAAAGTTTGAAAGTAACCGCGAATAGACTATACGCTCATGGGAAAACTGGGCGCCGTATATCTGCGAGTCTGGACAAAGTCACAAAGCGGAATCCTTCTTACTAACTGATAGGATGATATTAACTCCTTCAATAAGTTAAACACTNCTGGACAAAGTCACAAAGCGGAATCCTTCTTACTAACTGATAGGATGATATTAACTCCTTCAATAAGTTAAACACCGAGAAGGTAAATTAGTTTTCAAAGTTCAAGATATCTACGAAATAATAGTAAATCTATATGGTGTTAGTAGTGGAAGCAGAGACGACAGCGATTAAGTTCTTCGACAGCAGTGGATGGCTGGGCATGAGCAAAAAATGGTCACCATGGGCAATGTTTTCAGTTATTCTCTACATTACTATTCTTTACGTTACGGGGCAGGNCTGGACAAAGTCACAAAGCGGAATCCTTCTTACTAACTGATAGGATGATATTAACTCCTTCAATAAGTTAAACACTGAGAAGGTAAATTAGTTTTCAAAGTTCAAGATATCTACGAAATAATAGTAAATCTATATGGTGTTAGTAGTGGAAGCAGAGACGACAGCGATTAAGTTCTTCGACAGCAGTGGATGGCTGGGAATGAGCAAAAAATGGTCACCATGGGCAATGTTTTCAGTTATTCTCTACATTACTATTCTTTACGTTACGGGGCAGGCTCTAATCTGCTAGGTTACATCCCCACCCCTCTCACTCTGTCTAATGGATTCCAGGAGGAATCGTCAGTAACGTCTCCTTTCCATGTGACGTTACTCAAGCTGCCTCTACTGATGATCCAGGTTTACCAGACCACGCAGCACGAGATTCAATCCTTCTTTCCTTGCAGGTTAGCTATTAGCTGAAATTCGCACAGGGCGTGTCTTACAAACTATGATCCAAATTATTATCAAAGGAAATCAAATGTGCACGCTTTTAAGTCTAGTTTGTCTTCAAATGAATCCGCGGTTCTCTACTAATACTGCCAAAGAAGGGACGAAGCCATGGACGCGGTGTTTTTGGAGCTGAATTCCTGACCCAACACGAGGTAGCTATGGATCGCACCCCTTTGCTAATGACGCCGTTGAATTAAAACACAAGCAACTCATCGCTAGCTATATCCACTTATCTTTCTTAAAGAATCAATCATCTGCGCTACTAAAGTGTGCCTGAGCANGCAACTCATCGCTAGCTATATCCACTTATCTTTCTTAAAGAATCAATCATCTGCGCTACTAAAGTGTGCCTGAGCAGAGGAGGAAAGTGAGCAATGGTTCACAGAAAAAAGTCTAATGTTGTGACAACAGTATTAATGTTACTACAACATTAATTATTTGTTATCTGTGAGCCGTCGGTACCCAATGTTGCTGTTAATGTAATATAATGCTAAGTTATTAATGTTACTGTAACATTAAGTACTTTTGTGACATTGCGACCTTTCTGTACTGTCAACTTTAAGGTGGTGTTTATGTTGCGGCAAAACATATCTTGTGTTGAACTGATGTTAATTAAAATTTGTGTTAAACATTTTCTTAAATTTTTTTGCTTTAAAAAATTATTCCGATGTAAAATAAAGTAAGTACTATTATTTCGTCACAACAAGAAATATTACTAACGAAAAAAAAAAATACAGGAGGGAGGGTGATCGAGCCCGTGCCATGAGGACTTAACATTCTCCACTTAACGGAAACCGACGTCCTACCAACTACGCTATCTTAGCATGTTTGTCCAAATTTCGTATTGTAATTATTAAATTAATACAACATAACGAGTAACTGCAGTTTTCTTTCGTTACATGGGAATACTTTATGTTCTAGGAATATATGCATATTTGGTACACTTAAACTGCTTTACAAGGTTTGAGAACTGATCTAAACTACATTTAGTTCTCATACTCTGCTTTAAAATTCAAATACAGTGGTTTTATTTTACGAGGTTATCGCTGTTCACTACTATCCGCCATTATTACAACGCCAAGTCAGTGTTACCTTATGTTCGTTGGACATTACTTTAATGTCACAGTAACACAAAATATTTTGTTTTATTCTGTTAATTTTAGCGTAATACAATTGCAGCAACATTGCTTAGAGGCTTTGTTAATGTTACCACTTCAACACTATGTTTGCATTACAGAAATATAAGACTTTGTAAATGGTTAACATTAAGTAACTGTCACAACATTATTAATGGTACTTCAACATAAACGATTAAATAAATGCCTCAATAGTAATTTTTTTATTGCAGCAACATTATACTATTTTGTGTGTTAATTTAAGTTACTTGGCCAGTTGTATCATTAAGAGCTATCGCTCTGGTTAGAACTAATTTTCCTGTTAGGCTTTAAATGTGTTGTACGAGCTCGTGTTTGGCTATCCGGAGATTATACTCTCTTGTTAGATATTCGGTCGTGGGATGACCGGTTAAGTATTCATCCCTGTAGATAGCGAGCACGAAAACAAGTAAAATGGACGACTGCAACTCGTGAATATAATACACTGAAGAGCCAAGAAAAAACTGGTATAGGCGCGCGTAAGCAAATAACAGGGGTATGGAACCAATCAGAGTAACGCGATGCANGAGCCAAGAAAAAACTGGTATAGGCGCGCGTAAGCAAATAACAGGGGTATGGAACCAATCAGAGTAACGCGATGCACAGCCGTCGATCTAGCCAATGACGACGATGTTACCGTCCAATAGAACATTTAAGTGAGTTTGAACGTGGTATTACAGTCGGCGCACGAGAGATGGGACATAGCATCTCTGAGGTTCGCTATTGTAAACCTACAAGCGCATGCTGGTTTTCACGAGTGTACCGTGAATATCGGGAATCCGGTAAAACATACCATCTTCGACATCGCTGCGTCCGAAAAAAGATCGTGAAAGAACGGGACAAACGACGACTGACGAGAATCATTAAACGTGACAGACGTGCAACCCTTTCTCAAATTGGCGCAGATTGGATTTGTGGACTGCCCTGCAGGATTCATGGTGTGAATTGCCTCCTGCATACCCTCAGACATTAGTCGAGTCCATGCCACGTCGTCTTGCGGCACTTCTTCGTGCTCGGGGGGGCCTACACGATATTAGGCAGGTGTACCAGTTTTTTTTGGCTCTTCAGTGTAATTGCGACTACTGAATCATTATTTTAATTAAGAAATATTGTTAGCTATTGGGACGTGAATCGATTTATTTGTTTAAATATGGGAGATAGAAAGCAAACTGTGCAAGTGCAATGTTTTATTTTGAAAAATGTGTTTCCCTGACCAAGCAATTCGCTATTCACATGCAATATTTGAAGTGGTCATTGAAAAAGGTTTACTAACTTTTCCACAGTTTACAGCAAATTTTGTCTGTACTATGATATTAAATTTCGTTAAATTCCTGCGAGGCATATTTATAACGAAAAAAAAAGTCTCAAATATTAGGCCTAACGTTTATATGGGAGAAAGGCTATAAAGATTGTAAATTTTTGTGTGAATTCTCAACATCATGATTTTGCACAACACATTTGCCACATACGAGGTGCATTACAACGTGTAAGTTTCACTTAAAGCCTAATTTATTATCAAATTTTGATTGTGAAAGTGTTATTTTGTATACTCCTAGATGAGTGCAAGAATTAATACACGCGCCACAATATTTAATACAGTGCCTTATAATGTTTGAATATCTACATTACTCAGCTGCAAATTGCACCATTAGGCCAGTACTGCTATTAAAAACATTCTATTCCAATATTAATAAATACAATTAAAGTTAATACTAAAAAATCGCGAGAATAATTAGACGTCCTAGGTGGGCGAATGTATGTTCATTAGTAGTTACGGTTTTAACCTAATTTGACGATTCTTTAAACATTACGTCTTAGGAACATTAAATTTACGCTTTCAACAAGGTATATTATAGCCTTTAGGTAGAACACAAAAAATTTAATAAGTTACGAGAAGCCACATACAAAACTATTAATTTGTTGTAACCAAACTTCAAGGTCGTACTGTGAACGATGCTTTTAAATTGGTTAATATTCACGAGCATCTTAAAAAGACAGTGCAATATTGCCACATTATGTTTCTGAAGTTCGTAAACAAATTCAGACATTGGAAATTTAGTTTTATTAACTCGGTACATAACACCGAGAAATGTTCGTTTCTTGAAAATAGAAAACAAATCATTGGTCCGGATTTTGAAAGTTATAACGATACAGCTGATATTAGCATTTGTCTTATTGAAACAGTTCATATTGTCTTGAATTATGCCATATATTTATAATGTATGCTTATAAAATGGGATTATTTATATCACGGACAGCATTAAAGTAGCAGTATCACAAGATAGTAAATGGCATTTTGCAACATATGTAGCTACTACAAAATAAATTCATACAAAACACTTCCAATTACACTAATTTCAAACAATATTTTGTTGTTTTCAGAGCATCTATACGTTTAGGCTTACTTATTGATATTTGACATCTTGTAAGCCAAAGTGCATGTTAGCATATAAGTACATTAGTAAATATCACGAATATATAAATTAACACTGCGCTATTTTCAACATCGTCCAAATTTACAGTATAAAGTACTGGATTCCCAGTACCTTCATTGCCAACATAAGCGTAAATGAACCACACCTCTTAACCCTCTGGTACCTAACCAAAGAGATAAGTGCGGTGGTACAATACATTTAGTATCTTAGCAAGGGGTTAGACTAACAGGATGTTAATTACCCACTTAAGAGACACCGTATTGATACAACTTGTCTCTTAGCTCTCCGTGAGATTGCAAAGCTTCCTACTGTCATTTCGGGAAGCTTCGAAATTACGAAGACAACTTCGTATCACCTGCCAAATACTGTACAGCATCAAACAAAAGTTGGAAGATTTTCTGCACATAAGTGTGTTATTTATTTTAAAAAAATTGCAATCCATGAAGTTTATACTAAGCAAGGACTACAAAAACTTGATTTTAAGGTCGCTGAAGAGTCAACCATTTGTTATAGATTTCAAGGATTTTCTATGGTTTCGTCACACAATATCGATGAGAACTTGACTAAAATACCAAAACATTCAGCATGTTTCTTAAGCGTAAATATGAGAATTTTAACTTAAAATATTAATTCGCACACATCTAAAAAATTATTTTAACACAAAATTTTGTTTCAGTTGAAGTTTTTACTGAAGTCACAAGAATAGCATGTGGCAGTTTCATCGAATTCCAACGCTTGGTTCACCTGAGGTCAGAGTTCAACTTCTGACCATTTTGAATTATAATTTTATCTCAAAATTTAAAACTGAAATACGGGCAAACTGCTTCTCAAATTTGCAAGAAATATTCTTTATGAAATTATACTAACTATAAAAAATATTTTTAGCTGTATCATGGCTTATTAATTTTGTTCAATCTTGATATTCGTACCAAAATTACTGAAATTTCAATTCCTTCTGCTCATTTTATAAATTTTTGAAGTGTAATTTTTCCCCTTTTTCATTCTTTTTTTCATACATTTTTATATCAAAATGAAAAAAATGTATATACAAAATGGCAAAAAGGTATAAAATAATGCCATGCTCTCGAACTCCTTAAACGAAAATGCGCTGTACAAACGTTACCCTAAATGATTATACTTTATAATGGGCCAAGAAATTAAATACAACACTTGGGAAAAATATTTACATAAAGTAAAAAATTCCCACCATCTTGGATTTATAGAATTTTCGCCACGAACTGCACTGCAGCACTGTATTGCTTTGGACATATTCTGAAATTTTTGCATAAAGGAAGTAACATGATCTACAATAGTATTAGTTACATGCCAAATTTGGCAAGAATCAGTTTTGTAGTTCTCCAATTATAACATGAAAGCTTTATTTTTCACTTTGCTACTATCATTCAAAACCGCGGACTAACAACATTATTGGTTTTCTAAATTCAATGTTTATACCATGTGCTGTCAACCTACCAAATTTTATTGAAATCGGTTAGATTGCTTCCGAGATATAACATAGAGTCCAAAATTTTAAACATTCCCGCCATTTCGAAAATAAGTAACGGGCGTGATTGAAATTAAGACAAGTCAGACGTACTTACTAAACACTACGCGTGGGCCGAGTTTGGCGAAACTCGGTTCGCGGGCTTAAAAGTTATTAGGTGGGGGACCGACATTCTAGACAGACATTCGGGTATTGCATAATCCTATCTTTCCTTAGGAAAGTAGGCTGAAAAAGGAAACTTGCCAGCATCAAAACTTAGAGCCGCTTCCTTCTGGTTAAACCACAAGCACTTTACCACACAACCACTTCATCTAATAGACCTTGACCTTCTTGNATGTGAGAGCAGAGTAAATACACGTTAATTTAAGTTCTACAATGAAAATTATTCTAAAATAATTTGTCATGCTTTTCACGAATGGATTTTCTTATCTTATTGATTATATTTCAGTTAAACATTATGTATATCGAAAAGTTAATTTTATTTTGCATTTTATTTGCAAGGCTTGTATGCAGTAGGGGTTGAACTGGTAATGAGAAACATGCACACGAATTTTTCTCCCTCGATCAGTACGTTTGCGCCCTTTCCTAAATTCTTGCTTGGCTGTATAAGCGATTTATATTTTGTTCGGAAATTAATTTTTTTTTAGGTGGAGTTTAAGAGAGAAGACTTGGGCTACTACTTTGTGAACAAACAGGTTACAGGACTTTGTGATAAAATCTTTGTTTTGCAGCATGAGGTAGTGTCCCAGTCCGTTTGAGTTTGGTTTTTTGTAATTTGTGTTCAGCATTTTGTAAGGTTTAAATCGGAGCACCACGACATTCAACTGTCTAGCATGCCATGCTACTATTATTTGGTTTATCATGATTCAAAATTAAAACTCCACAAAGTATTAAAACGAACAATAATTATTCCCTAAAGTTGTTAAAGGACTGTTCGAAATTTAAAATGAACAAAATAAAACGAGTACGACGTAAAAATTTTACTTCACAAAAATTGTGTTTTGAGAAAATTCTTATTTAAAGAAAATTTAAGCAACTTGTTTTGGGAAATAATTATATTATATAATTAACGGATAGCTTAAGTTAAGATATATTTTATGTTATCGTATTTCACATCAGCTGTGCTACCCTTTGTTGGGAAATTGGCTATGTTACTCGACATATCTATAAATGTGTGGTGTGTCGGCAGGAAATTAAATTTCTTCTTAATAGCCTTTCAGGCGACGAGAGTTCTGGTTACGAAACAATAAATGTGAACTAGCTTGGCCAGTTGGATGTTATAATCCATTCACGGTATGAAGCTATGAAAACTTTTCTTGGAAACTTTTTAGTGGGATCCTCAATGATGTTGAATTGGTTATAAAAAAATATATATGGAAAAAGGTTTTGTCTTGCTTTTAGCACTGAAGCACTATATAAATTGGTTGTTTCAAGTTTTAAGAATATTTTTTCAATAAATTATAATAATTTGTTTAAAGTCCGTACGAATTAACAACGGATTTTGAAGGGACATGTTAATTATAGCTGAAAAGAAATAGTTCGTAGGTTAAATATTAATATGTATAAATTTAATGCCATAATTGTAAAGGTAATATTGCTAAACTATATATTTACATTTTTACGTAGCACTCATGGGTAAAGATTTTACTGTTATTAATTGAAATTAAATAAATTTCAGT
>NQII01000649.1:202434-225299 GCA_002778355.1 Clitarchus hookeri
CCCCCCCTCACACACACACACACACACACACACACAATTAGCCGATGCCACGGCCTGGCCGGCATCTAAGAGGAGAAAGCAGAATTGGCCTCAAAAATACAGCAACCGTGTGCTCTCAGAGGGGTGAAATGGGGAGGGGGAAATTTCGCGATTATTGGCAGAATTTCTTAATGGCAGAGTGCAACTAGCCTCACGTAGTCCCATTATGTAACCTGCCTAAGTTTTAAAGTACATGACCGAAAGGAAATATAATGCCAAAGTCACCATAAGCGTCGTTTGATATAAGGGCCAGGTTAAATATAACCTTGTTGGCCTCATCCAAAAAGAGAAAATATGGTGTAGAAAATTTGAAAAATACTGTAGATGCATACTTGATGNAACCTTGTTGGCCTCATCCAAAAAGAGAAAATATGGTGTAGAAAATTTGAAAAATACTGTAGATGCATACTTGATGGAAGTTCAGTTCTAGTGTCATAAAACCAGATAAACCAGCGATATAAAATTTCTTTGGGTGAATGTGTTTGCACTATTTTAAAATAAAGGCAGAAGGTGAATATGCTAATGTGGCAGATTATAAGGATAGGTTTAGAAAAAAGTGCCTCCACNATAAGGATAGGTTTAGAAAAAAGTGCCTCCACCCACTTCTTTTTGTAGTTTTCGAGGATAGAATGAATTAAAGATCGACAAAACTTCCCACATTGTAGCAAATCTGGAGCTTAACAATTGCGCCTACACTGTTCACCCCACCACCGCCGAATTTCACTTTGGGCACTATNTGTAGCAAATCTGGAGCTTAACAATTGCGCCTACACTGTTCACCCCACCACCGCCGAATTTCACTTTGGGCACTATACGAGCCGGCATGCAGCGTTCACCTAGCATTCATCACACTCGAATCCTCCCACTGACACCGTTTCCTTGTTGCGCTGGTCCATTGACATCGCACGGTGATGCCAAAGGGTAATTTATTCCAGACGGATCAGCGACAGGGAAAACTTGAGATGCTGGTCCCTAAAATAAATCAGATATTGAAATTCAAGAATTTGAAATGTCTGAAGAAATACTCACTTCTGGTTCGTCAAACCTCTCACCCTTAACAGCTGGTCTCCTTTCGTGTTCCCAGTAAGGACGCGTGGCCTCCACTACAGTAACTCGATTTAAAAACCAGTCTCTGTTTAGTGGTGGGTCGTTAAACACAAACTATAATGGTTTTTTTNCACTACAGTAACTCGATTTAAAAACCAGTCTCTGTTTAGTGGTGGGTCGTTAAACACAAACTATAATGGTTTTTTCCAAGGTATCTCTTTCCCTAAACCACCTTTTACTGAGAGTCGCACAGACATTCCTTCATATGCACGTTTGATAGAACTGCCACAGCGATATTCATGTTTGTATTCCTCAAACACTATGATTTCATAAATTCGATAATCCAGGTCTTGCAACGCGAATTTACCAACATCTGGATACAAGATTCGCACTCTACACAGTATTATATTACAAAGTGGTCTTGCCCACACTAGAGGGGCTCCACAAGTATAACTGCTTCTTTTTGTGAAGATAACCTGTCTGCAATCAACCATTGTGTCACTCTACAACCTTATCGTACCGACACATGAAAGTTGTATCAACAAAGCTTAAAGAGCATTGAATGAACGTAAAATGGAAGGATTCTAGGCCGGAGAGAAATAAAACCGGCTCAAAATGGTCCTAAGAAAGAAAAAAGAAACAGTGAAAAGATGAAAGAATATTGACAGAAAAGAAAAGAACAAATGATAAGGAATTGAAATTGACATGTGATCCCCAGAAGGCCAAACGGAAATTGTAAATAATAATAAGACATACAATTACGTTGAAATTGCAATATACGTTTATTACAATAAGTACTAAATAAACAATATTTGGTTACAAAACTGTGCATTTGTTTACGTTATTTACATATAGCAAATATATTATCCGCTGTGAAAACGTTTACACAAATAAAGTATTTTTACTGATCCTATTCTTATACATACATATCTCACTTAAACACACCACACACAGTACAATACAACGCATACTTGACAATAAGTAACAAATATAACTAAAATGCCTACTTTCCCCTATAAAGATGCAAGTAATTTTGATGAAATTCTTAAACGATTAGATGGTAGGTAAGCCTTGATGTCTTATTCACATATATACAATTGAGGTTGAGCAAGAAACATATGAAATATTAGTGAGGCATTTACAAATACACACGTGCCTTACCAGGTAGTCGAACCTAGAACTCATTGTACCGTAAGCTGGTATGCAACCAACTACATTACGGAGGTAGGATTAAGAGTATCAATTTCGGTTGTAATCAGTCTAATGTTTTTTTATACACTGTTTACTTACATGAAAAATTAACAGGGCCATCATTTTAAAACAAGTATGTAAGTCATTTAAATAATGTCACTTTACATGGCCATGTAAAGTTGATTGGTTCCCAAAATAGGGCACAAAAGTTCAATTTTCTCACCTAGCGTTATCTTACTTAAATGTGGTCCATAGAGGCATTCATAAGAATACTTGATTATTCGAATGAACATTGTTCGTTTACAAAGTTTGCTTGAGTGTTGTTAGATTGTTTAACAGATAAAAAGTATTAATCTAAAATAATTATATTGCCACCATTCGAAAAAAAATTCTCACCCAATTTAAAAAATGCTAGTTTACATGGCCTGAAGTGGCACTAATTGCATACAAAACTTGGTGGGAATTGGTTGACTGGTCCCCGAGACATGGCATAAACGCTCGATTTTATCATACGACTCTATCTTCTTAAATGGCAGACGAAAATGCTAAGTATTAGCACACATAGGCGAAGCAGAGTTGATATAATCGGTGCTCCCATTTCCAGGACCCATGTTGTCCATTGGTGTGTTAACCCTTAGCTTTGGACAAGGCCCAATATAGATACATGGAGGATTGTTATTTTAAGAACATTAAAACTTATCTCCCTTTAATGAAGTGAAATCACAACGTGAAACAAAAGAAATTTACAGAAAGAGTTATTATATTAATTAAAAAAGGCACTTGCACGATGAATAATTTTAACTACACAATCAAAGGCAAGATACACAACAATAATAATTTGTTCAAACAATGTGTTGTTAAAGATAATATAAACTTCTCGAAAGCAAAAGCCTTGAGCTATTTTCGTATTTGTTTAGGCCTCGAGTGATTTCTAATTAGTTTACAAGTTCATTCGCCTATCAAATGTAACCATAGTTTTGAATTATTCATTAATATCTGCCACCTTGACAGATTTTGCAAGAGTCTGCTCATTGTAATGAAGCATGAGATTCTGAAGGCAGTGCTGTGTCATTGTTGATCTCAATTTGATTTTAACATGACACAGTTTAGAAAATCCTCTTTCACAGGAACAGCTAGTTACAGGGATAACAGAGCATTTTATCAGTAGTTGGTAGAATATTTCGTAAGTTTGAATACGGTAGTGTTCTGGGAGCCATGTCAGTTAGTCCTTCTTAGAAAAGTGAAGACATTTGGGCAGCTCTTAACGGCGAGATCTTGAGAGCCAGTCCTTCATAGAGTTTGGGAGGTATCCTTTCCTGGTTTTGCCTTTCAGAAAACTCATCTCAGATTGAAGGTCTGGATACTCAGGTAAAATTTATTTCTCAAGAACTGAAGATCATTTTGAGTGAAAGCGATTCTCAGACTTCTGCCAGTAGCAGGAATAATTTCTTGAGTTTCTTGAGAACGTCTGGTGTTTAAACATTGAAGGAGAGAGTCAACCACTGCTGTAAAAAGTAATTACTCTACATTCATCCTTCATTGATTCAAAGGAAACCACGATTTTTGAATGGTCACCTATTCTACACGAGGGGTAACACTTTCTCCTTGGACTCGGTATATCAATTCCTAATCCGTCAACTTTTCCTCGACTCTTTTGAAGATCTCATCGTAGATTTACTCCTCATTTCTCAAGCGTTCTTAAACTGACGCAAGTGTCTGGACTTGTTCCATTGCCACACACAGATCAACAGTAGACGACTGTAAGGTTTTGCGCGTCTTCAAAATCATCAGTAAAATTGGATGCACGATTTATAAGCTCAGTACGAAGTTCCAATACTTCATCTGACTGAGGATACCTTCCCCCACCAGCTCAAGCTTTGCCGTTAATATCCCCCATCACCATTGTCTCAATAGTCTTCACAACAGACTCATACTTGACCTGGATAGCTTATACGGCTTCAGCAATGCAATCCCATCGTGTAGGAGAGATAGACATCAGAGTTTGCAGCTTTGACTGCACTGTCTTCCCAATATCTTCAAACACAGCATGTATCTTGGGACTTTATTCTTACTAGTGCTACCACTCTTTCAGAGACGATTGTTCAGATGTATCGTATTCACGAGATATTTTGATCTATCTGTAGGACAGCATCATATTAATTGACTGTAGACTTAAAATAATTTGATTGATTATATTTATATTAATCGCAATAGAGTGATAGAGAAAGAGAGAGAGAGAGAAAGTCGAACTTAAGCAGCAAAACTTGCAAATTATTACTTGGGTGTGGTTTTCCTTGCCTTGTCTCACACTAAACGGACACAATTGACTTGCTTATACAAAGTTACGATTTTTCAATTCAGTTGTGTACACTTAGGTTTTAGAAAATATTATAATTTTTAAGATACAATTCTCAAATATTAATGCTTACTATAAGGTTAAAAGCCATACGTGACTCATTGTTCTTATTTTGTATCCTTTCCAGTCAAAAGTTTAAAAATATTAAATCACATAACAGCCGGTGTAAATTTTAATTCATCCTGAGACAAACAGGTGTTGGGGAAGAGATTATTGACGATACTTGTCAGACAAAATGGGTGGTCCTGTGCCTACACAGATCAGCCTGTGGTTTTGCCCATGTTAGCACATTCGGTGTTTGTCATGGATACTAACCAATATAGTATAAAGTTCGATTAAAATTATTTGGGACAGGTGGTGTACTAACCTGAAATTTATTCATGACTGTTAGGTTGAAAATATGTAACTGTTCCCTTTAGTCGTATAAAATTAGATGGGGTACCAAAGTATAACTTATCGCCTGAATTTGGCAGGAATAGGTTGATTGTTTCCCGATATATGAAATAGACACTTTATTTTTAACAAGGTGCTATCTTACAAAATGGCGCACAAAAGGGACTGTGTAGACTTATTTGATTTTTTAATAGGCACTGCCAGCTTACAAAGTTAAGTTGAAATTTGTTAGATTATTTTGTAGATAACATACTAGGCTTAAATGTTTATGTTGCCGCCATTTTGAAAATAAGTGTCTAACCAGTTAAATAATCACGGCAATAACTCTTGTTTGCCAAATTTCGCAGGAATCTGTGGATGGTTTCCCGAGATATGAGATAAAAACTTAATTTATCCGTATGGTGCTATCTTCCAAAATTATGCAGAATAGAGACTACGTAAACATATTTGATGGTTACAAAATATGCTGCCAGCCTACAAAGTTTAGTCGAAATTTGTTGCATTGTTCCATAGAGATAGTGTATTAAGCTATGTGTGTCTTAATGGCAGCTATTTTTAAAATGTCTGACTCACATAAAACACATCAGTTTGCATGTCCTGCCACAGAACTACTTGTTTGTAAAATTTTGGAGGAATCGTTGGATTGTTTCCCAAGTTATGATATAAAAATTTCCTTTATTTCATGTGGCACGGTGTTACAAAATGGCGGAGAAAAGAGAACGGTTGCAACGGATACTGTAAATTAGAATACTTAATTTTTTTCACATGGGGTTNATACTAGGCTTAAATGTTTATGTTGCCGCCATTTTGAAAATAAGTGTCTAACCAGTTAAATAATCACGGCAATAACACTTGTTTGCCAAATTTCGCAGGAATCGTTGGATTGTTTCCCAAGTTATGATATCAAAATTTCCTTTATTTCATGTGGCACGGTGTTACAAAATGGCGGAGAAAAGAGAACGGTTGCAACGGATACTGTAAATTAGAATACTTAATTTTTTTCACATGGGGTTTTTTTACAAATGGCGGATAAAAGTGACTCTGTAGACAAATTTATTTTTGTGATAGATACTGCCAGGCTACAAAGTTAAGTTGGTATTTGTTACATGATTTTGTAGATACAGCATTCGAAGCTAAATGTTTATATCGTCGCTATTTTGAAAATAAGTTCATAATTTTCATAAATTGTACCTATTTATATGGTCTGCTGCATTACTGCTTGTTTGCCAAATTTGCAAGTTATTGGTTAATTGTTTCCTGAGATCTGACATTAAAACTTTATGTTTTAATGTAGCGCTACCTTAATGACTTACAAAATAGTCTATATACTAACACGTTTGATGCTAATAATAGATACTTCCAGAATACCAAGTTTTGATCGAAATTGATCAAACGATATGCTACATAGAGCAAATTATTCAAAACTGTTTATGTGACCACCATTTTGAAAATACTACGTGCCTTATCCATTTAAATCCCATATGTTTATATGAACTAATGTAGTACTATTTACTTGCAAAATTTTGGTGGCATTCGGTTGAGTATTTTCCGAGATACCACTTCAAATATTATTTTTTCATGTGGTGCTATATTCCAAAATGTCGGACTTATAACAAATTTAAGTCTTACGCCATGCACCATCAGCATACCACATTTCGTTTATTTAGTTTAAATGGTTGCTGAGATATCACGTGGCACCCTAAATTTTAAAATTGCCTCTGTTCAGAAAATAAGCACCCGACGTTGGTGAAATTTGGATCACGAGTTAAAACGTTTTTAGGGGGGGGGGCGGACACACATACAAACACAGATAAAACAAACAGGTTAGTGATCCATAAGCCTTTCTTTCCTTCGGTAAGTAGGCTAATAAGACGCGTGCGTAATAACTGCACGAACAAGATTGCGTAACAGACTGGTGATTAGTAGCGACACACTTGTGAATTCCTGTGAATGTTTATGGTAAGGTTTATTCTATTCAGGTTGTGAGGCTCAATGCCTTTAGTTTGAAAATGAAAGTTTTTCGTTACTAGATAAGCGTCAGTGTCGCATGTGTACCGGATTGTNCTGCACGAACAAGATTGCGTAACAGACTGGCGATTAGTAACGACACACTTGTGAATTCCTGTGAATGTTATGGTAAGGTTTATTCTATTCAGGTTGTGAAGCTCAATGCTTTTAGTTTGGCAACGAAAGTTTTTCGTTACTAGATAAGCGTCAGTGTCGCGTGTGTACCGGATTTTCTCTATTTTCTAAGTTAAAAAACATAATAATTGCAATTATCATAAATCAAATATAAAATAACTACGTAACTAAGTAGCTTATAATTTTAATCATAGGTGACCTCTTTGGAGCACTGCGCACCTAGCGGCGGAAATTTTCCCTGTGTCAAACTCTCCCGCGAGAAAACTCGTTTTGTTGTTAACCTGAGTAACCTTAGTTACCAGCTACTTTGTAACAGATGCCATTCTGTATCAATAACAATTTAGAAAAGGTCCATAAAAGTGTTGTAATGACCCATCTACAGTATGCCCCAGCCCTGTACTCCGTTTACAGAGTTTCTGAAGAGAGGTATTGCAGTTTGGAGACAAAATCTGAACATTTCAAACAAGCGAGCATGATTGGTTTGTTTATGAAGGCCACCGAGGGAACATTGTCGAAGGATTCCAGACGTGCAGGTCAAGTATTTATACGAGCAATAACAAACTCACACTCCGTGCTATTTTTGGTAGTTATAATATCCACGCGTGTAAAAGCTTGTTGGAGAAATATTCTAGGGAGTCGAATATATTTCACTTCCGAACAATGTACAAGATGACATTCCTCTCTCTCTCTCTCTCTCTCTCTCTCTCTCTCTCTCTCTCTCGCTCTTTTCTCTCTTTTTCTCTTTTCCCTTCCTTTTTCTCTCTTTCCTTCTCTTTATTCTTTTTCTTTCTTTCTCTTTCTCCCTCGTTCTCGCTTTCTCTCTACCCACATTGCCATGTTTCCAATTTTTTACATATGATTTTTCGTTATACAGGTATAGGCCTACCCCGGTGTAAATAAAAATTTCCTGAGCACCTCGTAGACAATTAAGTGGTTAGGAGCCCATCGTTTTCAGGAGATTTCGTCGTCTTCAGCCAATCTCATAAGCGATTTTCAGCTGTTCGTTGGTGGTGTGAAAGGGGAAGGAGAAATAATTGTTTGTTTTTCTTCCAACATAAAATTTTCAATTGGAACCTATTGTAACATCGAAAGAATAATTCATGTTGTAATACATCAGCGAAAGTTTTTATTCGTGGCATTAAATTNTTTCTCTTTTCCCTTCCTTGTTCTCTCTTTCCTTCTCTTTATTCTTTTTCTTTCTTTCTCTTTCTCCCTCGTTCTCGCTTTTTCTCTACCCACATTGCCATGTTTCCAATTTTTTACATATGATTTTTCGTTATACAGGTATAGGCCTACCCCGGTGTAAATAAAACTTTTCTGAGCACCTCGTAGACAATTAAGTGGTTAGGAGCCCATCGTTTTCAGGAGACTTCGTCGTCTTCAGCCACTCTCATAAGCGATTTTCAGCTGTTCGTCGGTGGTGTGAAAGGGGAAGGAGAAATAATTGTTTGTTTTTCTTCCAACATAAAATTTTCAATTAGGAACCTATTGTAACATCGAAAGAATAATTCATGTTGTAATACATCAGCGAAAGTTTTTATTCGTGGCATTAAATTNGGAACCTATTGTAACATCGAAAGAATAATTCATGTTGTAATACATCAGCGAAAGTTTTTATTCGTGGCATTAAATTAGAACCGAAGAGCTGTTGATCGTGTATGCTAAATGCTTAAGTACTCCTAACTGTCTGCCTACAACATTGTGTTTAAACTCGTTCCATTTTTTCTATAGAAAATGTTGACTTTTTCTCACGGTTTCATCTTAACAATGCCTTTACAGCAGTTTTGCACCGTGCTCNTTTTCTATAGAAAATGTTGACTTTTTCTCACGGTTTCATCTTAACAATGCCTTTACAGCAGTTTTGCACCGTGCTAATTCTAATGACACCCAACCAAAAATGTTGTGTTATGGAATGTAAACTTCATTTTGAAGAACAAATGTATGGGACACTCGTAATAATGATTAGGGAAGTTATCTTTAACTNATGGAATGTAAACTTCATTTTGAAGAACAAATGTATGGGACACTCGTAATAATGATTAGGGAAGTTATCTTTAACTGCAAGTCTTGAATTTTGCGTCTCCTCGAATTAAAAGTTCGATATCGTAAATGGATTAATTAAATGGGAAGCCACACTTTTTATAAACCAGGGATATCTACATGACGTACGAATCAGAGAAACGCCCACTGTTCATAGTTAAACTGCATTGCGATGACCTATCAGTGTAACGATACCGTGTNCGTACGAATCAGAGAAACGCCCACTGTTCATAGTTAAACTGCATTGCGATGACCTATCAGTGTAACGATACCGTGCCAAATATACTTTACGTCTGGACGATTTTAAACTATACTGCCGGAGCAACAAAGAGTGAAACAGATGGATAGGTCCAGTTTTTACAGTGCATATTTACTTACGGAGCTAAGCTAAAATGTGCTATTTTTAAGCTGCTTTAACTGAAAAGGTACGCTAATAAAATGGGAGAAATACCTGTATGTTTGCATCATCCGNTGCTATTTTTAAGCTGCTTTAACTGAAAAGGTACGCTAATAAAATGGGAGAAATACCTGTATGTTTGCATCATCCGTAGTCAAAAAAATATTTTTAATCACTGAAAAAAACATTGTAATAGTATTCTGTAGCGCCGTGATACCACTGATGAACGCCACGACACAATTTTTCGTAAAAGTAAACCTCTCAATGTGCGAGTGGAGATGTATGAATTTGCGATTTATTAATTTACTTGCGGTAATAAACAACACGTGATTATAATAATTTATCCAAATTCTCACTACGTGGTAATTATACCCTCCTTCTGCAAACGATGTTAGTGACAGAGTT
Organism: Clitarchus hookeri; assembly: GCA_002778355.1. Classification (NCBI taxonomy): domain Eukaryota; kingdom Metazoa; phylum Arthropoda; class Insecta; order Phasmatodea; family Phasmatidae; genus Clitarchus; species Clitarchus hookeri. The sequence goes on from NQII01000649.1 coordinate 212,445, forward strand.
TGAAATTTTTGACCTTATATACACTAATTTGCAAAATAAATTGATCACCATGGACGAATCGCGCGAGTACGATATTTTCCACACAATATCGTCAGAGCCCGACATCTTTCTAGTAAAATTAGCATAAAGTGAGGAATTAATTCCAAGAAAGCTGAATTTTTGTGGAGACCTTTATCTCATGCCCCTATTTAATATACTAACAGTCCCCATTGATCCGACTGCGGAACCACCGCCATATTGAAAAAATGGCACCCGAAAACGGTTTTCTAAATATATTTCGTGAACCATTTATTGAATCGAAAATTATTTTATACAAAAATGCAGAAAATAAAATTATCTATAAAAAGTGTTCCTGTACGTGTTGTCGTAAAATGAGTTGTTACAAAGTTATTGTCACTTCACAGTGTCAGAAATTGAAGTTCGTTCATCCTATGGTTTACTCTGCTTAATTCTATTAACCAGCTCATGTTCTTTTTGCAAGCAATTACAAAGAGTACTTCTACTATTTAATCATAGAGAATTTGTTTTTTATAACGTATCTCATTCTTAACTCATTTCCACACCACCCATGAGGTAGAGATACCGACGTTGTTTTTAAGGCGGTGTCCCCAGTAGGCCTATTCCACAAGATGTTTTATTTACACAATAAGAAGCTTTTTCGTGTTTTGTAAAGTACTTATACGTGCATTAGAACAGCTTGGTTAATAAAAATCAGCTACAGAAATATCTGTACCACCAAATTACGACAAATTGCCAGAAAAAGAGTTTTTAACAGTTGATAATAAGGATAAGGCGTTCTCAGTTTCACATGACATGTATGATTCACTGGACTCTATGTCTGTTCCACAAGACCAAGCTATGTCATTATCACTTGTATTTTGTCTCTCCTCATGTAGCCAATCACTAACGTTCATTTGAAAATATGTGTCGTCATCTACACTGTTTACATCTTAATCCTCATCTCGGACGTCATGTACATTGAAAGGTTGTAAGACTTTTGTATTCGCACATTCATTACCTTGTCAGTAGATACGAGGCTTATTCGGAAAGTAAGGTCCGAATCGCCGTAGTTAATGGAATGTCGCGTGAACATTGTAACGCGCATGCGCACCGACTCCCGGCATGCCTTGCTCGTCAAAAGACGTCATTTGCATTGGTATTATTGCAGTGTGCTGTTTACAGTGTCAGTTCAAAATGTTTAAAACAATTGATCAGCCCACTGACTGTGAAATACGGTCAATGATTCAGTTTTTGACAGCAAGGAACGTTTCAGCAGCGGAAGTTCATCGACAGATAAATCAAGTGTATGGCCCCAATGCGATGNTTTTTGACAGCAAGGAACGTTTCAGCAGCGGAAGTTCATCGACAGATAAATCAAGTGTATGGCCCCAATGCGATGAGTGACAGCAAAGTGCGTAAGTGGGTGAGAGCTTTCAAGGACGGACGGAAAAATGTCCATGATGAACCGCGATCAGGCCTACCATCAGTGATCACAGAAGATTTGTTCAAAGCCGTGGACGAAAAGATTCGTGAAGACCGGCGATTCACAATTTCAACTTTAACATTGGAATTTCCGAATACGGGTGTAACAACTTTGCNAAGATTCGTGAAGACCGGCGATTCACAATTTCAACTTTAACATTGGAATTTCCGAATACGGGTGTAACAACTTTGCACACAATTGAAATTAATAGCCCGTGTTCTTGATTTTTTGAACCTATATCATAAGGAAGGTGATCAATTTTTAGAGAAGATTGTCACAGATGACGAGGTGAAAGAAGCAGTTACAGACTGGTTATCCTCACAGGCGGCGTACGTCGATGACTTCGGCATACAAAAGCTTGTAGAACGCTATGAAAAATGTTTAAACAAATATGGAAACTATGTAGAAAAATAGATAAACATGTAAGGAATTAAATAAAAATAGTTCTTTGAAAAAATCTGTGATGGTTTATGTTTTATAAGAAATCGGACCTTACTTTCCGAATAACCCTCGTACAAATGGCAGAACATTTCAGACCAGTTTTCTTAAAACTGCAACTCTTGTGGCAGCCTTTTATGTAATNACCCTCGTACAAATGGCAGAACATTTCAGACCAGTTTTCTTAAAACTGCAACTCTTGTGGCAGCCTTTTATGTAATCACACGAAATAAATTTCAAAAGCTATTCTGGAGCAGGTGGATCAAGCGATTTTATAGGAACTAGGCCTCCCTGAGTAACTCCCCAGCTCCAATTCTGAGGGGTTAACACTCGTCCTCGCCACTATTGTAACCGATAGTACACACGTAGAAAGTGTTGGTGTGCCGCAGATGATGTTGGTGGAGGGCTAACCAGATTTACTTCTGTTTTGCTGTTCACAACAACATTGTTGAAGTACTTAAATCTGAATTCATTCAAGTATTTGTCACTCTTGGGGGTAGCATACAGTTTCAGAAGAAATCTTTCCGCTACAGCTGCAATCATACTGGTCGATTCTACTCATTTTCTATTAAATACATGTACATAGTCTTGCAGACCCGTATGCTACCTTAATGCTTTTACAAATCGAGACTTTCCCGTGCGGAGAAGAGCAGAAACAGTACCACATCCACTTGCTGCATGTAAAAAAAAGAACATGATTCTGTATGTCGCAGTNTGCGGAGAAGAGCAGAAACAGTACCACATCCACTTGCTGCATGTAAAAAAAAGAACATGATTCTGTATGTCGCAGTTTGTCGATTGTAGTTCTCTAGACGAGTTTACTCGTTGTGGAACTTTCCTCCTGCCAGGTTTCAAGAAATAAATATTTTCTTATTCAGGAATTAACGTCAACATTAATACAAGTAAGTCTATGCATTGACCAACAATGAACACTTTTGTAATAGAACACAGAGTTCAGTGGCAGTGCTAACAATTTTTGTGTCTGCATCATCTAAGCNAACAATGAACACTTTTGTAATAGAACACAGAGTTCAGTGGCAGTGCTAACAATTTTTGTGTCTGCATCATCTAAGGCCTGTCGCACTTGAATGCCTGGTATGTTTCAGGGACAACAGCTTTATGAATCTGTCCTTGTTTTTCGTATTCGCAAGAAATGTTTACCTTTTCGCTTGTCTACTTCTTTGAACATTCTTGATGTCCATTTCTGTGTCACTGTAGCCATCGAAAACGAGAACACAATTTTGGCCATAATGGGTTTTTATGTAGGACATGCAAACTTCACAAATATCTTCATAAGTTGACAGTTGAGGCGAACAAACACTATGAAAAATAAAGCCTCCGTCTACAACAAAAGTGGCATTATCAAAATTGAAATCATCAGTAGTTCAAATAAGTTGTACAAAGCAGTTTTATTTGTTTTCCTCTTTCCCATCTCGTCAAAAAGTAACATTGGAATTGGGGCAAGTTCATAGCTGAAGCGGGATGCGAGGTCTTCCTTGTTTTACACTGTCCTGACAATTCTTTGGAAAGGCATAGTTGTGTTCACAGGCATCGGTGAGTCATGTATTGTAGCTTTCATGTTGATGACTGAGATAGGCAAAACCCTTCACTTGAACTGTCTTTAAAAGTGATTTTACAGTTGCAAGCTCTTCCATGTTGCTGAGTGTGATTGGCTCGTTTTCCTTGTTACAATTTTTTAGAACATTTCCTTTGCCCTGCGTGTCTTTAAATCATAACTAGTACTGTCTGTACAAGGAAATGGGCATGTAGAGCTCTGGCAAAGTTATATCCTGTCATCATTTTATCTGTGGACTTTGTTGTATAAACAACATGCTATGCTTCTTTCAAGCCACTTCCAAACCATTATGTAGTCAGCAGATCCGAGGAAGGACAACAAAAGGTGGAAACCACCTATTCTAAGATTTGCATTTGACAAGACGGAATAATTATTCTGAGTGGCGTTCAACTCTTGAGCACTCATGTAAAAGGGTTGGCCGAACGTAACAAAGCATATTTCCTGGTTTAATTTCTTATACTCGTTTGCACAGAAATGTAGGACAGAATTTACTGTATCATTGGTGTTATCTTTAAGTTGAATGAATGGCAAGAAAAGTATTTCTGTTTTTTCGTATGGTAAATTCCTGGTTGCAGTTTCCATGAAGCCACTCCATCCAGGACGATGTGGAAATTCAACGAATTTCCCTTCCATCCACAGTAATTCTGATGGCTGTAGTAAGAATCGTGTTAAGTTTATGTTTGGTTTCAAATGTCTTTTATTTCAACCATTTTTAAAGTCGAGGAATGCTTTCTGAGGTGCAGTTTCAGAGATATGCTACTGCGGGAAGCCATTGAAATAGTTGATGGTAATGTTTGCAGCTTCGAAACCGGTTGACGTTTTTATACTGCTACTTATAGTGTTATACATGTAATGCCTCCCACACAGTGTAATGTGTTGCAACTATCACTGGTTGATATGTCAAATTCGGCATTGTCGAAAAGTACTGTACAAAGGCATATGGATCCAAAAAAGGACATGTGTCCATGACTACTGATGTTTCTTACATCTGAGTGTTATTGTATGAAGTACAGAAACCTAGTCAAAAAGGTACATCAACAAGTAAGTGTTAACCGAACTTTCTGTGTAAGTAAAGAGCTAGTCCCAGCATAATTAGAGATATTAAAAAAACCTGGTCTTACAGCACTAATAATGACATGAGAAATAGCTTGACATTTTCTTTCCAGCTAATTTTTGTCTTTTTTTTTTCCCATCGACTATTATTTTCCTCCTAAAGACTTGAAGTGTTTCGGGAATATCAGTGTGCTCATCATTTATATACAAGCAGATCATTTTGGGTCGTTCGATAGTCGTCACTCAAACCAAGAAGAGGAATTAAACTCGTAGTTTCAGTTACAAATTTTATTTCTTCATTTATTTTAATTGACACTTTTACGCACAAAAATGACCGAGTATCAGTAAATAAAACAATGAATTTAAAACCACTTAAATATTGCTTTCAATGTATTGTTGCACATTTTTTAATGAATTATCGCAACTATAATTTTAGTATTTTATGTTGTTACCCTCTTATATTCGGTGCGTTATCGTTTTCAGAGGACACTCGGCTTGCGCAGCTCGCCGATATTTCGCATCACTGCCCCCGCACCACCTGTGCGAGCTCCAGTACATCTAAGAGTACTAAGAAATCTGTCCAGCATCTGGCAGCGTGCAGAAATTAGTATCGGTGACCATCAGAGCTCGCCAGCAGTACGGGAAATGCGTAAGTGAACCATCCTGAGTTCTTAACGCAGTTAAGTGGTTATAACTTTGTAATTACTCATTTAAGGAGAAAATANCGTAAGTGAACCATCCTGAGTTCTTAACGCAGTTAAGTGGTTATAACTTTGTAATTACTCATTTAAGGAGAAAATGTATAGAAATAGTTTGTATAGATAATTGTATTTTATGCATTTTATGCCCGGACTATTTTTCGGTTGAACGAATGGTTCATGAATTATACGCAGAGAATCGTTTTTAGGCGCTGTTTGGGGACTTTTAATATGCTAAATAGGGGCGTGAGATATTACAAAAATTCAGCTTTCTTGGAATTAATTCCTCACTTTGACTATCTTTAATGGATTGACATGTGTCCCATTTGCGTTTAATGCGGTTTACTTGCGTGTATGTGCCACTATGAGGCATACGTATTCCTCCATTATCCATAGGTGCAAAACATCGAATAATGCCTTAGTAGCAGTGCGAGCCACAGAGCCAAGTTCAGTGAACACGCAGCATGCCCCGACGGTGCATTCGACGAGCCTTTGCCCAGATAAGGAAAAGAGCCGCAGGGTCATGTATGACGTCGCTTATTTTCTTTTTTTTTTTTGCAGTGNAGCCTTTGCCCAGATAAGGAAAAGAGCCGCAGGGTCATGTATGACGTCGCTTATTTTCTTTTTTTTTTTTGCAGTGATTGGCAGCCAGTACGTAGGTCCCTTGCCAAAGGTTTGTGTTTGGCGTGTCAACAGACATCGGAGCAAGTCAGCACCGACTGTCAGTTCACGCGTGTTGCAAATTCTTTGGAAAGTAAGTACTAGCACTTATAAGATAATTAAAAGTTATGTTTTTTTANCAGTTCACGCGTGTTGCAAATTCTTTGGAAAGTAAGTACTAGCACTTATAAGATAATTAAAAGTTATGTTTTTTTAATGCGAATTGATCCTTTGTAGTTCTTCGCAGTCAGCAGTCACAGGTACTGCCAATTCCTGGAGTTGCTGATTTGTCGTCTTGCGGTCAAGTCTGTACGTCCATAAGGAAACCACAGCATCTTTNTGCCAATTCCTGGAGTTGCTGATTTGTCGTCTTGCGGTCAAGTCTGTACGTCCATAAGGAAACCACAGCATCTTTGCGCTAATACAAGCAGTGAGTATTTACGATCACGAGACGAATATTTTTGTGAACGTGTGTTCAGGTGAAGTGACTTCCATGGTAGGACGTCAGTGAGTCCCCTTTGTGAGTCAAATCGTCTGTTCCACGGGAGTCCCTAGTAACATAGCCTATCGTTGTTAGGAGAGTGACTGCAGTCTTTCCTTTCTTCCCCAGGTATGTAACTATGCGGTGTACATGTAAAACGGTTTGTGAGGATTTTAATTATGCTCGTGCACAAAAAATTTTGTGCTGTGTCTAGTAGAAAATTTTTTGTAGCTTTAAAAAAAAAAAAAACNCGTAAGTGAACCATCCTGAGTTCTTAACGCAGTTAAGTGGTTATAACTTTGTAATTACTCATTTAAGGAGAAAATATATAGAAATAGTTTGTATAGATAATTGTATTTTATGTATTTTATGCCCGAAATATTTTTCGATTGAATGAACGGTTCGTGAATTATACGCAGAGAATCGATTTTAGGCGACATTTGGGGACTTTTAGAATGTTAAATAGGGGCGTGAGATACTACAAAAATTCAGCTTTCTTGGAATTAATTCCTCACTTTGACTATCTTTAATGGATTGACATGTGTCCCATTTGCGTTTAATGCGGTTTACTTGCGTGTATGTGCCACTATGAGGCATACGTATTCCTCCATTATTCATAGCTGCAAGACACCGAATAAAGCATGAGTCGCAGTGTAAGCCACACAGCCAAGTTCAGTGAACATGCAGCATGCCTCGACGGCCCATTCGACAAGCCTTTGCCCAGATAAGGAAAAGAGCCGCAGGGTCATGTATGACGTCGCTTATTTTCTTTTTTTTTTTTGCAGTGATTGGCAGCCAGTACGTAGGTCCCTTGCCAAAGGTTTGTGTTTGGCGTGTCAACAGACATCGGAGCAAGTCAGCACCGACTGTCAGTTCACGCGTGTTGCAAATTCTTTGGAAAGTAAGTACTAGCACTTATAAGATAATTAAAAGTTATGTTTTTTTTTAACGCGAATTGATCCTTTGTAGTTCTTCGCAGTCAGCAGTCACAGGTTCTGCCAATTCCTGGAGTTGCTGATTTGTCGTCTTGCGGTCAAGTCTGTACGTCCATAAGGAAACCACAGCATCTTTGCGCTAATACAAGCAGTGAGTATTTACGATCACGAGACGAATATTTTTGTGAACGTGTGTTCAGGTGAAGTGACTTCCATGGTAGGACGTCAGTGAGTCCCCTTTGTGAGTCAAATCGTCTGTTCCACGGGAGTCCCTAGTAACATAGCCTATCGTTGTTAGGAGAGTGACTGCAGTCTTTCCTTTCTTCCCCAGGTATGTAACTATGCGGTGTACATGTAAAACGGTTTGTGAGGATTTTAATTATGCTCGTGCACAAAAAATTTTGTGCTGTGTCTAGTAGAAAATTTTTTGTAGCTTTAAAAAAAAAAAAAACTGTTATTCATATTCGAAAATAGCTTGCCTATGTCAAGGTTCAGTGAAAAAAAATCTATCTCTAATATTATGTTTTAAAGCTTAAATCCCACATATGAAATATGTTTTAATTTGATGGAACAATTTTAATTAATGTTTTGCTACACAGTGTATAAATATACTTGGAAACAAAGTAGTTACATAGGCTTTCTTGTCATATGTATTTGCGTATTAATTAAATATTTTTTCCAGCTTCGTCAAATTATTTGGCATTAATGCTATGTTCACATCATTAATATTATTCGTAACCATATATTGTTGTTCTTTTTAAGGACTTTATTTTAAAAAAGTAACTACATTTTGAGAACTCCCAGAGCTGTGGTTTAGGAGGAAGGTGATTGACACTGTTCTCTAAAGGTCCAATTTCCTAATAAATCAATANACCCTCGTACAAATGGCAGAACATTTCAGACCAGTTTTCTTAAAACTGCAACTCTTGTGGCAGCCTTTTATGTAACCACATGAAATAAATTTCAAAAGCTATTGTGGAGCAGGTGGATCAAGCGATTTTGTAGGAACTCGGCCTCCCTGAGTAACTTCACAGCCCTAATTCTGAGGGGTTAACACTCGTCCTCGCCACTATTGTAACTGATAGTACACATGTAGAAAGTGTTGCTGTGCCGCAGATGATGTTGGTGGAGGGGTAACCCGATTCACTTCTGTTTTGCTGTTCACAACAACGTTGTTGAAGTACTTAAATCTGAATTCATTCAAGGATTTGTCACTCTTGGGGGTAGCATACAGTTTCAGAAGAAATCTTTCTGCTACAGCTGCAATAATACTGGTCGATTCTACTCATTTTCTATTAAATACATGTACATAGTCTTGCAGACCCGTATGCTACCTTAATGCTTTTACAAATCGAGACTTTCCCATGCGGAGAAGAGCAGAAACAGTACCACATCCACTTGCTGCATGTAAAAAAAAGAACATGATTCTGTATGTCGCAGTTTGTCGATTGTAGTTCTCTAGACGAGTTTACTCGTTGTGGAACTTTCCTCCTGCCAGGTTTCAAGAAATAAATATTTTCTTATTCAGGAATTAACGTCAACATTAATACAAGTAAGTCTATGCATTGACCAACAATGAACACTTTTGTAATAGAACACAGAGTTCAGTGGCAGTGCTAACAATTTTTGTGTCTGCATCATCTAAGCCCTGTCGCACTTGAATGCCTGGTATGTTTCAGGGACAACAGCTTTATGAATCTGTCCTTGTTTTTCGTATTCGCAAGAAATGTTTACCTTTTCGCTTGTCTACTTCTTTGAACATTCTTGATGTCCATTTCTGTGTCACTGTAGCCATCGAAAACGAGAACACAATTTTGGCCATAACGGGTTTTTATGTAGGACATGCAAACTTCACAAATATCTTCATAAGTTGGCAGTTGAGGCGAACAAACACTATGAAAAATAAAGCCTCCGTCTACAACAAAAGTGGCATTATCAAAATTGAAATCATCAGTAGTTCAAATAAGTTGTACAAAGCAGTTTTATTTGTTTTCCTCTTTCCCATCTCGTCAAAAAGTAACATTGGAATTGGGGCAAGTTCATAGCTGAAGCGGGATGCGAGGTCTTCCTTGTTTTACACTGTCCTGACAATTCTTTGGAAAGGCATAGTTGTGTTCACAGGCATCGGTGAGTCATGTATTGTAGCTTTCATGTTGATGACTGAGATAGGCAAAACCCTTCACTTGAACTGTCTTTAAAAGTGATTTTACAGTTGCAAGCTCTTCCATGTTGCTGAGTGTGATTGGCTCGTTTTCCTTGTTACAATTTTTTAGAACATTTCCTTTGCCCTGCGTGTCTTTAAATCATAACTAGTACTGTCTGTTCAAGGAAATGGGCATGTAGAGCTCTGGCAAAGTTATATCCTGCCACCATTTTATCTGTGGACTTTTTTGTATAAACAACATTCTATGCTTCTTTCAAGACACTTCCAAACCATTATGTAGTCAGCAGATCCGAGGAAGGACAACAAAAGGTGGAAACCACCTATTCTAAGATTTGCATTTGACAAGACGGAATAATTATTCTGAGTGGCGTTCAACTCTTGAGCACTCATGTAAAAGGGTTGGCCGAACGTAACAAAACATATTTCCTGGTTTAATTTCTTATACTCGTTTGCACAGAAATGTAGGACAGAATTGACTGTATCATTGGTGTTATCTTTAAGTTGAATGAATGGCAAGAAAAGTATTTCTGTTTTTTCATATGGCAAATTCCTGGTTGCAGTTTCCATGAAGCCACTCCATCCAGGACGATGTGGAAATTCAACGAATTTCCCTTCCATCCACAGTAATTCTGATGGCTGTAGTAAGAATCGTGTTAAGTTTATGTTTGGTTTCAAATGTCTTTTATTTCAACCATTTTTAAAGTCGAGGAATGCTTTCTGAGGTGCAGTTTCAGAGATATGCTATTGCGGGAAGCCATTGACATAGCTGATGGTAATGTTTGCAGCTTCGAAACCGGTTGACGTTTTTATACTGCTGGTTATAGTGTTATACATGTAATGCCTCCCACGCAGTGTAGTGTGTTGTGACCATCACTGGTTGATATGTCAAATTCGGCATTGTCTAAAAGTACTGTACAAAGGCATATGGATCCAAAAAAGGACATGTGTCCATGGCTACTTATGTTTCATACATCTGAGTGTTATTGTATGAAGTACACAAACCTAGTCAAGAAGGTACATCAACAAGTAATTGTGAACCGAACTTTCTGTGTAAGTAAAGAGCTAGTCCCAGCATAATTAGAGATATAAATAAACCTGGTCTTACAGCACTAATAATATGAGAAATAGCTTGACATTTTCTTTCCAGCTCATTTTTGTAATTTTTTTCCCCATCGACTATCATTTTCCTCCGAAAAACTTGAAGTGTTTCGGGATTATCAGTGTGCTCATCATTTATATACAAGCAGATCATTTTGGGACGTTCGATAGTCGTCACTCAAACCAAGAAGACGAATTAAACTCGTAGTTTCAGTTACAAATATTATTTCTTCATTTATTTCAATGGACACTTTTACGGACAGAAATGACCGATTATTAGTAAATAAAACAATGAATTTAAAACGACTTAAATAATGCTTTCAATTTATTATTGCACATTTTTTAAAGAATTATCGCAACTATAATTTTTGTATTTTATGTTGTTACCCTCTTATATTCGGTGCGTTATCGTTTTCAGAGGACACTCGGCTTACGCAGCTCGCCGATATTTCGCATCACTGCCCCCGCACCACCTGTGCGAGCTCCAGTACATCTAAGAGTACTAAGAAATCTGTCCAGCATCTGGCAGCGTGCAGAAATTAGTATCGGTGACCATCAGAGCTCGCCAGCAGTACGGGAAATGCGTAAGTGAACCATCCTGAGTTCTTAACGCAGTTAAGTGGTTATAACTTTGTAATTACTCATTTAAGGAGAAAATGTATAGAAATAGTTTGTATAGATAATTGTATTTTATGCATTTTATGCCCGGACTATTTTTCGGTTGAACGAATGGTTCATGAATTATACGCAGAGAATCGTTTTTAGGCGCTGTTTGGGGACTTTTAATATGCTAAATAGGGGCGTGAGATATTACAAAAATTCAGCTTTCTTGGAATTAATTCCTCACTTTGACTATCTTTAATGGATTGACATGTGTCCCATTTGCGTTTAATGCGGTTTACTTGCGTGTATGTGCCACTATGAGGCATACGTATTCCTCCATTATCCATAGGTGCAAAACATCGAATAATGCCTTAGTAGCAGTGCGAGCCACAGAGCCAAGTTCAGTGAACACGCAGCATGCCCCGACGGTGCATTCGACGAGCCTTTGCCCAGATAAGGAAAAGAGCCGCAGGGTCATGTATGACGTCGCTTATTTTCTTTTTTTTTTTTGCAGTGATTGGCAGCCAGTACGTAGGTCCCTTGCCAAAGGTTTGTGTTTGGCGTGTCAACAGACATCGGAGCAAGTCAGCACCGACTGTCAGTTCACGCGTGTTGCAAATTCTTTGGAAAGTAAGTACTAGCACTTATAAGATAATTAAAAGTTATGTTTTTTTAATGCGAATTGATCCTTTGTAGTTCTTCGCAGTCAGCAGTCACAGGTACTGCCAATTCCTGGAGTTGCTGATTTGTCGTCTTGCGGTCAAGTCTGTACGTCCATAAGGAAACCACAGCATCTTTGCGCTAATACAAGCAGTGAGTATTTACGATCACGAGACGAATATTTTTGTGAACGTGTGTTCAGGTGAAGTGACTTCCATGGTAGGACGTCAGTGAGTCCCCTTTGTGAGTCAAATCGTCTGTTCCACGGGAGTCCCTAGTAACATAGCCTATCGTTGTTAGGAGAGTGACTGCAGTCTTTCCTTTCTTCCCCAGGTATGTAACTATGCGGTGTACATGTAAAACGGTTTGTGAGGATTTTAATTATGCTCGTGCACAAAAAATTTTGTGCTGTGTCTAGTAGAAAATTTTTTGTAGCTTTAAAAAAAAAAAAAACTGTTATTCATATTCGAAAATAGCTTGCCTATGTCAAGGTTCAGTGAAAAAAAATCTATCTCTAATATTATGTTTTAAAGCTTAAATCCCACATATGAAATATGTTTTAATTTGATGGAACAATTTTAATTAATGTTTTGCTACACAGTGTATAAATATACTTGGAAACAAAGTAGTTACATAGGCTTTCTTGTCATATGTATTTGCGTATTAATTAAATATTTTTTCCAGCTTCGTCAAATTATTTGGCATTAATGCTATGTTCACATCATTAATATTATTCGTAACCATATATTGTTGTTCTTTTTAAGGACTTTATTTTAAAAAAGTAACTACATTTTGAGAACTCCCAGAGCTGTGGTTTAGGAGGAAGGTGATTGACACTGTTCTCTAAAGGTCCAATTTCCTAATAAATCAATACACTGTAATGATTAAGAGTTCAAGAAAAATCTCTAGTTTTATTATTGCTTTAAAACAAGTTAAGTGCCACACAAGTTCTCGAGACAACTCCCTCCCGTTCCTGTACGTAGATTACGTATAGTTCGCGTCGTGG
>NQII01000649.1:228056-374887 GCA_002778355.1 Clitarchus hookeri
AGGCCAGATGTGATGTTTCCACCCAGCAAGAGCCAGCACCAGTACCAGCACCAGCACCTCGATCGAGATCGTCGCGGGGGCCTGACAGACGACGGCCCACGGATTTATGTTGGCCGAGACTGCATTTAGGGGAAAATTGGAGACATACGTGGCAGAAAGTACGAGCGAAGAGGCCAAAGACTTGTGCACATACATTGAGGAACTGAAGAAAAACATTGTTGATCAACTGCGGAAAGAAATGGCTGAAAACGGGCCAGTTAAATTCAATTTGTTGCTGGAGTGCGACTATGGTAAACCTGAGGCCCACGAAGATGAAGTAGACCAGCGCGCCTTCAAGAACAAAAATGTTCCAGTACACAATGGATATGATGTGGACGAAGCTGTGGCGGCCAGCTTGATCAAGATATGCCAGGAGGAGGAGGAGTACATGACAAAGGAATCTGGATGGACACTCACCGCGGTAAAGAGAATGTAGCTCAGAATAAATAAAGTGGACCCACTGCGCGCATCCAGCGACATTGATTTGCCAGCGCCAACAAAAAACAAAGACGCAGTGATAAACCCGAAAAATGAGGATCACAAGTGCATCAAGTAGGCCATAATCGCCAGATACATTGAAGGAACACACCCTGAGCGAGTAGGCAAACGCTACAGAGAACTAGAAAACAAGTTCAACTTCGATGGCATCGAGTTCCCCATACCTCTGCACCAGATAACCAAATTCGAGAAACAAAATCCTGGAGTGACCGTAAATATATTTATTCTCAATGACGAAATGAAGGTGGTACCAAAACGAGTCTGTGATGAATAGAAGCCCATACATTTTGACTTCCTCCTCACCACCAAAGACAATGCTCATTTCACGTACATCAAACACTTTTCTTGCTTCATGAGGACACAAATGACAGCGCACAAGGAAAAATTAAACATTTACAAAGGGTGTTTCACATGCTATGATCACAGTCTGAGAGTGACAGAGAAGACGGGAGAAGGTATGCGGGTGGAGTACAATAAGTATTGCATCCTTCACGCTCCTGCACGGATTGAGATGCCAAGCCACGACATGAAGGGAAGAAGAACAACCCTGAAATTAAAAAACCACCACAACGCAGACAAGATGCCAGTAATTGTATATGCTTATTTCGAGGCCATGCTTCTGCCCGTTTTAACCTGTCAGGCCAACCCCCAGTCATTTAGCACACACTCTTACCAAAAAAATGAGCCATACAGTTTTTGCATATTATGTTCAAATAGATAACAGCATACCTGCCGCCAAAGCATCAAGTCTGTCAACGGGGCCAATAACTTACACTGGGGAAGATGCTACCAAGATATTTATTGAGGAAATTGTCGATATTGGAAATAAAGGAAAGAAATTTATGAAACAAGTAAACCCGTTAAGCCGCTCAGCAACTTGGAATTATTGAATCATGTCATGTCAGATACCTGCTACTACTGGGAATAAATATTCACGACTAAAAACTGGAAGGTAATGGAACACGACCACTTCACCGGAAACTATATTGGGGCCTCCTGAAATAACTGCAACAAACTCAGCTGCTATCCGAAAAGATTGCCTGTATTATTCCACAACTTGACGTATGACGAGAACTTGATCATAAAACATCTAGACTACGACGAAGAAAACATATTCATCATCCCGCATACAGAGGATAACTTAATCACGTTCTCGAAATCTTAGGGGGAGAGATTCACCTTACAATTTATAGGTACCTTCCGCTTCGTGTCTGCCAGCCTCGCCACCCTCGCCGAAAACCTGCCGAGAGACCAGCTGAAATATACAGCAAAGTTCTTCATCCCAGATGAGCTGGAATTAGTAGGGAGAAAGAGAGTGTTCCCCTATGATTACATAGACAGCCTGACAAATGTTATAATAAATTGATGGATATGGCCATAAGTGAAGAAGACTATGCTCATGCACTTAAAACCTTGGAAAAAATATACTGTAAGACAATATAAGATTATTCCAGTGTTTATTTAAAAACGGATGTGTTGCTGTTATCTAACATTTTTGAAAACTTTAGGAAACTATGCCTGGAAACCTATGGCCTGGCCTGTGTCTGTTATGTGAGCGCACCGGGTTTCTCGTTCGATGCCATGCTGAAGAACACCAAAGTCGAGCTGGAACTCGTAACAGATTACGACAAATATTTATTCATTGAAGAAGGCATAAGAGGTGGAGTGGTACATGTGTGAAGCACCATGGAAAGGCAAATAACAAGTACATCACGTCCACACATGATGCCAGGAAGCCACCCGCCTACCTCCAGCACGTAGAAGCCAACAATTTGTACGGGTGGGCAATGTCTCTGCCCCTCCCTATACGCGACTTCCGTTGGGTGGGAACCGACATCGATATCACGGCGGTGTCAGATGGTGGACTATTCGACTACGTGCTGGAGGTAGACGTAGAATATCCTGTAGAACTCAACGACTCGCACATCAACAAGTATCCTCCAGGTGGCAAGACCAAAAAATTATTGACGACTCTAGAAGAAAGAAAAAACTATATTGTACACTGCATAAACCTCAAACCAGCAATAGGACATAGACTCAAAGTTAAGAAAATTCATCGTGTGCTGCGATTCGAACATGAGCCATGGCTCAAGCCTTAAATTGACCTCAACACGGAAAAAAGGCAGGCAACCGGCAGTGATTTTGAAAAAGATTTCTGTAAGGTCATGAACAATCCGACATTTGGAAAACTGATGGAAAATAAGAGGAAACGACAAGTGATGGAATTAGTATGTAACAACGAAATACTGAAAAAATTGATTTCAAAGCCCACCTTCAGGTGTAGAACAATTTATGATGAAAACCTATCCCTGACGAAAATGGAAAAAATATCAATATTGTTGGATAAATGCATTTACTTCGGCTTTTCAGTGCTCGACCTCTCCAAAACTTTAATGCACATGTTCCATCACGACATCATGAAAAATAAATATGATCACAACATTAATTTACTATAAATATATACCGATTCATTAATTTATGAAATTGAAATGCAGAATTATTATTCAGACCTGGCCGCAGACCGCAGGCTCATGCACGAGATGGATGCCAGCTAATACCCCTCCATTCATCCCTGCTACTCCCCCACCAACAGGAAAGTGGTGGGGAAATTTAAATATGAGTGTGGCGAGGAACTAATGAGTTCGTGGCACTGCATGCCAAAATGTATAGTTATGTGAGTGGCAGCAAAGTGATAAAGAAGGCAAAGGGAGTCCAAAAGACAAGTCTAAAAAATAAAATAACATTTGAAGATTACAAGACGGTGTTGAAGCAGCAGCAAGTCGTGCTAGTAACAATGTACAATATAAGATCACACCACCATGAAGTTTACACCCAGTGGATGAATAAAGTCGCACTCACATGGCAGGACGACAAAAGACGAATATTGAACAGCGGAATACTAACTGTGCCACATGGATATGAAAATTAAAAAAGTTTCATACAGTATTCATATCCAATATAAGCATATGGTGTTTTACGTATGTAAAATTTTGATTGATATTGCTACTACTGACAGCATGCTAGAGCACACGCAAGAGGAATTTTTACATCTTGTCAAGTGTGTCACATTTAGTCTGATCATGATGATGGTTGAGATAAATAGTAATTGCAACTTTATAATATAATTGATGAAGAACATAGTGCTCATTGAAGCAATTAGTTAGCGGGGGGCGGGGGGATGTTAAAAATAATGTGTATTTCACTGGGTGTTGGATGAATGAGGCCGAGATGCAAGGACAGTTCCTCACCTCGGAGATGTCAAATCAGAAGCGATTTCACTCCCCCCACACCCACCAGCTATAAAAGTCTCGTTTGCTTTTTCCCGGGGGACATGGATGGAAGTGATAAATCTGAAGTTATTTCACTGCTCACTGTCTGTCCTCAACTAAAAATAATTATTCACTTTTTGGTGAAAATTATCAATAATTTTTTTACAGCATGCACACACGTGTTGGTTTTGATGTACTGCTGCAGATACCATCATGAGAGAGATCGTGCCACCACCAGAAATTTTGACTATAGAGTGTTGCAACTATTATTTCACTTCGACAATTTCGCTTGTGCACTCCTGCACGAGGATTTGGGGCTGCGACTTCTGTTTGGGCCTCTATTGGAACCCCCTTCCTGGGGGTTCCGACCCTTATCCTTTACCGAGGTTGTGGGGGTGAACTATTTCTAAGTTGCGAAATCTTGGACCATTGTAACCACTAGAGGCGGTATTGTTCTTACCCACCCTATCTATTTACTTATTTTCTTTTCTTCCTCTTTATCTACAATTCTTTCGACACTTAATTCGGCTGTTTTCTTTATTCTTGTTGTTTATTCTAAATATAGTTTTTTTTTTTAAATTATAGGTTGTATAATTTTTAGCATTGTAACCCGCCTGTACAGCTCATTCTTGCAGTACCATGGAGATTTATAATATATGTTTTATGTATCTGTAGCACTGTAAGATTGTACTGTATTGCTCCGTCCCCAGCCGGAGACCTGGGCACATGGTTGCTTTAGCAGCCATGCGGGTGGTAAAGTGGGAGGGTGATGACGAAAATTATATCAGTTCCAGACCGAAGGATGGATCAGCAGTTCCAAACTGAAGGATGGATGACCAATTCCAAACCGAAGGATGGATGACTGGCACAAGAAAAACAAATATTTTTAATGAAAAAATTATATGTAAATAAAAACTGAATGATAAAAAATGTAATAAAAATGTGTTTAATTTCTAAGGTTTCATTTCATTTCATAATATTTTTTAAAAAGAAAAGAAAATACATAAAAATATACTAAAAAAGAAATATATATACCTAAAAGAAATACTTAAAAACCTTACCTATAACTATAACAAAAATATTTGAAACAAAAAGAATACTTAAAAAATAATTATGACTACGAAAAAAAAATATTCTTGCATGTCTAGGACTATATGAATAATAATTCTTATTGCTGGTCTATATAAGTCTTGGATAGTAAAAAAAAACATATAAAAACAGTTATTGTAAATCTATGACTATATGAAAAAATCTCTTTACTGGTTTATATTTCTGATAGTCATAAGGGCTTCAAAAACTCTTATATACAAAATTCTTATTGCATGTCTATGTCAATGAAAAAAAAATTCTTATTACTGGTCTGTATCTCTGATAGTCATAAGGCTTAAGAAAAACTTACATAACAAATTATTACTACACATTAGAATAATCACGACAAAATATTCATTCGTCCCCTGCACACAGACATGCCTATTACTTCTTTTAAACCCCCTTGGTCGAACACATACCCTGATAGCACAGTTGGCTAGGGTGTCAACTATGCTGGCGACCACAATGTCTGGCAGTTCGATCCTGCACCCCTCTACAGTTCAGCGAAAAAATTAATAACAGTGCTCTTGGTAGTCTCTCGACGACTTAAAGTACTGTTAACAAGATGGCGGGCACACACCAGAACCCCTAGCAGGCGGCGAGGGAACTACTTAGATGGCGAGCGAAGAAGGCGACAAGTGTGAGAAAGAAAAGAGACAAGAGAGGAAGGAGGCAGATAAAATGTAATTACACAGCATGAAGGAAGAAGATGAAATGACAGAATGAGATAATGAAAAAACATGGAATGATATAGCATGAAAATACAAGACGGGAATGATAAAGCATAAAAAACAAGATAGAATGTTGGAGCATAAAGTGCGAAAACAAGATAGCTGGCGGAAACAAGATGGCCGACGGAAACAATACGGCGACCGAAAACGATTTGGCTGCGGATTTACGGTGGCGAAGCCCTCAGCCCTTGTCCTAGAAACGCTCATTTCCTACTACTATTGTCGGAGGTTCGTTTTTAAACTGTTAATTAACACTCCTAAACACGTAAAAATTCATAAATGTATTGAAAAAAGGGAAAAACCTATATCTTGTATTCAGGTCCTGGAGTCTGGAGACGTTCCCGGCATTAGCACCATCAGAGTAAGTTGTTTGGAATGTAAAATAAAGTTTGTCTATGAAAAACCGAGATACGTCATAATATGTTTCCAAACCAACCACCAAAATTACTTAAGAGCAGATAGGTCATTATTCGATGGTTGTTATGTTAAAAACATTAAACTGTTTCTTTATAGTTAGGCTTACAACTACACGCATTTCGCGAATGAGGAGTATCTTATTTGCTACAATCTGTACAGACAATTCCAAGATACGTATTATTCTAAAGACAGTGCACCGATATTAGATCCTGAAACATTTAAAAATTAAGATCCTTTGTTCGTGTTTTATGTTTGTAAACAAAGCGACTCTATAAAAAACAGAGTTATTGATTCGCGTATTGAAATAACTGCGAACGTGAACATCCCCCAAAATATCCAAGCTTATGAGTTAATCTTTCACGATAAACTAGTATCTTATAATGTTCGCGATAAGATAGTCAAGGTATTAACGTAATTGTATTTTCATTGTACGACGTAGTGTGATCGAGTAAACATTTTCTGTAATATGCAATGCTTCCAAGCACCAAAAAAGTTTATTATTAAGGAAATTGCTATCACAGACATATATAACCATACCACTGTGTTCACATTCAAACAACCTTCTGAGTGGAAATGTTTAAGTCGGAAGTATAATCGCACCAACACTTGGGTTTCAAAAAAATTACATGGATTGGTGTGGGAGAGTGGATGTATGAAATACGGCGACTTACTCTCTATTTGCAACAAATATCTCAAAGACGTGAAGATATTTGTGTGTGGAGTGGATAAAAAACGTACTCTAGCAAGCGTATGTAGTGGTAAAATAATAGATATATAGAAAAGAGTTTAAGTGTCCATCATTCAAAAAGTTACGTGAAATGTAAAGAGATAAATCACTATACATTTCTGCAGGTGAACATTCTAAATTAATGCATTAGTTAATTCAATGTTCCGACATAAACAAATGCCCTGTACATAACATGACACAGAATACCTCGCTACCTGCGAGTGTTGACGAAGTCTATTCTCACTTCTTGGAAACATACACAGACCTGGTTCAAAACATAGTGTTGCATGCTCCAGAATGCAGTAAAGATGTTAAATGTATAATGAAAAATCTAAACTGACTCGAACGAAACGCAAACATTGCGAGACGTTAACGTCTCAGGAACAAAATATTCCAAGGGATTGTAAACCAGTGTATTAAAACAATATTTACTGAAATTGTAAACAGTCTGTAAGCTTTTGAATGTATAATCAAAGTAGTAAACAGTGTATTTTTGTCAAAAGTGTAATGTCAAAGTGTAACAGATACATGTGTTGTATACGTTTTTTTCTTCTTCGTATAACATAATACATAGACTGAAACCTAATTACGTTTTTATGACTTAACGTCTCCTTCCCCACGCATGCTAATGAACAGTGTAATGTTAACACATATAACAATAAAATTAGTAACTTGATGTTACATTTGAAAAAAAAAAAAAGTAAACAGTTCGTAATTCGATGTTATGTTTAACACGCAATGTTAACATACGAAACTAATAACGTATTGCTTGACAGTAAACTGATTGCACGCTACATTCATTTCATACGTGTCGGGAAAGATTTGTATGTCCACCCCCACGTTTTTGTGTAAAACTGTGTCGCTACCAGACCTCCTTGCTCCGCGTGTATAAAGAATAAAGGGACCTCAGCGTTTTTGTAAAACTGCGAGGCTACCTGGCCTCGTTCCCCCATGGATTTTCTAATCTGCGGGGCGGTGTTTTGTCCCAACGGCGGTGTGAACACTTAATTTTTTGTAACCTCCGCCGCAGGGCAGTTTGAAGTGGGTTTCAAGATCTTTCAGTAAAAAAGCCTTTACTTTAGTCGTAGCAAGAGGGGTAAAGTGGTATAACAGGTAACACACCGCTCCTCTCGCAGCTTTGCAGGAATAAATACTCGCTGGAGCCGCCGCGGGTAATTACTCGGCCTCGACGAATTTGCAGCCGGCAGCAGCAGGTAACGAGCAGTGGCGCGTGTGGGGCGACCTTGTGAGTAGGGGAAAACCACACCCATTGTAACTGTCGGGCGTACACAAGCCTCCATGAATGTATGCAACAGTATCGCGCACACTGCAGATGTTCAATGTGGATACAAAAATATGGAAGCTAATTTGTTATATGTAGGCATGTTTATATATATATATATATATATATATATATATACATATATATATATATACATATATACACACATAAATACAAAATACTTTTTAGCATACTCACCTTTCATGCGAGGAACTTTGCTGACTCAAGCTAACGATGATTACGGTAGTCAAATGATTTTTCTTGAAAACAAATAGGCCTAGCGCAATAATACTACGTTCACTCCTGCTAGTACTTTTCAATGTTTCATGTTAGAATTTTAAATTGATTAATGTAAATAGTCTACACATCTAAAATTAGGTTCAAGTGTAAAGACATTATAATCAGTATTCCGAATCCAAAACCAGCTATTAACACACTTGTGATATTGCATTTTTAACTACTTTTCTTTCGTTCTCACTCACCAACATAGGATATTTCTTTATAGCCTGCGAGGGTTCTGTCCGACTTGTGTTGCTATTTTCACTATCACTTTCAATGTGTCTACTAGAGTCACCAAGGATCACAACAAATGTTTATATCTCCTGCTTCATCAGACAGTCACTTTTCCAATTCTCCGCTTCGGTCCTACGTACATGAGAAATAGCATTTTCCCACTCTTTTTTTTCCCTGACATTATTAATAGCATCGATCGTGAGCTTTTCAATGTTAGCTAGCATCATCTTCAGATACGTTTTTCCCTGCAACACGCGATTTCACCATGTTCCAAATGAACTCAATTGCATTGAGTTCACAGTGGTACGACGGTAACAGCCCAACCTCATGTTAATGTTGTTCTAACATTGTGGCAATGCGATACTTTGCAGGAGGACGTCGACAACGAACAAGCTGAAGAAGTTCGCTTTTATCATATCTGTTGCATATGGTATGCTGTTGTTTTCCAGACATACACGAATATCTGGTTTGGTCGTGCCTGTGGTTTGTGCCTTGTCAAATTGTACCGAATGATAGGAAGCGTTATCGAGTACAATCAAACAACTTGCAGGCAGATTGGGAATCAGCTTTTCTTCCACCCATTTTGAAAAGTTGGCAAAGTTCATTTTGTCGTGGTAGCACCAACTCTTGGTTTTCGATTTGAATGTAACAAATGCTCCAGAAATGAAACCTTGATCACAACCTGCATGTCTGTTTATCCATCACTGCCCTGTGCTGTCGTTCTTCGAAACACCTACTGTTTCATTATCTGGCCAACACTTGCTTACTGTGTATGTAGGATGAATCCAGGCTTCATCACCATTAACTACTGTCTTCTTGTTTTCATGAGCTTGCTAATTTTGTCTCATTCGCCTTAATCACCTTCCTCTCCTGGCAACGCCATTTATTTCCATTAAAACCTTTCTTTTGTTTTTGCACTTTTAGAAGCGATCCCCCATTTTCTTTAAGAATTTATCTTAAAACTTCCCTTTTTCCAGGAAATTCTATGTTTCTTGTTTTAAAACCGTTAGCAGTTTCTTTATGGTATAGACTTCTCCTTTATCCGTATAAAACTTCTGTATGGTGCGCCGAATTACACCGAGATCAAAATCATCTAAACAGATCTTTTTACAATTGTTAACCTTTTTCCCCCCAAGTTTATGCAGGTTTTCACCACTCACACTAGCTTGTTTTCTCTTCTTTTCTAATTTTGCATGCAGTTCGTTTCGATTTACCTGTTGCAGCTGCCGCACGTTTATTAGCATGACATATCGGATGAATAAGTTGTCCGGATGCTTTTTCCTTTCCACAAAATTTTATCACGTTCCTTATGACTTCTCTGCACTGACTGTGTAAAGTTTTATTATTTGACTTAATAGTTGCTGCCATAACCTGACACCACTGCCACTTTTATTCCACACCTTGTACCTATCATTCGTGCGCGCATAAACACTTTCATCAATCGCGAACGTACGAACATGGGAAATACTGTGGCACGAGTTATGGTCAGTACTACACCCCCGCCCGCAACAGAGAGTTTTCTTCCCCTTCTCCGCTTATTATGAATGAAAGAGCTCAGAGGGTGAAGGACAACCAGACAGGGGGCCTCTCCCCCCCTAACCAAGTGGTTTCACAATGTGCTCCATTGGGAAGACAAGAGCCCAACAAGGGCTTGTACTTTCCCTGCGCTGAGGGTAGCACAGATGATGACGAAAGGCGGCGGTCGCAGTCTTCTGTCTTTTTTCAACTCTCGAGACGAGAGGAATTCTCTACGCTCCTTGTAATAAGAGGTTCACCAGTCGCTACAGCATACTTCTGGCGGGGTGTCGTGCGACCACGAAGGGTCTAGCAAACCCCGGTGTTTGCATTGCACCATTGCGGTTTCGTCGGGTTCTGCGCTCAGGATTAAACACTTTCAAATGTACGAAATATTATTTTTATTTACTACTTTTTTTAAATGTATGTCTTTTTTTAAAATGAAAACTACTTGTATTTTTTATTCATATGTTGGGGGCGCCCCGGTAGGGTAAATGTGGAGCGTCCGTGGTAGGGCTTCGAGTCTGCTTCAGGGCAAATGTTCAGGTACTGTAATTGGGGAAACGCATAGTGTTTATAACAGGGCGTTTAGGCGATAGGTACACATATTTTGTGTTTTATTTGTCTTTTCATTTCAGGTATATTTATAACATGATATGTAACTATAATAATAATTTTTTATTATTTTGTTTCAGATCCGCTGCTTTAGGTGGGTTTAGAAGCTATTATTGGTGAGTAGGAAATTTACGGTGGAAGGCCCTTCAGTTAAAGGTCCTCGCGTTACCATTGAATCAGAGAGTAATTCAAGCTCTGATTCTTCGGTCGATGTAAGTTTGCCTCGGGATTTGAGTTATATCACCGTTGATACCGCGTTTGGCAAGATACTTACGGATGATCGAATACATAACGATCGGGTTGAAACAGACGCGGATATTTCACTTTTCTTCACCAGATGCAAGGCATCCTTTCTGGTCATTAGTGAAACGTTACACCGAACTTTCAAAATTTATGTTTCCATGGCACTTAAGTTTTTCAAAAACACAGTGGCAGAGGAAATGGCCATGAAAACGTTTCATTTCTGCAGTAAAGCCACACCCGTCCTCCATTCACCCGATGCGAGCAAGATATGCGATGATCACATCGTCCCTCAACTCACTGCGAACATTAGTGAGTTTTGTGGTAGAGGCAGCGGCTAGGGGATGAAGATGATACTGCAAATTAATGGATGTACACATTTCTCAGTACAGACCATTCTATGTAAGTGCATCTTACACAAAGCGACCTAATTTCATTGCCAATCGACTGGCTTGCATTAATGTTAGCTGTGCAACAGATTAATGTTTCCTCTACACCGTAGTAGCAAGTTTGTATCCTACCTGAAACAATGCCGAGAAATCCTACTCATACTCAGATCCTCGTCGGGTTCTGAATACGAGAGGATTGTCTACTCCCGTAGTGTTACACGAAATCAAACATTTTGATGAGCTCATTAATGTTTCCGTTAATGTCTATTCTGTGGTAGACGAGGGCAGGAATATTGTTGGTGAGACGTTTGATAATACTAGGGAAGGGCGTATCGTACCCATTCGCATTTCTCCTGTGCGATGTGAGCGTCATGTGAATATGTTAACTATTCGTGCCAGTGGTAGTATCGCCCATTTACATTTAGTTTTGATTAGGGATTTGTCACGTTTGGTTCACAGTCAGTTGAGTAAGATGCGAAAGAAAATTTTGTTTGTGAGCACTGCCTTCAGTATTTTTCAATTGAGGAGAAACTCGCAAAACCTAGTGATTTATGATAACACGATGCGTTCGGTGTACTTTCTCAACTCAAGAAAATAAGTATATTCAGTTTAGTAATTTTGCCAAACAGCAAAGTATGGATTTTACTACGTACTGCTATACTTAAGCTTATTTGAAACCCATGTCCACATGCTTGCCCAAAATAATGTTAGTGGCACAACAGCCATCAATAAACATGTACCATATTCATGTAGCATTTTGTTCGTGTGTACTTACGATCTCACTCTAACCCAGTACCGCGAGTTTATGGGTGAAGATTGTGTGTATACGGTTGTTGATAAATTAATTGAGTTCACAAAGTGGGTTGCAGACATATACAGCACAACGGTACCAATAAAGCCATTGACTATAGCTGACAGGGCTAGACTTACGACTCAAAAAATTTTCATATTTGCAATAAGCCGCTCGGCAAAGTCTTTGTGATCGACAATGATCATTTGACGGACGCAATTAGAGGCCACGCACATAATCAATGTAACTTACTTTTCAGACCGAAAAAGAATCAACTTGTCGCTGTATTTAATAATCTGCAGAATTATGATGCCCACTTTATAATAAAACCATTAGCTCCCCGACATATCACACAGTCCGATGTAAGCGTGGTAATCGAATATCTGGACGATATTAAGTAGAATGGAACCACCTTGGAAAATTATAAATGCATCACAAAACACATTCCCCGTGGGAAAAAATCGCAGGGAGTTACGCGAGTTGTGCAACTACATTTCATTGACTCGTTCAATTTCATGAACGCATCACTGGAAACATTGGCAGATAATTTGTCTTCTGCACAGATGTCTATCAGCCGGTCACAGTTCCCAGACAACACCCAATTTTAATTGGCACAAAGAAAGGGAGTATTTTCTTATGACTGTGTTAAGCCTATTGACAGTCTGAACTTTTCTTCACTCCCACCAAAGGACGCATTTCATAATGTAATGAAAGGCGAGGGCATAAGCGATGAGGAATACCCTCATGCTCAATCTGCAAGGAATGCGTTCAACTGTCAGAATTTAATGGAGAACGCAATACAATACTTATGTGTGGACACGTGTTTGTGGGCAGATATTTTTGAGAACTTCAGGACCATAGGTATGGCAGAATACGGACTGGACCCTGCAATGTACGTCACGGCTCCTTCCCTCTCTTGGGATGCTCTTTTATTAAAAACTGGTGTGTGGCTAGAGCTGTTAACGGATGTGGATATGTACCTCTATGTAGAACACGGTGTCAGGCGTGGTATCAGCCAGTTATCCAGAAAGCACACGCAAGCTAACAGTATTTACATAGGTGATAAGTACAACCCCAGTTAGGCAGAGAAATATATTTGCTATTTTGACGTCAATGTATTGTACAGCCACAAAATGAAATGCAAGTTGCATATTGGTAGTTTCTAGTGGGTTCAGGCAGACGAATTTTCAATGTGGGATTTCGCCAACATATATAATGCTGGGGATACCAGTTTTTCCGCAGAAGTTGATTTGTCTTTTCTGGTTGAATGTCATGATGTCCTATCTGATCTGCCTCTTGCTCCAGTCAGTGCCATATCGCCGAACAGCAAGACTTAAAAATTACTTTTAACACTCGTGCCGCAGAAAAATTATGTCGTACACGGCGAAACACTTAGCATTTTTTGATGTATGGAGCCAAACTCGACTCTGTTCACTGAGTTCTGTGCTTTGAGCAAAAGGCGTGGATAGCTCTGTACATTAATTTCAGTATTGAAAAATGTGCTCATCCAGTGAACACATTCAGGAAATCCTTTTTATATTGATGAATTATTCAGTTTATGGAAGGACGTTGCAAATTGTCCGCCGTGAAAGGTACATCAGAGTCGTATCAAGGTATGATACTATACATGGGGCAGAAGAATTGATTGGGCATCCGATATTAAAGGCAAGGCAGATACTTGATGAAAATTAAGTCCTAATTGAAATGGAGAAGGTGTCTTTTATGCGTAACAGGCCTTTCTTTGTATACCGGTGCTGCTGTTCTCGATTTGTCAAAATTGTTTTTATACGACTTTCATTGCAATTACATGCTGATAAAATTTCCTCAGTCAGCCTTACACATGTTATATTGAAATACCGCTAGCCTTCTATACCAAGTAGACTGTAACGATGTCTACAAGGCCATTTCCCTTGATTTGGCTACACAGTTTAACACTTCCAATTATGCGCCAAATAATCCGCAAAAGTTCCCCTTAGTGAACAAAGGCGTTACAGGAGTTATGAAGGATGAATGTGCCCGCCGCATCATCACACACTTGGTGGGTTTACATCTCTTAACCTGACACATATACTGTTTTGAAAGACCAGTGCGTGCTTTAAGCTAAGGGTGTAAAAGCTAACGTGTTGCAGTCGCTCCTGTACGAGGATTATTTGGATTGCCTTATGCGAAATTCATGGGTTATGGGTACCCAATACCATTTCCGTTCGCCTGCCCATGATATCTTCACCGAACGCGTTACTAAGTTTGCTTTGTCAAATGACGATGACAAACGCTACTCGAGTCTGATAATGTGACGACTTTACCTTGTGGCCATTACAGAATTCCGCTGTAAATTAACCTGCTCAGCAATGTTATCTCCTAGCATCCATCAAGTGCAGTCTACCATCCACAACATCAGCTAAACATCCGTCTGCTACTCTACATCATCTGTGTGCAATACACAACATCAACTAAACATCTGTTTGCTACTCCACATCATCTGTCTGTGCAATATGCGGCGTCGTGTCTGCAATGCCAGCTAAATGCCATCAATGTGCTCCAAAAGAAACTCCATTAATGAGTCCGTAATGGTGCGAGTCCAGTTTACTGGCTTGCCCCATGTCTGCCTGCGCGGGGTGAGTTCGTCGTCACTTGTCATCCAGTCCAACGCACAAGTGTATTCTGCTACTTGCCACCATAGTGTTAGTGCAATGCACCATGTGTTAAGCGGTTAAAATAAGTTTTTGGTGTGAAATACAAGGAATATTTTTATTTGTGTACGAAGTAAGTATTACAGTGAAAAGGAAAACTAAGCGTGTAAGAAGGAAGTGTTACAAGATGTTTGTGGTTATGGTATGATAGAAGTATAACAGTGAAAAGGAAAACAAACTGTCTTACAAGAGAGTGATAACAAGATGTTTGTGTGTATAGTATGAAGGAAGTATTACAGTTAAAGGAAAACAAACGTGTGTTACAAGGATGCATTAACGAGATTTTTGTGTTTACAACATGTTTCTACAAATCACCGACAAACTCCGGGGAATTATTCCTAATGAAAAAAAAGTAGAAAATATATGGGACACTTTGTACCTATATGCAATATTAAGGGATGAATGAGCCTTTGAAAATCCAATTTGAATACTGTAATTTCCCAAAATATCGGAAACTAAGTGACATTAAATGACAATACTCCGAACATTGTTTTCTGTTATTGGGATTCTCGGCCTAGAGCAAATGTTTGTTCATACCTTCCACAGTAATGCAAATAATAGGGGGTGAGGGGCACCGTCCTTTGTATACAACTTTCGTACCATCAGAATATTGGAATGTTTGATGCTGGTCTATTGAGCAGTATCACTTACGTAACAAAAATAGCCCTCTTGCTGCAAGTGTGTAGGACCCAACATTTTCGTTCAAACCACACACGAAACTTCGACCCAGCGTTACAGTCCCTAGCACGTAGGCCACACTACCTACGCGAGTCTTTGGTTGGCTGCTGGGTCCACTGCAAAAGCGATGGTGGAAGACATTTTAACACTTACTGTAAACAACATGTACCACACATTCATAAGCTTACAGTATGTAAGTAGTAAGGTTGATTTAACCTCAAAAGTTGAGCTGTGTCAATATGCTACACCCCATGGTTATCGACAAATGGATGTTTAATGATCGAACCAGATAATGTGTTATTCCTGCGACATAGGCAGCATTCACTACACATGGTGTGGTGCAGAGGTAGCACCAGAGGGACACTAGTGACCAAGATCTCGAAAGTAACATACGACACAATAATTAAAGATCATAGGAACTGTTCGAACGTCACACTACCAGCTGCAATACAGAATCTCCGAGACACCGACTATTGCACATTTCTGAACACACCATTCGTCGCTCGAATGTGGTCAGCAGTACCGATTGTTTCTGAACGAGACAATCTTCTGGTTCCACAGGTGTCGCATACACACGCGATTTAATGTAGCTCCACACGATACATTCCAGTGGTATGAAATCCAGGGGTCATGGAGGCCATGGCACAGGACCTCCGCAGCCAATCTAGTGACCACCAAACTATGTATTCAAGTACTTGCGCACAATGATTACAAAGTGTGCCGGTACACCATCATGTTGTAGCCGCATAGGTCCGCGAATACCGAGCGGGACATCTTCCAACAATTCAGGTAATGTTTCCAGCAGAATTGCCACATAAGTGCCTCTGGTCAGCCGTTGTGGTAGGAAGTGTGGTCCAATTAACACATCACCTACTAGATCGCACCTCTATTTCATAGAAAATCGTACCTGGAAACCAGACGTGCGGTTGGCTTGCGGATTGCCATCGGACCACTCATGCATGTGATGTCCATTGTACATTCCATCATGCATGAAAAGCGCTTGATCTATGTACCGGATACATGATACAAACCCAGGAATACTGTTACACTGTTCCAGATACCATAGCACGAATTTGGTCCGATGGTGATAGTTGTCTGCATGTAATGCCTGTACCTTCCGGTAGTGAAATTGGTCTAGCAGTTGTTCATTCTGAACCCTCCCCACATTGCTGTCGTCGCTGGCCAGCTCATGTGCCACCTCACGTGTGCTTGCAGATGGCAGCTCCTTAACACATACCAGCACCTTCTCCTCAAACTGTACCGTTCGCCGTGTGCGCAGGCGGCCCGAATCTGGTTTCTATACCTGCGGAACATACCCAGTGGTTTAGAGGTACTCATCAGAAAAAATTAGTAATTTTTTATTTGTACCAAACACTGCTCAACATTTACACATTTTACGAATTATCATTACCCGCAAATAATACATGTTTAGATGTCTTAATTTACATGTAAACGCATGTCAAAGTCTCATGTTACTGTTTTGTGTTCCTACTAACAGTATAAACTATCGTAATCACAGCAACGACATAAATTACAGTGAACGTAAACACACTGAGCTACTTTAGGGAACCTTTGTAATCACATTGAGAAAATTTGTTGTATTTGTAAATTGTCTACGTTTTACACATTTTAGCGTATAAACAATGTTTACAAACTACACACAGTTTCCCATATGCAGTTACAAAAGTATCCTGAAGTAGCTCACTGCTTTTACTTTCACTGTTAATTATTTCATTGCTGTTATTATATTTTGTACGATACAGTAATATTGCGACTTTGACATGCGTTTACATGTCAACTATGGCAACTATGAAATCTAATAATTTTTACTTCCAGGAAATGACAATTCGTTTACTGTATAGACGTTGAGCAGTGTATGGTACAAATAAAATATGTATTACTAATTATGTTCTGTCCAGAACCCTTAAAGGATGCGTACAATAACCAATACATCCATTACAACACACAATACTCTATCCTTACCTGGAAAGGTTCTCTTTTCCCGCAGTCATCTCGTAATTGACTCAAATGTGGTGTGGTGTGGTACATGTCTTCCTAGATATTGCTCAGCATACAGACACTTTCACATCCCCCATACACTAACAGCATGCCTGTCAATTCTGTCCACGTGTACCGCTCCATTACCAAATGTGTAGCAGTATGAAATATACTTTCGCACGTACGAAGTATGTGCGAAAGTATGTAAGTATATTACGTGTAAGTGTGTAAGTATATTACGTGTAAGTGTGTAAGTATATTACGCACAAGTAACTGCATGCCGTATGGACAGCTAGCGATATCTAATTAGTAGAAGTGTCTTGTCTGTCAAATGTACCCCTGACGCTACCTCTGCACCACATATGGCGACGAGTGTTGCCTATGTCGCAGGCATACTACATTATCTGTTTTGAACATTAAACATCCATTTATCGAGAACTTCGAGGTGTAGCATATTTACACAGGCCAGTTTTCGTTATTAAATTAACCACACTATTCACATACTGTAAGCTTATGAATGTGTGGTACATGTTGTTTACAGTAAGTGTTAAAATGTCTTCCACCATCGTTTTTGCAGTGGACCCAGCTGCCAACCATAGACTAGCGTAGGTAGTGTGGCCTACGTGCTAGGGACTGTAAAACTGGGCCGAAGTTTCATGTGTGGTTTGAACGAAAACGGTGGTTCTACGCACTTGCAACAAGAGGACAATTTTTGTTACTTAAGTGATACTGCTCATTAGGCCAGGATCAAACGTTACATTATCCCGATGGTACAAAAGTTGTATACAATAAGAAGGTGGCCACCCCTGTTGTTTTCATTACTGTGGAAGGTATAAACAAACGTTTGCTGTAGGTTGAGACTCCTGATAACAATAAACAATGTTTGGAGTATTGCCATTTAAGATCACTTAGTTTCCGATATTTTGGGAAATTACAGTTTTTAAATTGGATTTTCAAGGGCTCATTCCTCCCTTAATATTGCATAGTGGTACAAAGTGTCCTATATATTTTATACTTCATTTTCATAAGGAATCACCTCCTGGAGTTTGTCGGTGATTTTTAGAAATACGTTGTATAGTATGAAGGAAGAATTACAGCAAAAAGAAAAACTACCTGTGTTTCAAGGAAGTGCTAACAAGATCTTTTGTGTATATAGCGTGCGTGTGTGTGATGAGGGGGTCATAGTAAATAGTTATTTAAAGCTATTTCTAATTGCTATTATTTAAACTTACTTGAAAAAATTGCTGATAAACGTTTGTTGTACACGTAGCTTGTTAAACAGTTAGGCGAGAAAAACGTAACTGACATATACACATATTGATATTTAAAAATGGTAGTGAACATAGGTAATGGAGATGGTAAAAATAACTTTAACAAGGTGTGTGCACGCAGCTTGTTGAACAGTTATGCGAGAAAAGCTTAAAAAAGTATAGCTGACATATACACATTACAGGGAACAAAAAAAAAAGCGCTGGAAAGATTGAAAGTACAACTTTGCTTTTACCTGTGTCGATTTGAACAAAATATAATTTTTCAATTTTATGTGAGGAAGGTATGGTTAATTTAGTGATGGCAGGTATTTCATTTAACCTGCATTCTAAATTATATGTTTGACACAAACTTATGTGAGGTACCGTAGCATTGAAATGGCTTGGGTAGGAATACGATACGTTCACTTTCTGAGCGGGGTGGTCGGCCGACCTTTCGCTGTGTTCCTGCAGCGGCATGGTGATGTTTCCTGGGTCAAGGTGGGCGAACTAATGAGACAGCGCCGCTCTGTGTGTGGAGAGAGTTACGTTCCGTTCACCCTCGGAAGCAGAGGTGATCGGAGTCCCTGCACGCATGCGCCCTGATCCCTTACCTATATTACACATTCCAAGATGGTGGACGTATATCACAAACATATGGGTGATTCACAGCTCAGTTGCGAGTGAGAAGTGGTAGGGGTAGGACATGCACTTAGTGTGTAATTACTGTGTAATTAGACTCGGTACATTTATTACTCTCGGTATGTAATTATTATCGGTACATGTATTTATTCATTATGCAATTACTAATATTGCAATTAACATCTAATTACCCTCTACAGGTCTCGAACCAAGGACTGATAGACTCCTCAACCCTCCTGGTCCAACCCTACACCCCTCATTACCCCACCCCTAGTCACTCGCCTTCTAACCTCGTCAGTTGTGTTTCAGCAGCCGCTGGGTGAACATTTGTACTTAGTATGTAATTACTTTCTCGGTACATGCAATTAGTCTCTGTACTTACTCTCGGTACTAATTCATTATGCAATTACTAACTATACAATTTCTCATTAAGCAATTACTCATTATGCAATTACGTCTAATTACACCTTATTACCTTCTAGGGTCTCGAACCAAGGACTGGCCCTACACACCCTTACCTAGCCCCTCACCCTTCAGACTTCCACGAGAAATTTCAAAGCCTCACAAATGTCGCTTGGGCGCTTTGTGCACCGAAAGGGTACCCCCCAGAAGCAATGGCCAATCACAGCACACCTCAGAAGAGGTGGGATAACCCGTCAACCAACCACAACACACCTCCAAGAGTGGGGGGGTGGGATGATCTATTTCCCAGGTTAAAGGGTGCCGGTAATTAGTATCCCTCTCTCCAAGACCCCTTCCGAGGTTTATCATATGGCACTTCGGCCACTAATTTCTCCCAAATATCGTAGAACATATGTGTTCCCTCCACTGTCGTCTACATTTCAACTGCCAAGTGCACTTAGTCTCTATTGATAATGGCTCGATTGGTGATTATTTTACAGGTTACTAAAATATTTCTGTTACTCGTGATATAGTGCATTACGCACATTACAAATTCATATTTTACTATGACCGTTTTTAAGAGCCTCCCTAGTTGTCATATGGGCCTTATATTAGGCAGTGTTCACTATTCTATATTTTAAAAAAACTATGGAATATTTTAATGTAAATCTTTTTCAGGAAAGAAATGAAAGACGATGTTTTGTTTTCAAATTCATACATTTGGTTAGTGAAACATAAATCTGGTTGCTTAAAAGTGTCAAAGTCAGTGAAAATCGCTGTAAGTAGCCCGCTGTTTACGATATTTATTCTTTTTTAAAACAGCGTTTTAAATTAAAACGATAATACTGTTTCGTTACTGAACAGATTGTTGTGTTAATACCCTACAGAAACTGCTTAAAATGGTGAGGAAACATACGCACGCGCACTTTGTTCGTGCTAGTTACCATCGTCATGGCAGTGCTTCCTTACGGCCGGACTTGACCTTGAGGCGTTAAAATGTTTCTGCTAGGAAGGCCCCTTAACTGTTTAACTGTGGGGAAAAAAACTGAATAAAAGGTATCTGATCTCTCGATATTGATGTTTGTTAGATTACTTCGATGAAAAGCTGACCTTAACCAGAATAAAAATTAAAGGGATTCAAGCATTTAATACAACGAATAAAACGATAAATTCCAGCAACTTATTATCGTGTCGCTTATTTTATCACGTAACCTCTGAGGTGACAAACAAGATGGTTGCTAACATTGTAAAAAAACTGTAACTTTTGTTTCGCTCTCATTTTTTTCAACATGCATAGTTTTTATTAGTTCTTTCTGACTGGACTTGAGCGCTTTTACAATTTATTGGTACTTTGGAAAATGTTGGTGTTTATTTACTAATTCTATTTAATCCTGTTCACAGAGACACCTTAGCACGCTACATAATTGAGTTTCAAACACAAAGAGAAAAGCTGCAAATCTCTGATACATAAACAGACTTGGCCTATAAATAATTACTGTAGACATAAACATTCACGGTCAAAAACATAAACTTCGTATGTCCAGTACTCGCCTTTACTCACTTAATAAAATATATTGCTTACAGAAAAACGGACATTTCATTAGACTATCACTTCATCCGTCCAATTAAAACGACAAGTTGAAATATTTTTACACATTAAGTAAAAACACAACTTATTTACAACTTGGTTACTAAACTAGGTAGATGAAAATTATGTTCACAAACTTGTTCGATAATGTTAAGTACTTTTTGCTGGAAAGAAATCCACCTTTCGATAAATCAGTTTGTCATGCCGACAATGTTACCAGTGTCCAATTCTTCAACCGTCCCACTATCACACCTGAATAAAAATTTAATACATTTTTGATAACTAAAAGCACGTTCAATTTATGGGTCATGAATTCACACACTACTATATATAATATAAAGAGCGTAAAATCTGATAAAATCGAAAATTTTAAACTATTATTCGACTGCTACAAACGCTGACAATCTTAACAAATTCGGAACTTGTCGGCAGTCGGTTTAATAGTCGCCAAGACATGATGTAAAATTTAAATTTTTTCAATTGATGATACCTTTCAAAATAGCTATCAGAAGAGGCTGTCAATTGACACCCCCCCCCTTACAATAAGTACGTCCAATATTCCAAGTTTGGTTGAAGTGTGTTTTAATGGTCCAACAGCTGTGAGATTATAACCTAAAATACGAGTATTTCATTCGTCGGTGTTTTAAAAACAGTATCTAATTACTAAAATCTTTAAGGTGTGTTATGTTACCATAGCATTACATGTACGAAAAATTTGGCAGGAATAAGATGAGTGGTTCCCAAAATATGACATACGAGCATTATTTAGCAGGTGATGCTGTCTTCCAAAATGGCAGACCGATTAGTACATAAGATTCTGAATGCTTACAGTGTGGACTGTCAAATTAGCGGTAATTTTTCATATCAATGGGATAATTTCTGAGATACACAAAAGCATTCCAATAATTCTAATGGCCGCCATTTTGAGAGTAAGCAACGAACGTGGTAAAAAATTATAGCAGTCAGGTGTTCTC
Source organism: Clitarchus hookeri (assembly GCA_002778355.1). Lineage (NCBI taxonomy): Eukaryota > Metazoa > Arthropoda > Insecta > Phasmatodea > Phasmatidae > Clitarchus > Clitarchus hookeri. The sequence goes on from NQII01000649.1 coordinate 250,390, forward strand.
ACTAAGTGCTATAAGTGAATCGAGTTTGTTGAAAATCAGTGTACTGGTTCGATAGATTTAGGTACACACACATACATCCACAGAATCTCACAAACCTACATTTTCTTTAGAAAGTAGGCTTAAATATAGACACGGTACAGCGAGAAATGAACCGTATGCACCTGATCGGGCATGAAGCCTAGGTTGAGTCTTGAGCCACATTTGAATCTTCTGGATGTCGTTGTTCCTCGTGGACTCGCACTCATGGAGTACCTGGGCCGCATGCTGGCGGGCTGCGCTCGGGAGCCTGCACACGTACTGGTCCTGCATAGCTGCTGGAAACAACACACAAACACATTTTCTACTAAGGGTTACAGTCTCGGGGCAAGAATAACCACTTCAGGCTCAAATTATTTTTTATTTTGAGAGCAGCAGTGAACTTAATTTTGGTTCGTGACTGTCGTTATTTTGATATCATGCTCTTTTACCCCACCTGACAATTGGACAAAATTTTTTTTGCAACTGGTTTTTGGTGATAGTTTTTAAAGAAGGCAATGGCCCAAACAATTAATTTTATCTTCCATTTGTAAGCCTATGGATTTCCTTATTGGGCGCTTTTTCCTGCTTTGTGATGTCATGTCATGGCCTCTCCATGCATTAAGAAAAAACCTAAAATTTCTGCAATTACAGCCCGTTTCCAAAATACTGTACCAACTTTTTCGATAAGGATAGAAACTTCAAACAGTATTCGGACAATACCCCATCCAAAAATTGTTTGTGTAAATTAAACTCTCATATATTTTAACAGTAATTTTTGTTAATTTTTAATTTAGTTTCTCATAAATATTTAAAAAACTATGTTCCTACGGAATTTTCTTTGAGATTTACCCTCAAAGGGCTCCTTCAAGTGTTCCCTTTTAACTTACTAAAAAATATTTGCATTGTACTTAATCACCCAACATCTCCCCCAACCCATGATTTCTATATCTCGATAATCGTTAATTCTACGCACTTTTCCTTTGAAATTTTATACCGGAGGGATTATACCACACGCCGAGTTTTTTACATAAGTAGAATGATTAGGTATGTTTGGTTACAAGGGGACGGGTACCGGAGTATCGTATCCGCCCGCCACCATCTTGAATTTCCCTTTTTTCCTTCAAAATTTCTCTTTCCCTCCTCAGAAATGATTAAATTTCCCTGAACATTTTTCTTTTCTCCTCAAAATTTCCCCATTTCGCGCAAAAATTTACAGTTTTCCCTTAAAAAAGCACTGATCCACACAGTTGCAAAAACGAGCCACAGAAAGGCACTTTTCGATCCATCGGAAGGATTTGGGAGGTTCGCTTCTTGAGGGCAGAGCAGTGGCTGCCATATTGGTTTTATAGACATAGGGTATGCCAAATCAATACACGGGATCCAGAATCGGAGCCGGAACCAACCATCAGCCATCTTGGCTCTGTCAGCCATCTTAGCTGACATATTGTATCCAAGCAACATTGATCTTGACACCATAACCTTGAATGACTTAATGACTTAAAATGACATTGAAAACAAAAAAATTCCAAAAAATTTCCAAAATTTTTTTTTATATCTATAAAAATTATTTTAACCATTATTTTAAAAAATTACGAAATTAAAATTTTAAATGTTTGGGCTTAGAGGGGACGAGCGACTGGAACCGACCAGCCACCATATTATAACATCACCCAACCACTATGTTGGACAGAGGTGACCTTTAAATTGACCTTGATCTTGTGAATTTAAACCCAAAATATCGTCAAAAGTTCTAAAATTTTCGTAACAATTTATAAAAATTAATAAAAATATTAAAAATTATTATTAGTAATTATTTTTAAAAAAGTAGATTTCCAGAGGTTTCCCAAAAGCACCATGTTCTACAGACGATTGACCTTCCTCCAATCAATCACATTCTATTAACTTTCCCCTTCCCTTTCCGATGTTTCTCATTGGTTAATTAGTCGGCAGGCCTTCACCCCTCGCCATTTCTTATTCTGTCGAATGCACTCTACCCACCATATTGGTTTTTCGTTTGTCAATTGTTTGCATTTTCAACACCTGTCTCCAACCAAATTGTCATATCTGACTGACCTTCACCTTAACATCACATCTGTGACCTTGACCCCATGCCCATGACCTCGGATAACCTTGAACCCAAAAAGAAATTCTAAAAACTTTTATAAAATCAAAAAAATTTCAAAGAAATATAAAAAAAAATACAAAAATTAATTAGACTTGTTTTTCATAAATCTTTTGATCAATTTCGCAATATTTTCATCAATCAGCACCGCAAGTAGCACCATAATGAGCACCACATGCACCACAATCAGCACCATATGCACACAAATCCACACACAAATACACACACCAATCCACACCAGTCGACACCAATCTACACACCGATCCACACAGCAATCCACATACCAATCCACACACCAATTCATACTAATTCACACCAATCCTTCACAATCCTCCTCCACAATGCACAGCAATCCACAATATTCAATCGCAATCCTCCTCCACAACCCACAGCAACCCATGACAATCCTTCGATTAACCCCAATCCTTAGCAATCCTCCTGTGCAATCCACACCAATCCTTCGCAATCATCCTCCGCAATCTACACCAATCCTTCGCTATCCTCCTCCACAATCCACAGCAATCCACGAAAATCCATCACAATCCTACTCCACAATCTATAGCAACCCAAGCCAATTCTTCGATAAATCCCAATCCTTGTATCAATCCCAACATTCTATCAATTCCAATCTTCAGCAATCCTACTCAACCGTCCTCCTCTGCAATCCACAACCATTCATGTAAATCCTTATATCAATCCCAATATTTCCATCATTCCCAATCCTTCGATCAATCCCAATCCTTCTCTGCAATCCACACCGTGCCATGCCAATCCTGCTCCACAATCCACAGCAATCCACAACAACACTTCGATAATTCCCAATCCTTTTATCAATACAAATCCTTCGATTAATCCTAATCTTTTGGTCAATCCCAATCCTTCGATCAATCCAAATACTTAGCCATCCTCCTCTGCAATCCTCACCAATCCTTTGCAATCCTCCTCCGAAATCCACACTAATCCTTCCCAATCCTCCTCCGCAATACACAGCAATCCACGACCATCCTTCGCAATTCTCCTTCACAATACACAGCAACCCTTGTCAATCCTTCGATCAATCTCAATCCTTGGAACAATCCCAACCTTCGATCAATTCCAATATTTACCAATCCTCCTCCACCCAATCTGTACATATAATTTAAAAGAGTGCAACAGTGCATCGTTATATTCTAAAAGTGAATTATGATGTTGATAAGGATGACAATAAATGGTGTCGCGAAATCGTTAGCATTGAAGAGAGTTAAATTATTTTGTCTTATATGTTCAGATTCGGTCCACAGGGTATAACAACTAAAGCAGGAAGTGGAATTTTGGAGTTCTGTTTTTTCCATAAATGTCATTTATCAGTTTGGCTGAAATGGATGATTTGTCGGAAGACAGTGCCACGTCATGAAGGTGTTGTTAATCAGACTGCTGTAATTAGTATTTATTCATCACCTGTTCTGTTTTCTCGTAAGAAGATGAAGTTTGAGCTTCGAGATGAAAATGGATTTATAGGAAGCTAATTGGTACAACTGGAAATTTGCATGTTCTTGGTCATGCTTGTGTATAATGCACAAATGTCTATAAAATCTATTTGACCGAACTCGGTTCAGTGGTTCCCATTTTATTGCGACATGACCTTAACACCAGTGGCAGATAGACACACTAGTATTACTCTGTCCTGTCGTGTTTAACCATGGATAGCCTTGGAAATGCAGATAACAGTGAAATTGATAGAAGTCCATGACCTTAAGATAACGATTACATTATATTTCCGCTACGACTACTCTCCTTCGTGCGTGTTATCTATGGATTTTTTTTATCAGTTGCATGTTTCGCTCAAGAGTGGTGTAACTCTCACTCTGTATTGAGATTAGGCTTAGAAAATAGTTAAGTAAACAATTAGCTTAACGCCTTGCCTATATAGAAATATAAAATTATTATAATTCATTGTATTCATAATTATCTGTGTTTTCTTCTGGGGTGAAAGAGTATGTAGGTTTTCTCAGAGTGCTCCCATATTTTTTACATATACATTCTATGGTGGAAGGACTTTTGTGGGCACAAGCTAGGCTCTTTATTGTAATAAACACCACATTTATATAGAAAAGAATTACAGTTGTCGTTCTGATAACATGAGGTGAACATCGATTTGAATAACTCTCTCGTCATACCACGAAGATGAATTGCCAATACGAAGGCCTGACTTTGACCTCAACGACCATGGAGCAGCGACCTGCATCATCGTTAACTGGTTGTCGCCAGTGCCGATTCTACGATCGATATTTCACCTATGGCGAAAACGTTCGTCAGCATGAGAGGAACGGCCTGTACGAAGAGCACTTTTCGCGCGATGAAGCATTACGACATTGGTCCCATGTCATTTTTGCAAGACGATACATTGAAAGATAATACCAAGATCTGCAAGGATTCGTCTACTGGGAGTCGGCAAGGGTTTCTGGCAATACTTCTTGCTGCATCGATGGGTACCGATTTGACAGTCGATTATGATCAGACAGTTAATGCTTAAGATGGAATGAGTGCAGTAGAGTCGGTGTGTGTGGAATGTTCACTTGCAAGACTTTCGCGTAAAATCGACAATCTTCAAAATAAACGGTCGTCGGCTGTAAATACTGATTAGCATACAAGCCCAGCTACAAAGAAAAGCAAACTTAATATAGAATACAAAACAGAAGGTGAAGATGACGATGAAGAGAGCATTGATGAAAATGAACATGAAGAGAGCCATAGTGCTGAAGACGATAAAGGGGATTTTCTCGATCCACTGACACACCCCTACAACACATTTGCTGCAACAAGCGACGTGAAGAAGGCAGAAGATGCCGAAAATACTGGCTACCTATTTCCTGAAGACCCGAATGAACTTGTTGATAGACTCATATTTGTTTGACCTTAAAAAATGTGTGTATCTCACACACATTGACAATATATCTTCAATCATTAGTAAACTGAAGGATCAGGGATGCATCGCATGATGTGATGAACTGCTTTCTTCTCAAATTGCAATTACAAAATAATAATAAATTACTATTATAAAATAATTGGTTTTTCTTTATTTTTATGTGTTGTATTCGTTTTTCCCTCACAACTTTAAAGAGGTGCTATAAACACTCGACTATTAATGGAAAGATCTGCATTAATACTGTCGACATGTACACATTTGGAGATAGTTGGTTACGAATGTAAATTCCATACATATGTGTGGCGGACAAACCGAAGGATCGATCGACGGATTGGGATTGATCGAAGGATTGGAATTGATCGAAGGATTGGGATTTATCGAAGGATTGGGATTTATCGAAGGATTGGGATCGATCGACGGATTGGGATTGATCGAAGGATTGGGATTGATCGAAGGATTGGCATGGGTTGATGTAGATTTTGGAGGAGGATTGCAAAGGATTGTCGTGGATTACTGCGGATTGCAGAGAATGATTGCGAATTATTGGTGTGGATTGGTGTGTGGATTGGTGTGTGTATTGGTGTGGATTAGTGTTGATCAGTATGTGGATTGGTGTGGATTAATGTGTATTAGTATATGGATTGTGTGGATTGGTGTGTATTAGTGTGTGTATTCATTGTGGCATATTTGGTGCTTATTGTGGAGCTGATTGCGGTGCTGATTGCTGTGCTGATTGATGGAAAGACTGCAATATTGACAGGAAGATTAATGAAAAACAATTTTACAATAATTTTTTTAATTTTTTAACAATTGTTTTGGATTTTTTTTTTGGATTTTATAAAAAATTTTACAATTTATTTTTGAGATCTATGTTATCATAGGTCATGGGCATGATGTCAAGGTCATAGATGTGATTTCGAGGTGAAGGTCACCCAGATGTAACATGGTGTTGAAAATGTAAACAAATGACAAACGAAACAAACACTATGGTGGTGTGCATTCGACAGAATGAGCAAAAGTGAGTGGGGCGGAGGCCTGCTGACTAATAATTCAATGAGAAACATTGGAAAGGGGAGGGGAATATTAATACAATGTGATTGATTGGAGGGGGTCAGTCGTCTGCTGGACATGGTACTGTGTAGGACCTCTGGAAATGTAAGTTTTTAAAAATAATTTCTAATAATATTTTTTATAATTTTTTATAAATTATCAAGAAAATTTTGGGATTTTGACGAGTTTTAGGTTTAACATCAAATGTCACTAGGTCAAAGTCAAATGTTAAGGTCACCTGGATCTAAGATAGTGGTAGTAGTAGACTCCCGATTATCCGAGGTAATTGGGACCGAGATCACCTCGGATACGGTACAACTCGGATAATACGGAGGTNAGTAGACTCCCGATTATCCGAGGTAATTGGGACCGAGATCACCTCGGATACGGTACAACTCGGATAATACGGAGGTTAGGTATTATTGTGTTAAAAACATGAAAAAAATGTTAAGAATGTAAAAACTGCTATATTGTACATAATTGAAAATCGTAAAATAAACCTGTAAGTTAGTGCAAACATGAGATTACATATTAGTACTTAAAAAAGTCTTTTATTGTTTTCTGAGTTAACCTCTGTCCTCTCTTGGATGATGCGATGTTACGCCAACGCTGAAAAGTTAGTATGTCATGTGGACTACACTCTTCTTGTTGCTCTATGTAAGCAAGAGCAGCGTTGATCGATTTCAACCCATCAGAATGTGATAATTTTGGAGTTATCTCGTCCGTGTCGTCTTCTTCACTGTGCTTAGGATTGGTAACCATATCGATAATTTCCTCATCGGTAATCTCCATCTGGACATCTGCACTGCACCAATCATGAATGTCGTCGCTGTTGATTTGATTTTCAACAGGTAGCTCATTGGCCAGTTGAACTAGTTCGTTCACATTCTCCTGTTCTGGCACTTGTTTGGGTTGTCCATCTAAGCCAAATAAATTTTTCCAGGACTTTTGAATGGTGGTAGGTTTTACCTCATCCCACGCTGAAGCAATCCAGTACGCAACATCTTTCATTGTGACTTGCTTTAAGGCTTCCTTGACAGTCATTCCGTCATCTAATTTTGTAATCAACATCTGGAGAAGCCTTCGACGGTAAATTCTCTTCATCGTTTCGAGAACTCCTTGGTCTAGAGGTTGAATGAGCGATGTCACATTAGGGGGTAGAAATATCGTTTTAATATCACCACTGCACAGCTCTTGGGCATCTGGGTGACATGGCGCATTGTCTAGTAATAAAATAGCTTTCCTGGGGAGCTTCTTTTTTTTCAAAAATGCTTCAGTGACAGGAACAAATTCATTGAAAAACCAGTCACTAAAAATCTTGCTTTCCATCCATGCATTTCTTTGGTTGCGGTACATTGTTGGCAGACAATTGACTTTTATATTTTTAAAGGCCCTTGGGTTCTTAGACTTTCCAATAAGCAGAGGCTTTAGTTTCAAAGAACCCGAAGAATTGCAGGTAGCCAGAATTGTGACTCTCTCTTTACTCTTTTTAAATCCGGGAGCAGTTTTTTCAGATTTTGCTGCTAAGGTTTTTGAAGGTAGCATTCGAAAGTTAAGACCAGTTTCATCTGAGTTAAAGATTTGATCTGAGGTTAATCCCTCCTCAAAAATGATTTCTTCCATTTTTTTCTGGAATTCCGCAATTTCAGACGAGTCAGCCGACAATTTTTCCCCACTAATGTTCAGCTGTCTTATGCCATATTTCTTTTTCCACCTGTCCAGCCAACCATCGCTTGCAGTGAATTTTTCATCGCCGTCTTTAAAGTTCTTGTGGAACTCGAGCGCCTTAGCTTGAAGCATTGGGCCACTCACAGGACTACCCATCCCTCGAAGCTGTGAAAACCACAAAAAAAGAGCTTCAGACGTCTGCTCATAGTCGCCCTTCTTCAAAGTCTTTCGACTCAAGCCACTGCCACCACTCACACTTTTGTTGACAAAGTTTTCGATTTCTTTCCGGTTACGTCTCCAGTCCCCAACAGTCACTTCCCCAACTCCCAACTCGGCAGCCACCTTTTTAATTGCTTCGCCACTGTCTAACCGTTTCAATGCACTACATTTTGTTTCAAGAGAAACTACAACTCTCTTCCGTTTTCCACTCATAATGAAACAAAGAAATCAATAAAAGCACAGATGTTAAAATCACTAACACAACCACCTTTACGGAGAGCACAGAGGCAACTGACAGCGCCAGATGCCTGGGACAATATGAGCAGTTCCCAGTAAACCCGACGATTCGGGTGGGCCAGCATTCCTAGAATTAGTTCCCTTCAAATTCGCACGAAATGACAGCTCGACCTAACAACAGCCAATACAGGAAACATATGGCACCTAGCAATAGCCGATTTCTCAACCTTGCACGTCAAACAAAGAAACATCGCTTCTCATCCTAATTGTCCTGCTTTTGAGAGCATTATTTTTATTTTGTGTCTTCCGATGACTAGCTCGGTTAACCCGGAGGCTCGGTTGACCGGGGCTCGGATAATCGGGAGTCTACTGTAGTCAGTAATGTAATATGCGCGCTGACTTAAGAATTTATTCAATTTTTACAAGTTTTCTCGAGTTTTTGTATTTAAGGTCATCTACAGTTATAGATATAGGGCAAGGTCAAGGTCCCCTGGATCCAACATGGTGGTTGGGTGATGTTATAACATGGTGGCTGGTCGGTTCCAGTCGCTCGTCCCCTCTAAACCCAAACATTTAAAATTTTAATTTCGTAATTTTTTAAAATAATAGTTAAAATAATTTTTTAAAGATATTAAAATTTTTTTTGGAGTTTTTTTGTTTTCAATGTTATTTAAAGTCATAAAGTCATTCAAGGTTATGGTGTCAAGGTCAATGTTACTTAAATACAATATGGCAGCTAAGATAGCTGACAGAATCAAGATGGCTGATGGTTGGCTCCGGCTCCAATCCTGGACCCCGTGTATTGATTTGGCATACCCTATGTATATAAAAACAATATGGCAGCCACTGCTCTGCCCTCAAGAAGCGAGCCTTCCAAATCCTTCCGATGGATCGAAAAGTGCCTTTCTGTGGCTCGTTTTTGCAACTGGCTGGATCGGTGCTTTTTAAGGGAAAATGGTAAATTTTGCGGGGAAAAGGGAAATTTTGAAGGGAAAAGAAAAATGATTATGAACATTTAATCATTTCTGAGAGGGAAAAGGGATATTTTGAGGGGAAAAAAGGGAAATTCAAGATGGTGGTGGTCGGATACGATACTCCGGTACCCGTCCCCTTGTACTCAAACATACCAAATCATTCTACTTACATTTTGTTCAGTTTCAGATTTTACGAACTCTTTCCACACCAATGTACAATATTAAAGTTTGTCGTATTTTGTGTGAACTTAACCGAACAAATTATTCCTGCGGTCCCGCCGTTGCACAATTATAGCCAATTACTTGAGGACATGTGTTATACAAGAAGAATCAGCCCGCAGCAGCCTTGGGCCCGGTGACCATGGTTAAGCGACATAGGCCCTGAAAACAGAATTATTAAAATTTTCACCACTTTACGAACAAATTTTGTTACAATGTTTCAGACAGTCACAGCCTACATCATTTAGTACCATTAGTAGTACAAAAAGGGGGAGCTGCGCCAGTGGGTCCAGGGCGTGGGCCAGTGGTCCAGCTGCCTTCTTGTATCCGTTATTTTGGATGACCTTGAGCTCTGTCACGATCGCTATATTCGATGACCTTGACTTTGCCCGCCATATTGGGTGCCATCACTACTGGCATATTGGTTTTAATTTCACCTCGTGCTCTGTCATTTCACCCTACTACCCGCCATATTTTTTCTAGAAATTTTTGGGTGTTATTTTTACATCATGCTCGGCCATCCCACCTCGCCATCTTGTTTAGATAATTTTATATTTATTATTTTCCTTTGTTCTACTTCATGTGCTATCCTTCTCGCCCCTCTCTCACCTGTTAAACCGTTAGCCTGCGGATTATAAACCGTAGTGCACAGTTTTTTTATTTTTAATTCGTCTAACAATTGTGAAATTACTTCATTTTGGAATGACGTGCTGCGATCAGATAATAAAAATTTTATACGGCCAAATCTAAGTACTTTGGTTTTAATAAATTGTGCGCACATCTTTGCATCTATACTTTTGACTGGTGTAGCCATGACATAGCGTGAAGCATGTTCGGTCATAACTAAAATGTACTTATTCTGGCAGCAGCGATTTNTTCGGTCATAACTAAAATGTACTTATTCTGGCAGCAGCGATTTCGAAGATGTGATGTTTTACCGGATTCTCGATATTCACGGTACACTCGTGAAATGGTCGTACGCGAAAATCCAAATTGTATCGCTATCTCGGAGATTCTACGTCCCATCTCTCGTGCGCCGACTATAACACCACGTTCCAACTCACTTAAATCTTGATAACCTGCCATTGTAGCAGCAGTAACTGAGGCCATGAATTTTGTTGATCGGACTCCGCGTACATTGTTAGCTGTTGGCCAATGACCTCACCACTGTCGGACAGATAAATACTCACGCCAGGTCACAGAACGCACAGCCTCACCCGTACAAAAATTTCAAATTATTAAGTAAGTTATGGAAGAATTTTCAATAAAAGGAACTCACGTGTAATGTTGCTTGCAGGAGATTACTCATCATGACAAGTGCTGCGTTGTTATGTGTATTTTTTCCATATCTGTTCCACATATCTTTTTCCATCACTTCCAGCAGTTACCCGATATTCCGGATTAATTCCGGCATTTACTGGTATGACGTTCACCAAGCCATCGTATACGAGGAATCCATACCAGTGATTTATAGTATTCCGTTGCAGACGCCACAGCCAACTTTCATAACACAAATAGGAGAACCACATGTGCCAGTTCAACATTACATACTTATGTAAAAATGCGAATACATTAGCACGCACAATCGACAGTATCCAACAACACCTGGTAACCGAATACCACGTGGAAACGGAACCGCAGATTCGCAAACGTCGAGATATCCAATTCATCAGCGACTTGTTTACATGGTGTTGCAATACGCTAACCATTAGACACTTGGAAAAATTAATTTCAAATGCCGAAATTATCATACAGAAGGTCAACGATATCCAAAAGTCGGTGCATACAAACAATCAGGCCATCAAATACATCATAAACAATGTGCAAAACACAACGTCACAAATTGATGGTTGATAACATTTAATTGCGGACACCATTAACAACGTAACACTTTCGTTGAGACAACATGGCACCTCATTTAACACGGAACTTTTAGCACTAACGCAACAACTAACACTTTCCATTGTTTTACACTTACTAAATATCCTCTTACAGGAACAGGAAATATTAACACACATCACACAGTGCAAAACGTATCACTTTCCAATTAAACTCGTTCCGGAAGAGAAGTTTTTAAAAGACTTTCACGATTTGCACAAAAATTTGGAATCCACGGAATTGGAGTTAGCAATATCGGCGACACATCACACTGCATATTATCAGCTTTCCTTAACACCATGTAGCATCAGTACTTCTCAATTTTCTGTTAAAATCCAAATACCTCTTTTGCAGAAAACATCAGATTGGCATGTTTATCACTTAATACCGACTCCCTTTCAATCTCGTAATAGATCGTGTTATTTGCACACTAGTGAAAAAACTATACCACACTTGATTTTCTGACACAACAAATTGTTGACTTAAAACACACAACAGAACACACGGATCACATTTACCGCATTCCNTATATATATATAAATATATACTGCTTAAATGGCACGATACACAAGTTCAATCACGAGTCCATAGGGACAATATAATTAAATCTTCCATGTAACTGCGAATTAAGAACGGCACATAACCTGATTATTCTGAAAACGCACATGTGCGACACACGAGCAACAAATACATCACAGATAAATATTGGCGTTCCAATTCACTGGCTCCGCAACACTTATTTCCAATCGGACCAACTTCAAATAAACATGGGAATACATGTTTCGAATATATCTCATTTGTTACACACGGACTGGCACATTCACTCCAATTTGGATCAGGTAAACACCGTTTTAAATCATGATAGAATTGAGTTCCCCGACGACTACAATTACGTATTCACGCCCATGATTACGCTACCACAATATTCATATTTCATAACGACAGTTATTGCAATACTGATCGGAGTCTGTATTTTACTGTATTTTCGAATTTGTCAGATGGCACAGATTTTATGGCAAACACAGTTAACCCGAACGAATCATAATACATAAGTCACTGCTCAAGTGAATATATCTACCGGTCATCTCTTCCATAACTGCATCATCAATCTCATTCTCCTTCTTTTTTCCTATTACACATAACGCACAGCGCCGCAGCTCCATGTCGAACCAAGGACACCAAAACAAGATCGAGTTGGACGATGCCTGTAATGGAACAGTTTTCCATTATAAAGTGTTCCTGTTCGTGCAGTAAGCACGGAAGCTCCCAACCCGTACGACTGCCAGAATGGACTAACGTGAACTGACGCTCACAGTACAGCTGCGGTTGGAAGCTAAAAAGGACACCGAATGTCATATCAGCGCATCTCTCCCATCCATGGGTAGGCGTGATACTGCACGCCTACCAACGTCTAAAACAAACTACCGCGACGCGGTGGTAAAAGATTTGCAGTTGCCTTCTGAAGGTCTGTCTACAGAAACAGAGCTCACACCCCCATATGTGCACATGCCTCGTTCGCCCATCCTTATAACCCACATCCTATTAGTTAAATGCGCCTATTTAAACTGCCAGCAGAAACTCAGATACCATGAAATTACAAATTTAATCAAACGTAATTGGCTTACTTAACAATCTCCCACTTGGTTTTCCTACGATGCATTGGCTCCATAATTTCCTGCAGGGTGCACCCATAGTATAAGTAGATATAATTTATTATCATTAGAACACTGATTTAACGAATATAGCAACAATTCGTTCTCAAGATAGGTAACATGTACCAGTAATACGTAGCAGTAGATGAATAAATTATTGTAAATATAGTATGAAACATCATTTTTATATACAATTTGATACGTACTTTGTGAAGCATTATCTAATACAGATGTCACTTTGTGTACATCATTTATGTATCAGAATTGTACTATCCAATACTTGGTTTGAGAACCATCAGTGAAGCAAGGCAGAGTGAGTGTCCCGAAAAGGTGATTCGGATATATATATATATATATATATATATATGGACGCTCAGTACAATGTAATAAGTACTGAAGTGCGTGGACACTTTTATTCATGTAAATTGTGTTTATATTTTCAATCAGTTCATTGTCAATGAAAAGTGGTTCTAATAGTTGGATAATTCATGTCATAGTTATACCAAAATGTATATTCTCTTTTTAAATAGCTGTAGTAGGAATTATGTATTAAGATGCTTGTACACTTCTGTACACTTGTTGTGAGACTACATTGTGCAGGGGACTGTTCTCAGTGCACACAAGAGCTGCCTTCTGGTGACTTTTTGAATAACTCACCAAGGTTGTAAACTTTATATTGTACAAAGTCGGGCAGCAAGTTTTCACTGCCGTATGTACTTACCCGAGAGTGTTTGTTCAACATTACGATACGAAACAGTATAATGTAAAGTAAGTCAAATAGAATGCTTGCCTAGTCACTTTTACTCATGTTCATTTTGAATTAATGTTCTCTCTATATTGGATTTTATATGACAAAATTTCCATGTACGATGATGGAAAAGTGTCTGGTAATGTATGAGTAAATTAATGCACGTCCAACATCCGTTCGCCCTCCATACCCCTTCCTACCACCTCAGCCAAGCTTCGTACGAGACAGCAGAAGGAGGAGCCCGATGTCACCGGTCAGCAACTTCATTGCCAGCCCCCACGTGTGCGCAGAGTCCACCGGACGGCGGCGAACCATCAGTGTGACCAACATCTATTTTATGCCATTCTCCACAACACTTATTCCGTGTAACTCTTCTATGAGAATTACAGGGCCATTCTCAAATCTCTAATCCACACTACACACTCTTCTTCTACCATTGACCTAGACATACACTATTTTTCAAGCAAATATGTCACTACTCTACCATCCCTCCAGAGATGGGGACATCTCTCCTTTTAATAACTTTGGGGGGAATGTTATGATTAGTCCCCTTAAAACTTCCTAACCAAGCAAAACCTAAGAAAAGGCGCCACAGAGTTCACTAACGCCAAGCCAGAACGATTGCAGACAAGACAGAATAATGGCGCGGAGAAGCCACAAAACTGCTGGAGTATAAAAACATCAAATTAAGAATTATTGCAGCAAGTCGACGGGGCATTCACACAAGACGCCCGGCAACACCGAAGATGCTGATCCAAGAGCATTTCAGGGAAGTAACACAAAAACCGAAACAGCCCGCCTGAAAAGCACTACGGGAACCAATCGGAGCAAAGTTCGTCAACGGTCACGTGGTGGGGCGAGAAGTGTGAAATAGACGTCAACGAACAGGACCAGCGTCATCTACTACGAACATCAGACCAGACAGCGGCTGTTCCTTGTGCTGCTTCCGTCAGAGGGTCCGGGTGCGAGGCTGGAGTAAGTTCCCTTCCTTTATATATGATCCTCCTTCTTAACTAATAGCCTTCCTTAAGTCCTTCCCTCTCACTTCTGTTGGACTTAACTATAATTGAATATCATTGTATACTCTTCTAACTTTAGATCAAGTAAAGGCTTTATTAATCATTTCAAACAATCCTTTTAATTATCTGAGCTTGTCCTGTTTTCCTTAAACTTAACCTTTCCTAAGAGTGTTATGGGCCACCAAGGATCATAACAGAACGGGACAAACGATGACTGACGAAAATCATTAAACGTGACAGACGCGCAACCCTTTCTCAAATTGGTGCAGATTTAAATGCTGGGGCATCAACAAGTGCCAGCGTGCGAACTATTCAACGGACCATCATTGATATGGGCTTTCGGAGCCGAAGGTCCACTCGTGTACTGTTGTTGACTGCACGACACAAAGCTTTACACCTCGCCTGGGCCCGCAAACACCACCATTGGACTGTTGATGACTGGAAACATGTTACCTGGTCTGACGAGTCTCGTTTCCAATTGTATCGGGCGGATGGACGTGTACGGGTATGGAGAAATCCTCATGAATCCGTGGACCCTACATGTCAACAGGGGACTGTTCAAGCTGCTGGAGACTCTGTCATGATATGGGGCGTGTGCAGTTGGCGTGACATGGGACCCCTGATACTTCTACATACGACTCTGACAGGTGACAGATACGTAAGCATCCTGTCCGATCACCTGCACCCATTCATGTCCATTGTGCATTTCGACGGATGTGGACAATTCCAGCAGGACAATGCGACAACCCAAACATAGAGAGTTGCTACCGAGTGGCTCCAGGATCACTCTTCTGACTTTAGACACTTCCATTGGCCACCTAAATCACCAGACATGAACATTATTGAGCATATCTGGGATGCCTTGCAACGTGCTGTTCAGAAGAGATCTCCACCGCCTCGCACCCCTATGGATTTGTGGACTGCCCTGCAGAATTTATGTTGTGAATTGCCTCCTGCATACCTTCAGACATTAGTCGAGTCCATGCTCGTCGTCTTGCGGCAGTTCTGCGTGCTCGCGGTGGCCCAACACGATATTAGGTAGGTGTATAATTTTTTTTTGGTTCTTCAGTGTACGACAGTGAACCACTCCTGTGGTCACTCGGTCGTATTGTTTGCTCACATTGAAAACTGGGAGAGGTGCAATTATCATACATTGTTCTAGCATCGGGGATGGTGTTTGTCCGTGGTAGCATTTCTGTAAATCTGCAAACATTTGATATGACGTCATGTGATTTCCATTCATAAAATTTGCATTTAAATCTCTGGGAAGGAAAATGTTAAGAGTAGAGGAATATTTTCATGATCTTTATTTTCACATGGTCGAATTTCGAACGATCTGCACTGACACCATTTTATTTTCCCATCTGGAATGCCACTATGATGTATCGTGGCTTATCGCTTGCAAAACTAGACTTCACGTTCCAATTTACACTAATAGAGCATGGCGCACTCCGATAAGTTTCCAAACTATATTTTCGGAAAGAGATATCGACATTTCGCACCTTCTCGATGTATTCAAAAACTTTACATGCTCCGGCATTTTTGATTCCACATAAGGTGGCATCTATCCAATGGAATGTATCGATATTATCGTAGCTTCTGGTCCAACATCAACATCCTGGATCGCATTTGTTTGTATGTTGGTGTAACGTATAGAAATGTAGACAAAGTAGGCTACTATTAATTTTATTCTAGTAGCACCACATGTCTGTTGAAATGGTTAAACTCAGAGGTATGATTAATCTATGATCTACTTCAAGTGCTGTATATTCTAATGCTTTAATTTTGTGTTTAAAAAAGTAGTATGTTTAATATGATGCAAGAAAATATATAATTTGGAAGTTAACAGTTTTATTGAAAATAAACATTAAATACAAAGCAGTATGAAGAATTCTACAATCATTAACAGTTGTTGTAAGTTATCTAATATTTTAAGAAAATATTTTCATGGCACGGAATCGCAAATTTTTTTGCGCACAAAAAAAAATACACTGAAGAGATTGAAAGCTAGTCTGGATTGAATTTCCATATTCTGATTTGCTTAATTAAAAAACTGATTTCATAATTACTTACAAAATTGCTTACGCCTCAAATCACTACATTGGCTAAGATAATAACTAATTATTGTTTGGAATCTATAATTACATGCCTGTAATCCTTTGCGAAACCTGGCTCATAATCTGCTTCACCACCTCAGAAAGCCATTTTCGCTGCAGATGGTTTTTATAGTAGACTTAAGTCCAAAATATCGGGTCAAATCCACTTCAGCACCTCCCAATTAATAAGAAATTCCGTTAATCATGTGCAGTGGAAAAGTCGAAAATTTGGATGGTATTTTTATATGAAATCTTTATGTTAAAGAATTTCATTACGTGAAATGAGGCACAGTTTGAAAGTTATGCTGCCACATGTTTTTAGAAAAAAAAAAGTGTGACATTTTGCTAAGTAATTTCATTATATTTTCTTTGTTTAACGAAACAGGCCATTGTGTTATCGGTGTTGTGTTGGAAAGATTATTTTGGTGTCTTTGGAAAAGTAACACCAATAGGGCGTCGAAATATCGGTCGGTATACGCGCAACGCAAAAGATGTACATGATCGTCGAGTCAATGAGACTGACGAAGAGCGTAGACAGCGTTTGGAGGCAAATAGAATAAGAATTTCTCAAGCGCGATCAATTATGAGTCCGGAACAACGGAGACAGTCGAGTTCGACTCGTTCAGTTGGAGATAACGTAAAAATAATTTGGAACGTCGACAAAACAGACGGCCAAACGTAACAATTCGATATGAACGTTTGGCGTTCAGATACGATTCATTAGCACTGTTTGTCAACATTGCAATGCTTTGAGGTTTCGACATGAACCGCCAGGATTATGTTGTGCGAGCGGAAAGGTCAAGTTACCACAATTGATACTGCCGCCAGAGCCACTAGCATCATTGCTTTCAGGCCAAGAACCTCAATCGAAGCATTTTTTGCAGAATATACAAAAATACAACAGTATCTTCCAAATGATATAATTTGGAGCGAATATAACTGAGGAACAAGGTTTCATCCCAATTTTTAAGGTAAAATTATTTTCGACTACAACACACATCATATACATTAAAAAAAACTAAAAATTTACAACGTTTCAATAAAGAATTTGTTTTTATTTTACAGATTCAAGGACAAATTCACCATCGTGCAGGAGCATTGTTGCCGCCAGTGAACGATGATCACAGATTTCTTCAGGTTTATTTCCTTGGAAATTCTGATGATGAAATAAATCAGCGTTGTGCCATCAGTCGTGCGGTAAAGCGAGAGATTATTGCACAACGACAACACCTTTTACATGAACACAATGAATTAGTTAAATTGTTTAAAACTGCACTAGAAATGATGCCTTCGGATGATCACAAAATAGTGATCAAAGCAGACAAAAGACCAGCAGGCGAACATGAAAGACGCTTCAATTCACCGACGTTGAATGAAGTTGCCATTGTGGTTGTTGGCGAGAATTAGGAGTCTCGTGATATTGTTATTCGACGGCGTGATGGTAATAACCTTCAGTGTGTCAATGAAACCCATCGTTCGTATGATGCATTACAATACCCGCTGATATTTTGCTAAGGAGAGGATGGATATCATTTTTTGATCAATGTGATTAATCTATTAACAGGTCAAGAAACAAATAAAAAGGTCAGCTCGATGAATTTTTATGCCTACCGTTTGATTATTCGTTGAAACGAGGACAATCACATTTTGAAATGCCGCAGACTGTTTCATTAGTTCGTCGTTGATATGTATGTCAAAATCGAGACGGAAAGTCTGTCATATATACGTTTAAATCAGCAAAAATTGCGTTCGGAAGAATACACCCATCTGCATGATGCCATGAATGTAGATGGAAATGCAAACAATATCGGCCGATTTACCATTTTGCCAGCGACGTATGTTAGAAGTCAGAGGCACATGCATGAATACGCGCAAGATGCGATGACCTACGTGCGCCAATACGGTCGACCAGACTTATTCATCACTTTTACATGCAACCCAAAATGGATCGAAATCACACAGCTGAACCTCAAATAAACAATAGAGAATAAATATTCTGGCTTTGGACCGGGATTCGAACTTCTGACGATAATGCACAAAACCCTAGTAGATATGGTGAATACGAATAAAACTCAGTTTTTTTAAATAGAATCTTCATAGCTGATTTGATTATCAATGATAATAAGTATTTCACCGTCAATTTTTGTTGATAATGAACCCGAGACTTTTGAGGAACTGTAAATTTTTGTGGGTTAACACACTGACTTCTCTCAGCGTACTGGCCTTTGACTTGTTGTCTCTGCCCGTTTTTATAATATTTTTTTCCTGTTAAAATTCAGTCCCATCTTTCTTCAAATGTAAGCGTAAAGTTATTTCTTTGTCAATTAAATTAATCGGTGTGTATTCTTGTACGATTACTGTAACAGCAATTCCCTGCACGCTCTTAGCTATAATTGGTACTTAAATTAACGTTTCAGGCTCCGCTACGAGCTTGAATCACGGAGGTACCGTACAAGGGAAGAAATCTCATCTAGTGTGTGTGCTTGGCTGACCATTCAAGTGTAAACTGCTAACGAAATTGCAATTTATCCTTATAACATTCACCGGCAAAATATTTACTGGCAGGGATGATTCATACACTTTACCTATCTCGTATATTTTATTATCCAAACCTATCATGAAAGCCAGTGTATCATGTTTTTGAAATAAATGTTTGCACTGCATATCATTTCACTCTTCAAATTACACAGGGCAAAAAAAATATTTTGTGAAAACGTTTTAAATAAATGCAGCTGATTCTTATGTATTTTTGGAGCTGAAACCGAATCTGGCATAAGTTTTTTTGTTTCACCCACAGTTCTCTCACAAAATGCATTTGTATTTAAAAATGCGATGTATGCCATTATGTTTAAAAAAAATTCATTACATACATTTTAAGTGTTTATTTTTTGGTATTTCCTTTCTCTCTTCTCTTTAAAGCTTCTTATATAGCTTTTTCTCCGATGTGATGCATTTTGTTGTTCTCGGTGAAGTGACCAGCAGTAATCACCCATCATGCTGGCAGTCCACCGTCCCTGGTAACGTTTCTCCATCACTTTGATGTCCTGGTGAAACCGCTCCTCCTGCTCTTCACTCACATCACCCAAGTTGTCAGGGAAAAAGTCAAGATGGTTGTGTAAGAAGTGGACTTTAAGGCTCATCAGGCATCCCAAATTTTTGAACTTTTCTATCATATTAGGTTCGATAAACTAATAGTTTGGGTCTTTAACATTGCCCAAAAACTTAGTCACAACTTGCTTAAATGATATCCAAGCCTCCTTTTCCCTTGTAGTCATTTTTGTTTCAAAGTTGAAATCGAACATCATTTTACGAATGTCAGGCCCAACGAAAACCCCTTCTTTCAGTTTGGCTCCTGACAAATGAGGAAACTGTTCTCATAAATACTTAAAACATTCACCATCTTTAGGCAAGGCTTTTACAAACTATTTCATGAAACCTAATTTAATGTGAAGAGGTGGTAGAAGAATTTTTTTTGGATCTATGAAAGTTTTATGCAAAATGTTCTTCGTTCCAGGCGTTAAGGTTTTTCTTACAGATCAATGTTTTGTGGACCAGTGTCGATCCCTTGCTCTGTTGTCCCACTCACACATGAATCATGGAAATTTAGTAAATCCCTTTTGTTGGCCTAGGAGCATGCAAACAACTTTCAAATCTCCACACATCATCCAATCGTGAGCAGGATAGTTAATTTCCTTTAAAATAATGTCTATATTTTCGTAAGTTTCCTTCATATGGACTGAATTACCGACAGGCAGTGAAGCATAAGTATTACCATTGTGTAAAATAACAGCTTTTAAGCTAGTTTCTGATGAGTCTATAAAAGCCTCCATTTTTCATTGTTGTACTAAATTCCAAAGTCATTTGTTAGACCACCAATATCATGGCAGTACACCAAATCCTATTCTTGCTTTAAAAACTTAGCTAACTGTTTATCTCTTGTTCTATATTGATAAATAGATGCTCCAGGTGCCAACAATTTTTTTTCTTTTAGTCTAGAGCCAAGCAATTCAGCTTTCTCTTTAGTCAAACCCAAATCTCTTAACAAATAATTTAACTCAGTCTGTGTAAAGAACTGAGGTTCTAAATTTTTTGGATAACATTGGAACTCATCATCATCCGGTTTACCTTCATCAGATTCAATTTCACTGGACTGATCAAGTCAAAGGTCATCAATTGCCTGGGATGGCTCAGGGACAGGAAGTCCCGGACCATGACCGACTGGCCGAATAGCTGAAGGAAGATTATGGTAGAAAATTACTTTCTTATTTTTGGAGTTATATCCCGTAATATACATGCTACAAAAATAACAATCGTCTGAATAATTTTTTAGTTCTCTCCATATCATGGGTACTGCAAATTTAAAAGCTGTCTTTTCTTTTTTTGGCCATTTTCTAAGGTCTTCAACACAAAAATGGCATACTTTGTGTGTAGCCCAAGGTTTTTCTTGATCACCGAGTTTTATTCCAAAATATACCAAGTACACTTTTTTTTAACAAACTCTGTAATGTTTCTTTGATGTTTTTTGATTACAAACTCACCACATATATGACAAAAACTGTTAGGAAAATTTTTACAACCATGGTTAGCCATTCTTAGAGCACATGGGCAAAAAGATGAAAAGTGAGGTTGTGTTGACGGAAAGAAAACAAAGAGTCGTACCACCACTGCCAACCTAATTAAATTTATTTTTACTGTATATTTTAGTATATTAATAATGTGTATCAAGTATAGAATATGTATATAAATGTATATAAAATATATAAATAAAGTATATAGAATGCACAGATATTAGATAAAAAATTAATTTCTCACATTTCGTATATTCAAATGTGAAAAAATGGTGGGCGTAATGACTTTTTTATTATTATTTTCGGACTTAGCCCACCAATAAAACATAAGAATCCGGCCAAATGATTAAAAAAGTTTTTTTTTATCGTTGGCCTGTGTTATCAGATTTGCCTTGTAGAAGCAACATCACATGAGGCTGTATAAAGTATTTCAGGAATGCTGCAATGTCATCCATCTCGTACGAGCCGGTTGGTCAATGCACTTCCCCTGAGGCTCCATTTTCTGCTCGAACAAAATCGAACACACAGTTGGAGGAGTCGACATTTAAAACTGAAATTTATGTCTGGAAATCGATTAGCGCCAGAGACCAGAAACCTTGTAATTTAAAAGCGGGGAAATTCATGGAGCGAAACTCCGATCTCTTGCCCGACAAGACCAAAGTTATAGACATGACTGATGCAAGGATGCTATCTGCATGTCTTTAAAATAAATCACATCATTCGCTAAATAACCTAATGCACAATCGTCCACAATTCCGCTCACTCCTCAGCTTCTTGGCATTGTAATCATATCTTAGTTTCACACTTTGCAAATACTCTCTCAACTCGAGTGATATACATAAGTTTCTGAAGCCATCAAAATATTCGGCTCTGTTACCAATCTTTTGTAAGCAGCCCAGGGCATTCGAGAATCTGAATCTATCTAAATTTACGACCACCGACTCATTATGATTAAGTTTCTGTGGCAACCCATCATACATCTATACACTGCGAAAATTTGGTATTCTTAACTTACATGTTATTTTTTTATTTCTATGTATGTGGCAATGACTTCAAGATCACAAGCCCCCCTTTTTTCCCCTGACGTTTTCTTTTTATTTTTTGGCCATTATCACTTATTGGATATGGTCTCAAGTACAGACCTTTTGCCCTTTTTTACTGACTGCAAGCGATCCCAACGTTCGGTTGTGGCAAACTGCTTCGGACAACTACTTATCTTGTTCTTTAGCACTGTTTACTGCTCTGGTTGTACCGCTAGCACCTCCGATGACTCTCCCCAAGAGCGTCTAGTGCTAGCAGAACAAACAGTGCAAAATATCCTCTTTTCTTCCTCCCGTTATGTGATTTTCCCCGAGTTCTCCTTTTATTTTTTCTGGTCGAATTGCATGCTCATAGCTCGCTTGACTTTAGTTTTCATTATCTTGGAAGCTCCCTTGCGAAAAACAATTCATCAAAATTGGACTGAGGTGATTTGGCAATATTCTTGGCTTTGACTGCGAGAACAGCATCGGCAGAATGTCTGTATCTCAAGTTGTTACTGCTTGCATAAGCAATATCGTGAGCCTTATATGTTCTGTCCAAAGCATGAATACCCCTGTCACCTTGCACACACTTTTTTTCATGCTTCGCCCCCAGGCCACAGTACTCATTACCAGGCATGTGCAGCTCGAATGGAAGCTTGTTTATAAGTGCATTGTCAAGTTCATATCCACTTTCTGTCTTGCCCCTACGAGGTATTACAGCAGACTATCTACTAACACAGTATACCACTACTTTATACATTTTTGGAGATTGTCCGACAACTGATGACCTCTCACTTCCCTGGACTTAAATGTGACCACTGTATAAGTACCAACACTGTTTTTGTTCTCTATATCAGTAGAATGGAGATTGTCAAGCAAGACACTAGTCTCGCAGTGCACAACTTCGCTTAGGTTGAAGTTAGTTCCCACGAATCACATCATTGTACCATGTTGACAAATAAAATATGGTGTCTTGGACCATCCAATCATGCTAAAACATGCATGCTTCTGAGTTTACTGAAAGAGTCCAATGGTGTTCGGTTCTATAATGGTACATGTACTCGAAACCGCTTCAACAACCAAAGTACAAAATACAGACATGTCTTTTGAAAAGTTTAAAGATGTGTGTGATTGTTGTTGGGATGGGCCATATGGATTCCTTGTGATAATAAAATATTTCTCTCTACTTAAAGTTATGTACCATCAGGTTTCGATCAGTTCAGAATCATTCATCAGTAAGAGATGATGTAAACTATATCTAAATTCGGAAATGTTAGTCTTAAAGGACAGGAGGATAGCTGTCTGGTGCAAATGAAAGATGGTCAATAGAGCACCGGTGGGAAGCGACTTAAGAATGTGGATGAACTGAAACACGGTGGCGTTGCTGTT
Organism: Clitarchus hookeri; assembly: GCA_002778355.1. Lineage (NCBI taxonomy): Eukaryota > Metazoa > Arthropoda > Insecta > Phasmatodea > Phasmatidae > Clitarchus > Clitarchus hookeri. The sequence continues at coordinate 274,174 of NQII01000649.1, forward strand.
AACATGGCATATGCTCAGTCTGTCAATTCAGAAACTCTAAGAGTACTATAAGTAATGCAAACAACATATAATAATAAAGAGTGCCAACTAGGTAAAAATAAAAAACTGGTTAACTGAAGGCTTGAGAAAACTCTGTATGTTAGATCCGAAAATTGATACTGTAAGAATAAGAACAGCCAGGAAGATTATTGCTGCTTTGTCTGCCATGATTTCTGATGAAAAATTATGGAAACATTGTAATGAAATCCGAGATGCTATGTACAAAAAATAATTAAATTAGAAGACAATATCAATAACAGCATCAAGTCGACTTCCATACGACCTGCAACGTTGAAGAAAGAACCGGACGAAGCCAAAGAGCAACTAGGGAAGAAACGAATGAGTAAACTGGATGTAGAAGAAGTGTCGAACTAAGATGATACTTCCGTGTCAGTTTTGAAGCATAAAAGGGCCGATGTCACACTGGAAATGTCAATGCTCGCTGTTAGCTAGCAAATGTATTCGCCTCAGTTAAATGATAGAACATATGGAATTTACATACGAAATAAAACATGGTTTCTGGGGAACAAGAACATTTTTTTCCTCTCAAATGGTGAAATTAAAATCGGAAATAAATCTGCATGTGCAGTGCCTGGCCTTTACGAATTACTCTTCAGGGTAGAACCTACTGCATATTAACAAGCTGCATTGCAACAGTACAAGCGACTGCTCAAATTGACGATTGCACATTTAAAATATAATAATCCATCGAGCAATGAGTATAATTATACATACTTCTTATGCAAAATTCACCCTTATTTCACACCTGTTTCCAGATGTAAATGTACCATCTAGTTTGGGCCTGCTGGCAAAAATCGAAGATGGATGCCATCTAGAGTATGTTTATTGGGATGATGTTAACCAACTCGTTGGATGACAGATTGCAATTGCTGATTGCTTCACAAAGAGCTGTAAATAATATTCTACGTTAACGAAATTACTAATATTAAGGACGGATAACAATGGAAGAAGGTACATGCAGTGAGTTGGGCAGAAATCGCAAGGAAACTGTACAAGCTGACTAGATTGAATTACCCAAGATGCACAGCGATGGTGTTTAGATAGCCTGCTTTATTCTAGGCAGATTTTGTCATAATTATTCCTTACAAATGTGTGAATAAAGTCTTAAAGTATAAGCTGACTGTGATAGATTACTATGGCAAGTTCGCAATTTCCGTACTCATGAAAACCAGACGAGGTAAAGATAGTGTTAAAGCAATGGAAAAAAACGTTTAAGGTAACAAGGTCCTGCCAAAAAACCTGGAAACCAATCTTGGACATCAGTTCTAAAATCCATAATTCCGACATAAGAATAAATACATGACTTTACATATCTTTACATAATTAACATTTTGGAAAGTGTATATTTAACCAACTAATTGTGTAACATTCGAATTATTGGTGTAATGAATGACACTGATTGTACGTGTTTGATCAGTTATTACGGGGTTGTCGGTAATATTGGTGCAACTATTCGGACTATGAAGTAAATTGTTCCTGGTTAATTCGTTGTGAACGAGTGGCGCGCGAGTTACTAGAATTGATATTTGTGCAGGAAAATAGACTATCAAAATGAGATATTCTTGTTTTTATAAAATAAAATTTAACATATCAAAATTGTTTTCTTTAGAATGCATCGTTTAACTTATTTTAACTAAGATTTGAAGTAACTGCTAGATTTCTAAGGTTATTTTTGGCAGCACTGTTTAGCATATGTCTAGGAAACAATTTTCTTCTGTTCTTTGCGCGCCATTAATTTTCATAGTCTAACAAAGATAAAACACGGATTATAGTGACGCAGGCTTATCTAGGCCCCACGTTGCGCGCCAGCTAACACATTTAAAATGCTCATAGCGTCTTTTGTTAATGTTTAGTGGCACAGACTGCAGGGTGCCTGGGGTTTGAGGGTAAATCACACAATGACTTCATCACGCCTTCATAGTCTGGAACAGGTTTATTCAACGGGACTTTACTTATACATTCCCGGCACTGTTACGGAAATTTACACATCCTTGCTGCCGAGGATTTTCTTACACATTAACGCCCTGCGAGTTCAAGGCCTGAAGGGCTGGTTACAATGTTCAAAGTTCTGGCTACGTTTCTGACGCGGTAGGGGCATTAGGTGTCAGGACAGGTCCCTGAGCCCTGCGTTTCACGTTTCGCGTCTCGCGTCCCGATTTGGCTGACCCCTTAATGTCGCGACTTACTATCTGCGCATCCCGGGGTGGCACTACTGAACTTCCGCGCCACTTTCTGCTCGTTACTTCGGCTGATGGACGTGGCTGACCTCTCTGTGCGGTACTAATTAACTGTCTTACCGTGCCTACTGACGTACTGCTGTACTGAGGTACTGTTGTGGCCGGGAGTCCGATCTCCCGGCCGCTCTGTGCGCATCTACCTCCTCGGACTGACCTCTCTGGGCGGCTATATGAAACTGTCTCTGTGCGGTAATAAATAACTGACTGTCCCTCTCCACCTTCCCTGCAGGGGGCTTATATGCTCGCTAGCTTCCTGCCCTAATTGTCAGTACATGTCGCCTTGTTGGGGGAGGGGGTGAGGTGGTAGAAAACAGAACAATGCCTTTCAAAACACGTGCCCTGGTTCCTGAAGTTTGGGGGGGGGGGAAGGTGGCACCTTGCCCCTAGCTTACTCTGTCAGCTATTTCTCTGTGGTGCATGTTTTCTGAATTTAGGTGAACTGCGTTTCTCTATCTCGTGATACCTCGGCCCTCAACAAATCTCACGGGCTTGCTAGGGGCGTAGGGGGTGGGAAGGTGGCAGGGAGGCCTACGCGGCAGGACACGCAGCAAGACACGTGTAACTGCGATCCGTTCTGGCTGGCCACGTGCCTCGTGACACGTGTCAACTGGGAGGCGCTCGCGAAGGGGGTCAGCGAGGTTTCTATTCCAAAAAGCGTCACACGTCAATAGTTTAGGGTCTTGGTGCATTTATTGTAAGTAATGGATAGTGAATTACTGCTAATGCCTAAGATAATGCTGAAGTTCAATAATTTAAAAATCAAATGTGAAAAAATAATAACATTAACGCTGATAATATTGAGAGTACCTATAATGTCGAGAGTGCCAGTAATATCTAGGGCGCCAAAAATATCGAGGACGCGATAATATCAAGGACACCGATAATAGTGAAATTGTTAATATTGGCAATTTTTCAACAATTATATACACGTAAATTATCTATTCGTAATAACAATAATTATCACTGTATCGAATTATCAAGCATATATGCTGAATATAATACAGGGAAACAGGAAGAAGAGAAAAGACTGAAGCACGATGGTAGTGTCATTCATAAGTATTACCGACGTGAGAGCGTCTAACTCCCTGCAGGGTGAATGCCCTATCCGCTGGGAGGTCGAAGAGGGGAGCTCAGTGTTGGAAGAGCAACTACTATAAGAAGATACACTATGTATTAGTTTATTGTAACTAATTCTGGGTTTAAATACCTACTAATTTTCTACTTTCTGCCCCCCGTACTGCATACCACAACACGTAAAATGCAACACTGTTACGTACCTAATGATTGGTGTTCACTCAAGTGACAATGTGAAACTCGTGTAGGCTGCTCGCGGTTGGTTAATTGAGTTCTTTTGAAATCAACCGTTGAAAAAGTCACTGCCTGTAGCTGCATATATTTTAACGTTACACGGACTGAAATACTCGGGGTAAAATCGGCAGCGAATCAGTAAAAGTAGTTCGACGTATTAATGTAAAATAAAAAGTGTTGTGGTTAAACATGTGGACACTGAATTTATTAAGTTTATTTTCTCCATATTTAAAGTACTTACGAATAAGGATTTGCATGTTAGTGACACATTTATGTTCGTGATGATTTCGGATTAACACCTGGTCGACGCATGAATGAATTGAGAGGGTTCGCGGCAATGCTAATTTTACTTCTGCTAAAAAAAAAAAATTAGAACATAATTAGATCTAAAGCAAGGCTCTTAAAAATGCTCAGTTCACCATGAACAGCCTACAGAAACATTCATTTGTATTTGTATTATTACTACGCTAATCGTACCATAATGTGCATAAAACAACAAATATGTTCAGTACCGACTTTCGATAACACTTTGAGAATTTTTTTTTTTATTATTCCCTGCCAACGTTACTGTAAGTACTTAGTGCGTGTTTACATCGAAATTCACGCAGATATAACGCAGATATAAGAAAAGAGTTTTTCAAATTTTCTATTCATAGTCTATATGCTTATTTACCTGTGAAGTAGTTAAAATTAGAGTTTTTTTTGCGTATATTTTAACTTCGGGGAAATAATATAACCATAACTATCTATTTTTGAATTATTAATTTATGAAAATGTTAGCAACGAATCTGAATTACAAGAAAACAAAAGCAAATTAAAAATAAATTACTGGTGAAACAGCAGGGGACTTTACAATGAATTATAAAAAACAGTGAACTATACTATTCTATAAAAAATTATTACTAGTAGCTTAGGTTGACTTTTGAATCGGGAATTTGCAATCAACTACTCTGAATTGTTAAAGAGAATTGCGACTATTTTTTATACATAAATTGGATTTGCTATCTAGAGCTCACTTTGATATCTTTATAATTGTTAGAAGAAAAACGCAACATTTTTACAAATAAAAATTGTTCAAGTTACATTTAATTTTCAATTGTTAAAAAAAAAAATCTTTTAGCTTATGACAATTCTACAGGTCAGCGTATGAGTAAACATGTCAAATGTTAAATGTATACAACAAATACATATAAAGAGTTTTTTAATAATAAAAAATGCAACACTTATTGGGACGAAATGGTCCTCTAAGCAATGACCAACCGACTAAAAAAAAAAGAAAAAAAACGATAGTAAGATATCAGTTGTACAGTACAAACACCTCCTCATGAAGTGTTGAAGAGTTACCTTGTACCGCAACCTGTCGAGTACCGCAGTTCTCCAATTGAACCGGTCGCCAGGGCGAGGCACGACTAGGTACTTGCAACTCGACCACTGACCCGTTGTCGCCTCTTGTAGCACGAGGCTTGGTGCTTGTCTTATCTGCTGCTGATAAGGTTCACACCTTCTCCTCTTCACGACGGGTCTGACTGCCAGGTAACCTCTTGCACGGCAAAGCGTCCTATCGCTGGCTGAGCTCACCAAGGAACTACGAGTTGTTTTTGTTTTGACCAGCGCACACCTCCCCTGTGAACGCTAGGGAAAGTATTGGACACGCACATACAATGTAAAGTAATGAACTCGCACTTAACAGAAGAACGCTCAAAGCACGGCCACAGCAGCATCGTCTACATCACTCCAAGTAGTAATCTCTTCTAGAGACTGCATTACTTGGTCAAACAATGCAACCATTATTGTAACAGCATCGTGTATCTCCGCCCAACGAATAGGACATAGTTTCTTCAATAGTTTGGCAGTGATTTCTTCCCCGTCCTCTTAAACTGCATCGTTCTCGCTGATGAGAACAAGTAATCGTTTTGGTGTTAAAAAAAAAAACAACAGAAATCTTTGTTTCTGTACCGAAGCAGTTTCGGATTGCTGGAACTTGGGAAGAATAACTTATGGCCAAGTTCAAACAGTGTGATGCACAGTGTACATAAGGAGCTTTGGGGTGCATTGTCACAGCATGTTAACTAAGTCACCTGGTTGTACCTTATGACTATATCTTAAAATATTGAAGAACGGCTGACGTTTATACTATGTTTGCTTGCCACTGTAAATTTGATGTCTCGAGGATCTTTTAAAAAACTTATTTGTGTTTTAAATTAGCCTTCTGCGACACACCTTTCTATTACACTTGTATGTTTGTACCCTGTGATTAACCCAGCTTAGGTGAAGGCTGAAAATCTCTGATTGAATCGAATTCTTTGGTTTCATTTAGGAATAGTTGTTAGTGATGCTACACTCTACATCCAAACCCTGAAAGGTTAATATTCTCCGGTTATTATGCACAAAATATTTTTTTAATTGCGTAGTTATTTTGGTGTAATTACAGAAACAACCAAGTTTTTTGTGTATAGCATCTTCGTAGTAAACTTAGAAACACCAAAAATAGTTATTACAAGAACACAAAGCAAATACACTACCCTGATTCAGAAATTAGTGTGAATGTCACAGGCCTTTGTCACAACACATGCTGCCCTTTAACGTACCTATCGAAATAGTATTGCTACAAGTTGACATCTTTTAGTAAACAATTATTTTGCATACAAATTTATTTCAAAGTATTAGAGAACTTTTCAGATTCTCCTAGGTTAGTTTTACATTACAATTAAGTCTTCACATTTAAACACCCTCGTTATAAATGCATCGTAAATACTCTTTAACCATTTTTACAAATATCTTTTTTGATTTGATTACTTTAATTTCATTAGATAAATTATTATAAAGTTTACTTAGACAAACTTTTACACTAGTACACCTATATTTATCTGTTTTTATTGACTCTACATCAAAGTAGCTTGCTTGTCTTGTGTTGTGCTCATGTGCATCACATATTTATTGGTAGTAAAATACAGGTTTGAATGAATGTTGTTATTAGTTACATTAAACATAAAATGTGTCAAACTTGATAGTTGAACTTGCATTTTTGTGGTTTGATATTACTTATTCTATATAGTCTACACGTTGGTGTTAAAAAAAGGGAAGGCTATATAGTTTTAGAGTTCTTATGTAATACCTTTTGTTCCTTAGCCCCGTATTACATTCATATATTGAAAATGGGGATATACTTGCCATTATCCCTTATGGTTATTGGCTCCGATTTAAAACGGCTGGGTATGCTAGTAACAGACACAATTTTTGATTTTATATTACACATGTTCGACCCAGCTTAGTTTATGGTCTATTTTTAGCCCCAAGCACTTGGAAACATTCATTCGATAAAAATGAACGTTGATAATATTCAAGTTAAAAGTTTCAATTTCAGTACTTGATAAACTTGTAATAATCATATAGTTTCTTTTATCAATGTTTATTGTTAGTTTATTGTTTACACGCCATTTATAAACCATTTTCTGATCATTTTGCATATAGTACGATAGTTGTGCTGTTTGTATTAACTCAATAAAAAATACCTGCATTGTCTACAAATAGAGACAGTAATGTACTCTAGTGACAGTCCTCCAAGGTCATTTATGTAGATTAAGAATAAAATTATACCCAAGGAATCTATATGTTATTTCCAATTCTACACTATCAGTACCATCCACAGAAACATATTGCTTACTGTTATCTAGGTAACTTTTAAATGTTGGGATTGTTACGGGTCAAATTAAGTGCTGAGCATGATGCTTTATGAATCATAGTCATAAGTAAACTCAGCTGTGTTAAACATTTATTCTTAAGCATGCTTTATAAATGAAATATAATTTTGTAACATATAAAACGCGGTTTGAAAGCCTCTCAAGAGGTCATTGACAAGTCCAGAACATTTTAAGTATGAGTGTTTGAAATACACATCAAGCCCAAGACTGTAGAATTCAGTAATACACAGCATTTTTCCAGACTTAAAAATATTTGCGAAAATAGTATTTCCAACAGCATCTGTTTTCAAAAAGTATATAATCTGGATAATGTAAATACATTAAAACACCATTATGTGGCTGCTTACACACTGATGTAGACCTCAGAAATTTGGGAAGGAATTGTATTTCAGAAAGTCTACCTACAATATTACCTTAACAAGTAGATAACTATTGATGGAGTAAAATAAATGATAGAAGTCTCAATTCTGTTTCTTTAGAATGAAATTTATCTTGTTATCGGATCGGTGATATACATATTCGTGGTTGTATAAATTCCAGTAAATTGTTTAACACGTGCTCCTTGTCTCAGAGTAAATAAAGCCCCTTTGGTAGTAGATAGGTTAGGTGTACTGCATGAAATAACGTAAATTTTGCGTAGGCCTATTTGACCAGCCTAATATTCCCCTATTTCTCAAATTCGTGTCTAAAGTTGCACAATTGAAAGGATAGAATACTCTAAATAATACTTGGTGATACAACTTATAAATCTAGTATGGAAATAAACAATATTCACGTGCCTAATAACAAACTGCGTACACATATTTGCAGTAAAATAATTTAATTACATACTAAAATTCCAAATTTCTGTCACGAATTTAATGAAAAATAAAAAAAAGTCCATGTTTAAAAATAAATGTAAGCTTCATATGAAAGAAATCTGACCTCCGTAATGTTATTACCAAATCCACATCTATGTTTCCTTTAGACAACCTGCCGTATATATTTCCCAACCTGTAAAAACAAAATCAATTTAAATGAGCATTTGAAAGTAATATTAAATCATGAAGCGCCTATTCAGTTCCACTCCTGCGAAAACAGCATTTGGCTACACTTTATAATTATTTATTAATAGCTGTTCAAACAAAATAAGAAGCAGTATTTGTATACATTCTTATGTATACAAGCATCCCAGACAGTTATCACTGCTGTGACGTCACAACATTAGAGAGAAAGACAGATACGGTGCGCAAAATCACACCATTATATCTATATCGTGATTGTGATTATCCTTGGAAACAAAAGTAGAGTAAAGTAGAGGTTAGTATCTCGTGTATAAATTGCGGGATTTTTTTTTATCAAGTTGTTCAATTTTATAAAAAATACTAAAGCTAGATTGTGTTCCTTATTTATTAACCCTGAATTGGCCCCAATTCTGAGTTGCGAGTGTAAATATAATGAATATACAACAGTACGGCTGGATGCAAAGTTCTGTGGCGAGTTCCATGCTTTTTTATCGGCTAATGCCTGACTAGTTTATGTTTAGTTGATGATTGGCTAAAGTCGTCCTGCCACGTCTGTGAAAGCGCATGCGAGTTAAGGCTACACACTACACAAATTCCAATGTTGTTTTTTTACGTCCTATAATAGTGTTCAGGGGCTGACGACGCTAGGATTCCAGTATATTGGGCTCCGAATCACTTAGATACTGACTCGGTGCTCAGAACCTTTTGAGTAATGCCAAAGATTATATTCTACTGCAACCGTTCTGCGTACCTCGTTACATGAGCGTAATGCGACAGCGATCACTGCCACATAGAATCCTAACATGCTGCCCTTTTGCTTCTTTGTAATGATTTTTCTGTGCTAATGGCAAGGCAAAGCATTGGCAATGTGACTCCCCAGACAGAGGAGCCTTTAGGAGAAGGGAAGAAATGGAACGTGACCCAGATACAATAGTGGTAGGAGATATGGGGATACCTTTTCTCTTATATATGCTTTTATATACGATTTCTTGAAAATCACGTATTTTGCCCTACTGAGTTTCTTGTCATTTTTATTCATTGTTATTATATGATGTAAAGTAAATATTTAAAGTTGTTATGCGGCAGTCTTTTGCTTTGTAACTGTAGGGTTTCTATGTAAACATTCTGTAATATTTTTAGGAATTCTTGTACAATCGGGGGTTTCTTACAATGTATTTTTTTATGTAACCTTGGACATTTTGCATTTGAAATTTGTGTCACACTTAGAGTGGGAATTTTGGAAAAATTTGTTACAAAGGTGACAACGCCAAACATATAAAACAGAAACACAAGTTTACCCTTTTACTTTGGCAAACCCAAACTTAAACAATACCTTACTTATCACAAAATTGGTGGAGGTCTCTATTTTGTGTTGGAAAAGGTATCCAAACTGAGGAATTAGAGACGGAGTCCCTGCTTCATGTACCGGCAAGCTACCGCTACAGGAGAAATGGCAATTTGAAGTTCTATCCGCTTTTAAAATCGTACAATTAAGGTGACGTCGATGGTACACCATAATACGAACTGAACTGATGGAATTAGAGAAGAGTGATAAATTAGAACGTTGTAAGTTTAACAGTTTAAGAGAAATTAAGATTTGAATAATAGACCACCTGTAAAAATACAAATTTACACAATTACTTAGGTTTGATAAAAATTCCTCTTCAGAGATGCCCCGATACCGAATTGCAAGTCCCGAGAACGAAACGGGACGGAAACGACTTGCGAACGAAAATCGGAAGCGGAAAAATGAACCCCCTGCGTCAAGCGATCTCCTCCGAGGAGAACAGGAGGGGTGAGAATGGGAAGATGAAGGATGGGAATAGATACTGAGATGGGGACTTCCCCCCAACCCTCGAGGTAGGGGGGACTTCGCATTTTTCAGTGCTAAACTATAGTTTTTATTTATGCTATATATACAGGCTGTATCCGTGTTGATGTTACAAACTTTCATGATAGAGAAAGGCACCAACCAGCATCCATTTTAGATAGGGAAACCGGGATCACGAACGTCGAACGTTACAACTAAAAGTGTTGGGATGCCTATTACAGTGGAATACGACAACTTACAAGATTTTGTGAACTTATTTAATGTACTATTTATATGACCAGCAAGCTATGAAGACTATAGTTCCCAACAGGTGTTCAAAGGTACAATCCTCCAGCTTCGATGCAGGCATGACAACATCGCAGGAAGCTCTGTCACATCCGGTAAAATATCCCTTGAGTTGTTCGAATATTATCACAGGCAGCTAGGATTCTTGCCACGAGCTCCTCTTCCGTCTCCACAGCTGTATCGTAGACAAGGCTTTTGACATGACTCCATAGGTAAAAATCGAGTGGGGTCAGATCAGACAAACGAGTCAAGTCACAAGACCTCCTCTCTTCCTAGCCACTTGTCAGGGAATGTCTGATCCAGGTAGTCACGAACAGCATGTGTAAAATGAGGAGGGGCCCCATCATGTTGAAACTACATGCGTTGCCATACATCAAGTGGGACATATTCCAATAACTTAGGGATTGTGTTACTCACAAAAACACAGTGTACATTATTCTAGTTAGGTATGTTGGAAGTGGGCGTTATTAAGTAATCATTCACTATGCCCACCCACATGTCCACCACAAATCGTACCTAATGGCTCCACACAACCGTAGCATGGGGATTCACATCAGCCCATAAATGACAGTAGTTATAAATAGTATGTTCAATGACACCTGGATGCTGGATGCGGACACGGGGACGAGCTGGCGGCCATCTTGGATGACATTATGGAGAAACCTCCTGCTCTCTTTCCTCACCAGCAGTGGCCATCTTGGATTTCCCTTTTTTCCCTCGGGAATTTCCCTTTTTATCCTCCTGCTCTATAATTTTACCTTGACACTTCATGTTCTTGCATTCTGTTTCTTTTTTCTCCCTCGCTGTCATTTCGATGTTACTTTTCTCATGCTCTGTTATTCCTTCCTGTCTCACATCCAATCTAACTCTCAGGGGATTTTCTCATATTCCTTCCAGTCTCCTTTATTTTCTCTCTATAGTCTCTCACCTTTGAGGATGGGGGCCTTCTTCTCACCATATATACTGTGGTGATTAATATTATTCGCAGCCGTTAGCGAATGGAAGGCAGGATTGTAGAATTATTTGCCAATATCTGTCTGCAAATTTTTAGGTGATCCTTTATCTTGCAAAACATTCTTCATTGCATTGCTCACATCGAGGCCATGTTTCCTGCGAACTGGTATAGTTCATCCATATTTGCTGAAACAATCGACTGCTGTTAATATGTATATGTAGCCCTTATTAAAAGTAGCATAAGGGATCATTTAAAATAGGCCGACCTGGTAGAGATCTCTCAGCCCAAAGATGAGTATTGACACCTGGGATAATTATGGCATGCAGGCCAGTGGAGCTCGGCAGCAATCTGAATGCGTGATATTATCTTTAGTATATGTACCCACATTCACGAAATTATTCTCAAATATTCACAATCTCGTATATCTGTGAATTATTACCAGCTTGCTGAGACACAATTAGCAGCCATAGACTTTATAAGAGCTCATGGACATCGTTTCAGAATACATACTCGAGCCGGTTGCCTCCATCAAGCTTCGAAGCCAGACCCCAAGCCGCACACTAAGCCAACATCCGGAAACGGTTCAGCAATAATGCCAAATTTAGGATGTCTTATCCTTATAAGCATTGCTGGAAGAGTCACTGTCTGCCAAATGCGCACTCGTGAGGGCAAGAAATCTGTTGTACTGGCCAAGAGCCTCATGCGAGTACTCGCTGGGCTCGCGTTTTAACAGCAATTCATAGAGACCTGGAGACGCCCGCATTGCTTCATCAATTTGTATAAAATCATTTGGCAGAAAAAAAATTGCTTTTTCCCCAAGAAAATTTCTTATTGCGCCTATAAATGCCATACATTCCATCATTAAACCTCGTTGTACACGAATACAGGTAATTGCGAATGGTCACACTGCGCAAATTAGATCTGTCCTTTTTATGCTTCAATGCAGCTAAAGGCAAATAAACTTCTTCAACAGCAGCAGTATCTTTCAAAAGTATCTTACGCTTCCTCCCACTCTTGGGTTCAATGTTCGGTTCAGTCTTCATTTCATTTCAGCAGGGGGAACAGTTTGTTATTGTAAATTGTATAGCCGAGATGTGATAGGGCAGAAGTCCTCTTCCAAAGTAGCATCACGCTCCATGCATACACGCTTTTCCAGTAAATACTTATTGCATGCACTTTCGATCACACGATGGAAATCTTCGACGGTAGCGGCCATTGTACTAAAAGCAAAAGCAGGATGGTCATGTTATATATTTAGGGGCCGACTCGGCACATCCGTATGATCAGATTTGTGATTACGTCTAGAGACTTGGAGATTCGCGGGACGAATGCATCTCGCAAATGCTGGCAATGTTTCAATTTATCATCGTTTGTGCACAAGTCAGATAGGGCATGAACAATCCCACGACGTATAAGGTCTTCAACATCCACGAGCATAACACCCAAAACTTTGGCTTGTACATCTAGCTCATTGGACATGCTAGTAAGAACTCTGTTAGCTATTCGATCTCCGACAGTCCTGAGTTTCGATTTCATGTTCGCTACAGCCTCTAGCTTCTTACTTAGAGCGGCCAGCTTGTTCGCACCCTCGGTCGGCAGATTAAGGTGCAGATATAGTTTAGCAGACAAGGCAGTAAGAACCCTTTTTTAACTCACTCGCCTAAGTCATCGAGCTTCGTCTCCACAGCCTAGAGCTTATCTCCTAAAGCAGACAGTTTGTGCACATCGTCAGTCAATGTACGAATTTGAGCATCCATCTTAGCAGACCTTGCATTTCGGTTGCCGAATAGCCGACCTTCCACGGCCTCGAGCGCAACACCAGAAGCAAAAGCAGTTAGTTTGGACACACTCTCGATCAATGTACCAAGCCGCACATCCATGTTAGTAGTCAGTATATTCACATCGAAGAGATAGCCTTCCACAGTGGCGATCTTCCTACCTAAAGTGGACAGTTTGCATACATCTTAGGTCAATGCATGTAATTCAGTAGTCATTGCCATGTGAACGCAGGTGGCTATTCGCTCTCTCACCCTGTTGAGTTTCGTCTCTAAAGCAGCGAGCGAAGTCATACCGGCTATCTGTGCGCAAATATGTGAATCGGTGTTAGCAGACGTGGCCTGCAGTACTACCAGTGGTTGCAAAGCCTCTGATGTGATGCTGCAGACAAAGGACACGTTAGCAGTATCGCCATCGTGTTTCGGCCCTCCAAGATTCTTGGCCCGTTTCCCTTCGAAACTGCAGTTACCTGTCCGTTGCATACTTCAGGCTGCTATTACCGAACTTGGATATGGTGTAGCTCATCGTTCATTGGTATGCGATAACGAACTGATCTAAACCCTATGGTACCTTCCTTTATGAGGCGGGAAATCCTTATCTATCACAAGGAAACTGTGAGTTTCTCGCCAGCAACATGAGCACTTACTTTTAAATCCATCAAATGCCATATCTGTATTAACATGATCTTAGTTAACATGTTGCAAATTCAGGTCATCTATTGCGAGGGCAGCGAACATGGCCAAAGAAGAAAATAAGCACCTGGCAGCAGTGATCCGGCACAATAGACATATGGAGGTATTCGCTAGAGGTAAAAAAAATTATGGTGGCTGGCTGTATCTTCGACCCTACGTGTAGGTGGTGGTGTAGGAAAAAGAAAACAAAGGAGGACCGAGCGAAAGAGGCGGTCTTAAGGTCACTACCCAGTCGTCCACTCTTCAACATAGACATACAAAAGTTTGCCTGTAAATTAAAAACATCCCAATTAGCGAGGCATGTTAGGCACGACCGCCTACTGCACCATCCGAGGGGAGTTAAGTACGGTATAGTAAACTTAGATACCAGTCTCGGGCCAGAGAAACATTGAACCGTGTATAAAATTGTGGCATTTCAGCCGAATACTTTGACAGGTATGAGAATTTAAGGGCGCCACCAGAACTGAAAACGTATTTGAGAGGTGTGAGATTACCATATAACTACGAAGCAGACTAACTATCTTGAAAATGGAAATGTGGTCACTTATGTATGTGCTTACTTTCAAGGTAGATATACAAACAAAAACTATACTAATGATGACACACTACTTCTAAGCACCAGACATGTCTGTAACCCTGATTGTGTTGGGCAATAGCTCGAAATTGCATTCCGTGCCCTCTCCTCTGCTAAACCTGGAGGGGGCATGATCCATCGCACTCATATATTTTCAAACTTACTTCTCTGTACCGAACATAGATAAACGTAATTGTGTTTCGCTACGCCAAGGAGGACGGTAAGAGAGGCGAGGTGTGTGTACCCACAGGTTCGTATGAGATTGAAGATATAGGCGAGTACCTTAAGCATGCACTGGAGCCAGAAGTGACGTTTGTGCTGCGAGGTAACGCTAATATGCTACACAGCGATATTAATTATACTGCTCAGATAGACTTCACGGGAAGCGACTTGCTCGCTGCTATGCTCGGACTAGAGAACACGAAGTGTGAAGTGAATAAAATGCACGAATCCACCCTGCCAGTACACATTTTCCCATTAAAAATTTTAAAAATAAACTGTAATTTGGTTACCGGATCGTACTTCAACAGAAAGCCCAGCTACACACTGCACGGATTTTCCGCATTGAGACCTCCAGGCTTTAAGGTGGTGGATGTACCGAATACACCCATTTATGTTCCGGTCGGGATGAAGAGTGTACTGGTAATGGTCATCTCCATAATAGACCAAGACAGTTGTTTGATTAATTTCCAAGGTTAGGAAATAACAGTATGTCTACATTTACGCAAATATGTGTCCGAAATTTAAGCGGACGAGAAATAAGATAATTAAAACAGCTTACCATACCAAACTGGAAGTCAGTACGAGGCGAGCACCCAGCGCACTAACATCTGAATACATGCACTTCCTTAGAAGTTTGGGACTGTCTGTCAACAAAAATGGATGCGGAAATATTAAACGTAGCAGAGCCGGCGTGCTTCGAAGATGCCACCACCAAGGCGGAAATCCACATGTTAACGCCTTATCTGCCATGTCTGTACGCACCCTCGTCCGAGGTTTGAATCCCATTACAAAACCAAGATATATACCGTGCCATGTAATTCGTATTTGAGGTCCTAGGAACTATTACAAAGGTAAGCGGCACTGTACCTGTGACAACTAAAATCATCAGAAATGGCATACTGCACATGATAAGTAGAATCGTGTATGAGCTCAATGGATGCGAAGTGGAAACGATGAGCGATGTTGGAATTATGGCCACCATAAAGAATTATCTCTCACTGATACACAACTAACTGCCAGCGGCTAAAATAGCATGCTGGGGAATCGAAGAGGACTTTAATGTCCCCGTATTTTCTAATGGAAATTTGAAGTACATATTCTGCTACCATGCTGCTAGGGTTCGCTGAAGACTACAAGCATGTAATTATTTATTCCTAGCAAGATTTTCATGGCCAACACGCAAACGAACGCGGTTCTGGATGCTGCTGCCATGCTGGAAGCCATGTTGCTGGCGATACGATCTAACGAATGGTTACATCCACACATGCAGGTAAAAATGTCGAAACGGGTGAAAATTTTGATATATACAGATAAAGGAAGGAACATCGATATTTCGTTTTGTACATGGAGTTTAGAGACATACCCGAAAGTACCATTATTCGTGGAAGTAAATTGGAATGTCAAAACGAGTTTCCCAAGCGATAAACCACGCTACATAATAGTTGCATTCCAGACGGGCAAAAATAATGCTGTCAATGCAGACCATTCCTAAACTCTTTAGTGTTACCCACATGGAGATTTAAACATATATTACGCGAATGGAGTGCATATGGTACCGTATCAAATGTACGCCGACTTTCAGAGATCGTACTATGGGAAAAATGCAGTCACCGATGTTGGTACCTGACAATTTCATGAGTATCGCTCCCCTGCTGCCGTTTTTGTAACAGCAGTCAATATTAATAGTGACCCAGTGAGTAGGGTAAATCGCTGTACTACTCGATACCATCATGGATGGGCTTTTAGCGAAGCTGAACTGTAATGCTCAGTATAGGGTACTGATGGACATAGTGACTGGGAAGCAGTACACGGCATCGGATTTCCGGCTGGTAGATACATCTTATGGCAAGTGCATTACATGCATGTTGAATGGTGAGTTTCGGACATGTTTACCTACACACTACGTACAACTGATCTCGGAGACTGACATGAATCTGCTTAACGAGACTATAGTGCACATACATTTATGGTGGCATCAAGCCTATCGATAATGGCAAGACAAACACGTGCTGGAATTCTCATAACATGAGTGAACATAGGAAGAGAAAGAAAATAGACCGTGTCTCTCTCACCTCGCTGGAACTCTAACTCTCCAAACATTTACACCACATTCAACCTGCTGGACATGACCAAGTATGATGATGTTACGATTGGGTACCGTGTTCACTTCAAACCTCCTGGACTGCCTGAGCAAGCGGAAAGTTGCAACGGACTCGAACACTGGGTGAGCGAAAACATTGAAAGCGAAGAGCAATGTCCTGCCTTATACCCGACGCCATGCAGTTTTTTTGCGTGTTCCGTGTATTACCTGCGACTGGACATGAAGCTGCCTTTCACCATCATCGATATGGTGGCTCGTACAAACGAAGATAATATACGCTAGGCGTGTGTTATGCAGTCAATTGCATATGAGCTGTACTACCCCAACAACAGTGTAATTACCCTTTGGACTGATTCCTGTATGGGCGAACAGCACACGTCCATCATGAAGTATGGAGCAGTTATGTTGAAGACAATGTGTTCTCTACTAATGTGTGAAATTTACTTGGCTACAATAATGTAAGCACAGTCATGGACATATAAAAAGCTACGAATGTTACATCTCCCCAGTAGTCAGCAGCGATGCAGTGTTGAGTAGAAAATCACTGCCATCACCATGAACAATACATTCGACATACACGACTGTTACAGTTCCAGCCGGAAAATGTGAATATGTACGATCGGTACTTTGTTGGGTATATATGGGGGTATTTAAACCAGAGTTTGGATACAAGCAAGTGTAGGTATGTGATGGTGAGAATCACATGAAGGGATATAATGGCACATAGGATATAATGACCCACAGCGAGATTCTGCCATGCTACCAGTGCGACATGTGTGACATTGCTAATATAAGCCCAAAAAGTCAGCTACTCGCAAGTGGACACATTATTGCATTGCATGCAGAAGTTGAAGGCATTACCTAACTGCATCGCAAGAACAAGAAAGTGGACTTTGCCCTACACGATGAAGACAATGGTATAATCTGTTGGTGGACCGAAGAGTGTACAGGTCACATACACACACGACTACACTGGGAGACTGGAAGCAAATTGATTCTACCCTGTATGGCATTGGTCTACTGTGTATATAAGTAAATATATTCATTAACTTACATGTGTGATCAGTATATCATGGATGTCGAAGCCTCGATAATAGACACTAACAGCACGACAGTTCAGGGAGAACTAACATATCGCAGCAAGTGTAAGTGTTGGAAAGCTATTTGTGATCTTGTTGCAAGTATCCTGGAGCTATTGGTCGAAGTTATGAAGTAGTAGTGGTGGTGGCTGTGACATCATGTTTCCCCACCAGGCCTACAACATGAGGACTGTATAAGAAGTGTGTAGCCAGCGTGTCGCCATCCATGATCTGTCGAAGATGAGCATGCCTATCCACCCAGAAGGTGCCTACACCAGTGTGATGCCAGGTCACAGTACTGTAACATACAGCATCTGGGATGGAGCAGAGCAGTGCACCTACAGCGAGGACTGTGATAGTGTAGTTCATTGGCTGCTAGCCCACAACCCAATGTCCTTTGAACATTGCCAGCAGTTGATCACATACTCCAAATATGGCAAATGCAGCATCTTCTACATGCGAGAAGATAAACAGCTGCCCTGCAAGGAGGAAGTAGTCATCCTCGCCTCTTGTCTGCATGATGGGGTAGCAATCCACATGCTGGAATATGCGTCGACTGCAGCAGACCCCGCCCTGGCCCAGGACACACCTCAAAACACGACCCGACAGCCAGCAGAAGCGAGAGCATCCCCACTCAACATCGTTGTTGTCGACGATGACACAGATACTCAGCTGTTGGCCGTCGTCTCCACGTCCATGACGCCATCATCAACAACAACAACATCGAGGCGTAGGAGAACCTCAAAGACGACGGTCTCGGACGTCGCCACATCGGCTGTGTCGCTGCCTGCAGACAGCGCAACGACGTCGAGGCAACCAGCACTGTTGCTGCTGCGGTCATAGCTGTGCCCGACGGAGATGGCATCTGTACACGCACCTCTTGGACAGGCATGTATCATATATGTGTCTATCCCCGGGAGAGTTAATGGGGTCGGGATGCATAGTAGGAGTCAGATCCTCGCCCTGGGATTGTCGAAACTGAAGTGCTTCTATTCCCCTCTCCCACAACGAATGATATGTGTGTGTTGATTTATTAAATTTATGTGTTTTTTCCAGCAGCATACTATAGCACATTCAAGAGTCATATTCATCATGTCAGGTATGCTCTTGGTGGATGGTAGTACACTGTAGCTCCTGCAAGAGATATCCTTATCTTGTCAGGCATGTATCCATTATGTCCTGCTGTATGCATGTACTGTTTCTGCAATCACTCATGTGCATACTTGTACACTGTTCCAGTTATGCGTTTTTCCCAGCTGCATTCTGTAGCACATGCAAGAGCCATATTTATATTGTCAGGAGTGTTGCTGTTGGTGGATGGAAGTGCTGTTGAATGGTGGCATGCTGTAGCCCATGCAACAGGTATCATTATCTTGTCAGACGTGTTATTGGTATTTCGTGATATGTGTAATATTTCACATTCTGCAATCACTCATATACTTACTTGCGTGTGGGATTTGTCGTCTATGTTGGGTCTCCGACCTGGGGTTGTGAATGTGAAATGGTATTCGTATTGCACTAGCACTGTAGTAGTAACTAGTGATCGCATCGTACTTGCATTTTCTCTTTTTACGCTGCTGCACCCCTCCCCCTTATCATCCTCTAAATCTACTGTACTCTTCCCCTGTTGCTGTCGCTTGTCTGTGCGTTCTTTTGTCCACATTGATTTTTTTTAGGTGGGTTGGTTTTTCCCGTTCCAACTTCGTAAGTCGCCTGTACACTATACTTGCAACACCACTGGTGTTTTTTATACGCATAGATTTACACGACTTGTTTGCGTATAAGGAAAACATTCCAGTGGTGTTTTTCCTGGTGTAGTGTACTGTCCCGGTCCCAAACCCGGGAGCCATCCACATGGTTGTGCAAGCGCGATGCTGCGAGAGCGGTGAGAGAGCAGTCACGATGCTGCTGCTGACGAGGTCGTGTAAGTATAATTGGTGTTTTTTAACCTACTGCTAGTTGCTACAGAACGAAATGTTTCCAGAGTGCGAGTGCTGGCTGCATTCCCATACCACGCACGAGTGCAGACAATTTGGAGGTACAGCAGTGCGGTAGCGCTCTCGAATGCATGGCCAAGTGATAGAATAAAGTTTTTTTTTCATACTATTGATTTAATATTTAACTTTTACACATATTACATTTATGTAGAGGTGCGACCTAACCGAATTTTTATGTATTTAATTACTTTATGAATGATGATGCGAGTGTTTACTATATTTCTTCTCATAACCATGCAATGGCTCCGCAGCCAGCAGCAGCCTTGTGCATGTGCGTCAACCTACATAGTGCATAGCCTAATGCTAGTATCTACATTATTTCATCTCCTAACACTTTGCATGTAATGGTGGTCGTGTGGTAAAAACCTCGGACTGGCTATCCAAGGGTGGTCGGAACGATCCTGCACGCCTCCTGCATTTTTTGTGTTCACAAACAACTAAAAAAATTCCTGGCACTCCTGGCGGCCACCATTTCAACTACGCTTCCCGATGCTAGCGAGCCTCTGCAGGCGACAAGTGAACCATCACAAAAATGGCCTCGCCTATACCAGCGCTCCTTGCAGTGACCTGTAGAACTTCCAACACCCTGGTGACGGGTGAGGGAATTAAAGTTGGCCACCTACAGTAGCTGACTGGATGCGGAAATTAGAGATGGCTGACTACAGTAGACGACTTCGATGGCGATGGCGATGGAGGATACTAAAAGCAAGAGAGAGGTGAGAGACAAGAGAGAGAAATAATGGAGGCTGGAAGGAATATGAGCAAACCTCCCGAGGGATAGAACGGACGTGAGATGGGAAGGAGAGAAGGATTACGGGAAAATAAGGAGATCAGAAGGAATATGAGAGAACTCCAAGGGTGGGAGAAAAGAGAGAGAGGATAAAGGTGACTGGAAGGAATATGAGAAAAAAACTCTAGGGATAGAATGGATATGAGACAGGAAGGAATGAGAGAGTGTGAGAAAAATAAAAAGAGATAATCCCCCATCTCAAGGGACTGAACGGACGAGATGTATAGAAGGAATGACAGAGCATGAGAAAAAATAACATCGGAATGGTAGAGCAGGAGAAAAAAGAAACGGAATACAAGAGCATGAATTGTCGAGTTGGAATGATAGAGCAGGAGGGAAAAAAGGGAATTTGCAAAGGAAAAAAAGGGAAATCTAAGATGACTGTTGCTGGAGAGGAATGGCCGAGCAGGAGTTTTCCGCATGACATCATCCAAGATGGCCGCCAGCTCGTTTCCTCGTCCGCGTCCAGCATTCAGATTTCGGTGAACATAGTATTTATAACTACTAATGATTATTCAAACTATTAAGTGTCCCATATGTCATGAAACAGGCTTCATCGCTGAAAAGCACATATGAAGGAAGGTAAAAGTCGAACATCCTGCGATGCAGTATCAATTGACCGAACACGATGCTAGATACGAAATCAGTCGGATGCAAGGCATTAACTTTCTGAGGATTTTATAGGTGCAGCTGTTGTTCCCGTATTTCTTTCCACGAAGTACTGTGCTTGGCACCCATTTTGCGTACCAGTGCTCGAGTCCTTATTGCAGTCTCCTCGGCGATGTGATCCAGCAAAGCTTCTTCGAAGTCGGCTGTCTGTGCCGTTCGTCTTTCTCCTCGATTGTAGAATTGTGGGTCCAATGCCCCGTTTCCCGTAACCGTTGGAAACGTCTAGAAAATATGGTATGAGCTGGATGTTGCCTACGCAAATACTTGACATGATATAATCGTGCTGCTTTCCTATGATTTTCATCAGTTTGTCCGTACACAAAAACAATATCCACATGTTCAGCGGCAGTGTACTCAATTTCACTCAAACCATCAAGTGCACTCGTCCGCATCTAAACAGAGACTGCAGTCTACCCACACTCGTACCTCGGGACCCACCATGTCGACACACCACATGCCATCCACCATGCATTAGTGGAGCGTACGTTCCCCACCCCTTGCGCTGTACTACGCTTACAGGACATGTTGTCCAACTCATAGCATCGGGATAAGCATGCTTAACTACTACCCTCCAGGCACCGAGTTCGATTCCTGACTCTGGCATGGATGTTTATCCTGGTGCGCAGTATTCAAACTGAAGTTAGTACTTTACCTTATGACATCAAACCTATCACATTTCACAATGTCCCGACCGTTGTATTCCACTGCAATAGGCATCCTAACACTGTTTTGGTTATAACATTAGACGGAGGCGTTTCTGGACCAAGGTTCCCTATCTCAAATGGATGCTGGTGCCCTTCTCCATCATCCCTGAAAGTTTGTAACGTATACCCGGATACACTCTGCAGATCCTGAAACCCGGCGATTTATCTTTCATTCTGGCTTAGTTACTAGAAATAAACATTTTTTAAACCTATACATTAAATGGTGGTTATAACCTTCGGGAATAGAGATTTTGACTTTATGTTGTCTCTATATTTTCTACCTATTTTTTGAGCAGGAATCATTTAACGAAATTTGCCGGTAGAATTTAGTGCCATACTGTGTTTTATAACATATTTCAAACATTTTTACTAACAGTGCTTGCGTACGAGTATACATATAACTACCACACAGAATTTGAATAGGTAATTATTGTCATGAGTTTATAATTACCGCATATTACATTGCCATGAACATAATGCACATTAATAGGTACATCGCAGTTTGATACCTATAGTCTACGCAAATGCACTAAGAAGTTATAAATACTGACAATTTTGTGATGAATGAATGCGTCGTGGTGATCGTTGGTGGCATGATAATCCTACAAAATTAATTCACACTCTGTTCGGCGATTATAAAGTTATCAGAAAAATATGGGTACAGATATACATATAGACGATGTCCCGTTTATTAAACATAGAGCCCTCGCCCCTGTAGACATCCTTTAAAAAAAATAATCTAAAATTTTTTTGGTTGTGCGCAGATCCTAATCGGCCACCCCTAGCATAGAAAAGTAGTCTATGCATTATACCTCTTAGGCTACAGGGACGCGAAGGAAATACAGTATAAAATGAGAAAAACACAATACATTAACTACGATTTTTATTTAATTTGCCTTGAAATTTTATACAGATATACAAGTTTTAAGGCATGGAGATGCCATGCGACGTGTTTGAAAAGTTTATCGCGATGTCAGTTATCTTCGGAGCCACGGAACCAGACGCTCCTATTATTCACTTACATTCAACTCCATCTTGGTTTTAAAAAAACTCTTAAACAAAACTTATACATGCAAATATTATTTTTGAACTTTAAGGCAGTGGTATCTCATATGTATTTAAGGCATGTGGCATATATTTTTAACTTCGTCATGGCGAGGTCAAGTGTCGAAAAATCGACCATGATGTCACATCAGAACCAGCACCGTTGGACTGGAACAGTTTTCAACTCTAGTAAAAACTCTTTCTTCATCAATCCACTTGGATATCAGCCATCATAGTTATCGTTTTAAGCATACCTATCTCTACTACAAGCATTAGTAACCTAATCTATGTAGTCATTCGTAGATATATTGACAGGGATATTTTTTTGTGGCTGCAGTGATTTTCAATTTTCTTTTTGATGTATTGCGGGCTTTGACCAGAAGGTAATTAATTCCCCTTGGGGTATTAGAAAATCGCGAAAAAAAAATAAAAAAATAAAAATTGGGAAAAGGAAAAGTATGTATGAACGCAGAAACACGGCGCCATTCAATGGTTAAGTGAGGGGAAGAAACTCACCTCTAATGGTAGAAGTAGAGAGCCTTCCAATGGAGCAGGGAAGGAACTCAGCTCTAATGGTACAAGTAGAGAGCCTTCCAATGGAGCAGGGAAGAAACTCAGCTCTAATGGTACAAGTAGAGAGCCTTCCAATGGAGNGCACCTTACTGAGTTGGCGTAGTGTGTCACCTCAATTGCGCCATGGCGCATCGACTGTGCCCTGCAACGTGCATGCCGAGAAGCTGGCGCAGCACAGCTGCACAGTGCGCCACTGCTTACTTACTTTCTCTATGGTGCCGATGGCATTCGCACCCGGCATGGCGCATGGCCAATCGTTGCAGTTGACAAATAAAAGTCCTGTCACTTGGTTGCATGTGCAATCTGTATTGCTATGTGTTATATACTGAGCGTACGCCCGTGTAAGTGATTATTATGTGTTAAGTAAGAGCATTCAAATCTAAATTTTATGCTCAATATTTTAAAACTGTTTATAAATAAACATGTGTTCATAATATTATTGATAAAGTGATCTTTCCTTTGCTTCTTGCCCATTGTTGTGGGTGGAAGTAAATAACTGTTATGAAATATAATTTAACGATTAGAAAAGTAGTTTGGAAAACGTAGAGAAATAAAATTAATGAAACAAATGCTTTCTAGTCTAATGTTAAATTTGCGGTTCACTAGCCGTGTCTTGAGTTAAAACTTATTTCTTTTACATACAGACGCTTCGCCGACCACGTGTAGCAGTGGTATTTTCAGAAAGAAAAAAAAACAACTGCAAGTGCATATAAGTAACTCAGGGTGCTTAGAACTTATTATTTCACATTTTAACTAATCGTAACATTGTTTAATGTATACACAGTATCGTAAAACGACAGTTGAAATATAATCGATACAAGTAATATTGACATTTTTTCCGATATCTGCTTTAGTAACCCACTGCGCTACTGAGTCGTGAGTTACATACTTTCAGGGAAGTGAGTTGGCGTACCATGCGCAATGAACTGAGTCAGCAAAATTGCGCAGCGCAGCACTGTTTTACCCATCTCTACCGTGAACTGCAGCGGAGTGTGAATGGAAATGGCGAGTGGCGGCGAGTTCGGACGGTCAGGCGCGCGTGCCTATTTTCGCTGAGATGTAGGGGTGTTTTCGACATTGGCTACCTTCCCTGATGGCTGCATTATTGGCCGCTATTGGGGAGGGGGCATGGTAGTTATAAATTACAGTAGTGTCCTGGTTGGGGGCTTTTATTTTGTTTGCTTTTCTCGGCCGTTACCTTGAAACCCCTCGACAGTTTTCACCGTTTGCTGAGCGTGTGTCGGGTGCATCATGGCGGCCGCCAGAAGACTTTAATAGTAAAATGTGAGTAGAACCAAATTAACTTTGTTGGCTTTTCTAGATGAGGGTGGAAGAAATAAAGATGTAACGTAATTTTGGTAATTTGCAACGCAACACCCCACCAGTATTTTTGATATCGCACTCATTTTGTTTTGTTTTTAAAATGATTTAATTTGTAAAAATAATGCTGGAGATATTTTTTGTTTTATCATGCATCCCGCGAAATGTGGGAATCTTTTTTTCAGTAAATGTCTAGCTTTTTGTTAAAATATTTTCTTCATTCTTTAAATTATGTATCCTTTTTCTCATCATGTTTTCCGATTCATTGTTTTTTTTTTCAAATTTATTGTAGAGTAGCACTTATTTAACGAACTTCTATGGCAGTGTGTATTTGTTTGTTTTGACCCCTATCGCTAGAGTTGCCAAGTGATGTAGTGGTTGGTATTCCTGCGCAGTAGCTTGCTTGTTTTGTTCACCTTTTTTTCTTTTCTTTCAGGGCAGACCCAACAGTTCTGTATCTGGAAGACTAAATCATCGGTGCTTGGTGGAGGAAGGAGGGGATGCCACACCTGGAGTCACAAAAAGTAAAATCTTCCTCATTTCCTGCAAACTGTTGTACTCTAGGCTTATATGTCGTTATTTTATAGATAAAATACTGCCTGTGCATGGGTGCTAAATTTAATGTTTGAGAAAACTTTTTGTTTCTTAAAAACAAAAGTACGATGATGTTAGCAGGACACCACATATTAAACACAGATATTTATACAACATACTGTTACAAGACGCCACGGGTGTGTCCGAGTTCTTGAGGTATGGATGTGTTAATAAAAACAAGGTAACTTAATTTGATTAAAAATTAATTTATACTCTTGTAAATATTCTCACATATATTATTTTCAATATTGAACTATCTATTTTCATTATTACTCTTGTTATTCTCAGTGAGTGCAATATTTAATATTTATCTCAATTACAATTTTATTTAAGTCCTTATCATCAATGTCTTTATATAGGTTATAGACATTTAATTCACATACATTATTAACATATATTTTATCTGTCTAATACCATAATTCCAAATGTCTGTCACTCACGCTTCCAGTTCACTAGTCCCACCCGCCAGTCTCAATATCCACTGTACCGATGCTAGCAGTCCGCAGACTTCACTCCCGCTGGTCACTCTCATTTCCAATAGTCACTTCGGTATCTTCACACACTTGGCTCTTAAGACCGTGCAATCCTCCAAACTCTAGACTGTAGGCTCGGAGGACCATCGCGGCTTAAATAATCTCACTGGACCACTGCGGAAGGTTTTCTGCACACCGAGTCATGCTGAGAGGCGGATGCAATGACCAGAATATTCTTGCGACGATAAACCCAGACATTCAATACTTTCAATGACAGAAGGTGGCACGAGCCCCGCTAGTGATATCGCAGCGGTGGCGGAACACCTTTGCAAATCTCAGTGCACTCATCAGATTACCACTCACCCGGCCTTGACTATTTTGCTCGATCGAGTGGGACCGGGCAAGGGAAACGATTTGCAGAAACATGTAATATTGTCTCTTCCTTAAGTCTGTTCATCCCGAAAAGACTCTTCAATATCCAGACCATCGTAGAGTGCCAGACGGTCGATGTGGACAACCTTAGGCTTCGCCCGAGAGACTTCTCCTGTCCTGCCGGGCATTCATCTTGTCTCTATTTGTTCCGAGGCGCTGTAGATGGTCGGCCAAACAGAAGGTCATTAGGAACGCATAGCTCTCTAACAAACTTCATCCAGGATGGAGTTACCATTATATACTTGTGTAGTGCCGAGTGATAAGCAAGGAAAAACAATGGCCCTTTTGAATCCCAGTCCTTTTGGTTGTCTGCCACAAAGATCGACAGGTGCTGCTCAAGAGTGCGGTTTCGGCTCTCGTCCATTCATTACGACTGAGGGTGAAAGACCTAGCCTTTTTCATCCCCAGAATGTTTGTTACATCCTGGAACATAGCAGCTTGAAACTTTCTTCCTTGATAGGAATGTAGTTCTAGTGGCACTCCAAACCCCGAGAAAACATGCAGTAGGAGTGCATTAGTCATAGTGCTTGCTTCATAGTTTGGGAGAGGAATGACCCCAGGCCAATTAGTAAAGTAATCTTGGGCAACCACTAGATACCAATTGCCTTTCTCTGTGACATGCATAGGACCCAAAATGTGTATTGCCATCCACTCGAATGGCGCTTCAAGTTTGTATTTCTTGGGGTGACATTGTCCTTTGGTCCTTGACCTGTTATACGCGGTGCAGGTATCGCACATTCGGAACAACTTGTCAACATCCTCCCGACAATAAAGCCAGTATAAGCTCAGTCTAACTCTATCGAGGATATTATTGACACCAAAGTGCCCACTGACTGCCGTATTATGCAGCTCCTTTAAGATTTCAGAAACCCCGAGGTCTTAGAGAACTAACTGTAAACATGTGTTTCCCATTTCTATTTAGCCAGTTCCTGTAATTTACACCATTATTCGGTATGAGGGAATTCCATTGTACCCAGTATGCTTTAACTGCTCTGATCAGGCTGGGTATCTCTTCCCGTTTTGGCCGAGAGTGGTCTTATTTCTACTCTAGTAATTGATGCAAAGTGGAATTATTTAGCTGATATTTCCTATTATGCTCATTACTCCATGTAGCTGATCTATTACAAGATACAGAACATTGAATATTCGTCCACCGTACCTTTAGTGATTCACCAGTCTTCCTTCCTGGTGTTCATAATAATGACAGAATGGTTCACATAGCCTCTTAGAAATCGCATGTGCATAGCAATGTGGACGTCCAGATCTGTACTGTATTTGAAAGTTTTATTCTTGAAAATGCTGTATCCATTGGGCAATTTGATCTTTGGGGTTCTTCTAATTATGTAGCCAGTATAATGAAGCATGGTTGGTTCTCAGAATAAATTATCTGCCTTAGGTAGGGGTTGAAGTGTAAAATTTCCTTCACCACAGGCAGAAGCTCTCTGCATGTAACACAGTAATTTCTCTCAAGTTTGTGCAGTACCTTACGGAAGTATTCATTTTAGTGATCTGTATTTCCCGCCATGAATATGAGATAACACCTCTCCAATGTTTGCAACACTAGCATAAGTATCCAGAATAAACATGGATCTTTTTTCGCGAATACCCTGACTGGAGGAGATATCAGAATTTCTTTACATTACTAAATGCAACTTCGCACTCAGTGTCCAATGAAATTTCCTTTTTGCCTCAGTCAGTACATGTAGTAGCTTGTCAATCGTGGTGAATCAAGGTATAAATCGTCGATAGTAGGAACATAATCTCAGAACACTCTGCCCTTCAGGTTTGTCAATTTGTGTTGGCCAACTTACCGCTTTCGTCTTCGCGGGGTCTTTTTCAGTTCAGTACATGCCCCATGAAATTAATTTGTTTTGGAAGAGATGGCGCTTCTTAGGAACTATTTTAAAGCTGGCTGCAGCTACTTTCTGGATTATATATTCTACGTATGAAAGGTGCTCTTCAAATGTTCTTCCCATCACAACGATGCCATCTAGGTAAACCTGACAGATATCTAAAGGGAGGAATTTTCCATCAAGCGTTAAAAGGTGGCAGGGACACTTCACAGTCCAAAAGGGGTAACATTGAACTGCCATGTTCCTTTGAATTGAACACAAAATGCAGTCTTCCCTTGGGTCTGGGTGCCCAGAGTCAGTCCTGGTGGATTTGTTGGCGAGTCTGCAGTGTTGTATGTTTCGCGAGAAAGTGGCCAGTGACTGTGTTGGTGTACTCGGGAGCTCTTCACTGGCAAATTAACACTGTTACTAGCTGGAAGGACATTTTTTATGGAATGAATATTCCAGTGTATGGTGAACTGAGTGCCGTTAATATTACCGAAATGTAGTACTTAACTTACCTTCTTTGGCTAGTAAGATTTTGTAAGCTATCATATCGAGTACACAGGAAAATTCTTTTGTATGTTTTACAAAAAATACATTGGAAATTATTTTCTAGAATGGTGTTTTGTAAAACTACAAGTAAATTATAACATATTTATGACACTGAGATATGTGGAAACCTACTAAAATAATTATACCACTATCGCCATGTTTTTAATGACATGAAGTCTACAATGCTTACATGTTAAAATAAACATTATTTGTATATTTTCGCATTAAAAACGGCTGTGAACTTTGTTCTAATGTACTTGTAGTATTTCAAAAATTATCTTGACAAGTATTTGCCAAAAATTAAATGTTTACTCCGCAGGAAAAGCGGATGACATAAATTTTGTATTTATGGTTTCTTGGTATCTAAGTGTAGTGTAAATACTGTGAAATACATTGGTGGGAAATGGAAAATGAACACCTGGACGCAATGGTCTCACATGATTTGAGGTTGTATTGAATAATTACACAGGTTGTATACCATAAATGATAATGATCACAGGGTCTTACACCTATGGACAGAGGTTACAGAGTGTCTTGAACAATGTCAGTATTTTGTATAACCGCCTTTAGCGATGATGTAGTCCTGCAGTTGTACATAGAGACGATAATAAATGTGTCTGATGTTATCTTGGGGAATAGTGTTCCACGCTAATTCCACCTGTTGTTGCAATTGGTGGAGGTTTATTGCCGATCAATTGGTNGGGGGGGGGGGGGGCAGGTCGGGTGATCGTGCTTGCCAGGGGAATTGACGAACACCTTCGAGAAACCATTGGGTAATACGAGATGACGTGTGTGCATGGGCATTGTCCTGCTGAAGAGAACATCTCCTTGGGTTTGTAGGAACGGCAACAACATGGGCTGGATAATGCTCTGGATGTAACGTTCACTGTTCAGTGTTCCCTCAACAAACACCAGAGGCGTACATTAATTGTAGGCTATTGCCCTCCAGACCATGATGTAAGGGGTTGGTCGTGTATGTCGCTGCCGTAACCTTTGGTGGTTATCACTCTCCTGGTCGACACAGCACTCGCGAACGACTGTCACTGGCATCAAGGCAGAATTGGCTCTCATCACTAAACACAACTCCGCGTCATTCATCCCACCAGTTGCGTCGTTCGCGATACCATCCAGGGCGGGCTGCACGGCGATGATGTGTCAGAGGAAGCTTGGCGTCCAGCAGACGGTTGGTGATGGTCCTAGCTGACACCCTGGGTGCAACAGTGGCCATAATCTGTGCGGCGGTTACCGTGCGATCAGCAATGGCTGCTCGTCTGATGCGGCGGTGCAGGAGTGATCCGTATGCCGCTGCCATCCGGAACCAGGTTGACAAGCATGTGCACCATCGTTGGACCACTCACATCATCAATTATGCGCAGCAGACACTTCGCGTTCTACTCGTTGGGAAATTCTTCAGAAGGACCACTCAGCCTCCCTCAGGCCCACAATACGACCTCGTTCAAAGTCCATTAATTGCAAGAAGTGTGGTAGTTTATGCCATCGTGACATGTCTACAATGCGTACTACACACAGGTCGATGTTTGAAACAACAGATTACTCTTTCACCTAGTCAACTACAGTTGTATTGGGCTCAGCAGTGTTATGCCTAGTACGCGGTTCCTACTCTGCCCACAGCATAGCACTGTTAATCATTGCATGTACTGCCCACTATCAGTGCCCCCCGCACATATGGTTTTTCTATGTCACTGCTGTAGTGGTGTTAATTTTTCATTTTCCACCAGTGTATGTTTAGCTGTATTATTTCATGAGATTTAATTGTTATCTCACTTATAAATCAAACGAAACCCATAACTTGTTAAAAGGTTTTTATTAATCTTGATTGTGAAAAGCTGTGTAAACATGTTATGTGCAATTGAACGAATTTATATAGTAGTGATAACATGTGTCGAAATGAAAGGAAACCTTTTGAGCTATATTCTGCGAACTAATCTTAAGTGTGAAATGGAAAGTTCAGATTAAAACTGGTATGTCAGACATGGGGCTAGATCAGGCGGACTGATATAAATTGCATCGATATTGTGCAATGGTGGACTTTTAGAATTGTAACTGTAACTTCCTTTCAATAAACATTGCTCCACTTGAATTAGGTAGGTCCGACTGGTTTCACGATTAACTGAGCGCTTTTGAATTCACCTTCTAAAAAATGTCCTTCCTCTAAGTGTGTACACAAACGCTTGATGTATACAGCAGAATATAAAAAAGAAGTTGTATGTTTTAACGTTTGGTAGTCATAGAAATCGATTTATTAGTTTTGTGAGTTGACTTCGTAGAAAATTATTTGTGTTCCTTACAGGTGCATTTTAAAACTGTTTATGTCAGGAATATCGCTAAATCGCCTATTTTAAAGTTAATTTTTCATACCACTGGTGAATAAACCGTAGATAGAAAAACAAATTAAGCAGGGCTTTCAGAAGTGCTCAGTTAAATGGGGAGCAATAAGATTAGCTATTACCTAATTAAATTATTGGCTTGTAAGACAGGTTTTATGTAAAAGGTATAAGAGTACCGCTGCAGGACACATTTCAATATGTAGTGTACAGTAAACTTTATAAACTGTTGACATCAGATACCATCGAATACGGGAAAACATAGATTAATTGAAAGTACCTCTTAACACCATATTTTAGATTGCTCGTTTGTAAATTAACAAAATTTAATTTCTTTAGCTTATTATTGCTTTTTAGAAGCCAATAAAAGCATTAATATTGTAAATGTTAACTACTCAATAGTTATAATGGCTTGTGAGCAAGACAGAATGTTCCTCGAGGCTCCATAACCTCAACATCACATTGATGTTTTTGCCACCTTCCTTGTTATACAACTAGATACATTCTTGGTGATCAGTTTAATATGAAGCACTGTCCATTCGATATACTTTAGCTAGAGTTACATAGCTTCAAAATGGTATCTGGTACCAACAGTGGCACCCGGATACCTCCTACTTTCTGGGTAGGAGAAACACCAATTATTTCTTTGAATTAATGATGTACTTGTGCCGTGATGCAAATAATGTTTATTAAATGCATTACCAATTTCTATATTTTGAAAAATAAACTTGACATACGTGTCATTAAAATATGCAAAAACACTACAATGAATTTATTCTATATCCACATATTATGGTAATTATATTTACACATATTTAGTAAACATTTCTCACAAACTGGAATAATACAACTTGCATGAACTTTAATTAAAACATTAATAAATCCAAGAAGATTAAAACAATAAATTGACTAGGATGAATAACTTGTGCAATTATAAATGAGGGCAGCTGGTTGAGCCCAGTAAAGCCTCCCTTTCATAAAAGCAACACATTAAAAATTTGCTATTAAAAAAATTATTTAAAAAGATTGAAATTTTGGCGAATGCAGTCAAACGACACGTCAAATCTCCTACTGAATTAAAATGTACAGATTACACACATTAAAAAACGTAGACATGAAAACCCAACGAGAGAGTCGTGGACACCAAATTCACTTAAAAAAGAATTAACTCTTGGGCAGCGAACAAGACAATACAATACACGTTAAAACATGGAAACACCGCAACATGGGGTTTTAGTTAAACCAAAACAAAATTTGGACAGACAACCAAAACCACAATTTTGGAAAAAACTATAGCATTACTGCTTATTCAAGACAAACACAAATATGCCACACAAAACACTCAAACATTAAAAACAGCCCAACTAACATACAAAACTTTTGTCCACGACTCACCTTTTAATTTGCCCTAATGCTCGGAGGCTCAGGCGACCACACTAAATTAGAGGCAGCCCCATTACGGCTTCACGTTCTACAGGACAAGTGCGGCAGTTACATCATTGCATAATTCTTCAGGCGACACGGTCAGGCGAAGGAAGGGCGTAGAATAGAAGGAGCGCCAGCCGAGGAACGACTTAATAGTCCAGTCAAATAGGGATTGAACCTCGGAATAAAAGTCAGAAAGCTGAAAATTTGCATATCTTTGTATTGACATTTTAAAGGTTAGCTCAAAAGTATCATAGAATCTTGTGTCCGCGTGTCAAGATACCAAAGGTCAAATGTCACGAAAATCGGTTTTTTGTAAATATCTTGTTTCCTATGCTTCATATGCTTCAAATGATGTTTAAAGTTATTACAAAACTTGTAGAGCATAAAATTCTCTATAAATTTGGTCTTAGGCGATATGTTATATTATAATTACCGTTATCGAAATAGAGCTCGAAGAGTGGGACGCTTGATGTATTCAAACGAAATTTATTGTTAACTTGTACTGTATAACTGAATTGCTTTAGTATAAGGGACATGTATGAGTAATATGTGATTGGCTGGTTGGAAAGTTCTTATAACTATTTACCTATTCATTTCATTTTTTATATTAGTTTTTATCAGTGTATAGCAGTGTTGCTCCTATTGTTCCCGCACTTCACAGCGGAAATTTCTTCGCCGAACATAATGTACAGCGCACGATGCTCACACATTTGTTGGTAAATTTTGTACAACTTTTTACTTTTATAATTAATGTTTTTAAATCGGTTTGTCTCAGTGTGTAGCAGTGTCGACTCTCTTGTGCGACTAGTGGTTTAAATGCGTCTTGTTTCGTATGTGCTTACGGTTCTGTTAATATATAAATGATATGTATTCAAATAAGTACATATATATTAATATAGTATTTAAAACAAGATAAACTGTTAGTTTCTACTGTATAACTGAATTCCACTTGTAAAGAGAAGTGTATGTGTTACTCGGCTGGTCTGCCACCCTGGATCCTGACGCGACTTTCTTCGGCTAATGCTATGTAGCCTCCGTTCGTAAAGAGGTGTGCATGTGTTCGTGACCCGCCTTGTCTGCCGCCCTGGAAACTGTTGCGTCTCTCTCGACTATTGTTATGCACCCTCCCATCGTCATGTCCTCGCGTCCGCTCGATCGCTTGGGAACGCCTTACAGATTCTCATGATGTTAGTTGATCTTTCAAAGTCGGCTGGGTCGAATGTGTACTGTTGCGAGTGACGAGAGTGTTGGTTGTAAACTGAATGCGATGGTTTCGTTTCAGTTGGTTCGTAAGGAAGTCGTTTGATATTCTGTTGTACTGATCAGGACGGTCTGGTATTGTGCAGCATCGCTTAACACACTGCGTACAGCACTCGATGCTTGTGTAATAAGTAGTTGCGCTTGTTGGTAAGTCCTAATAACTATTTTCCCTTTACATTTTGTTTTTATATCTGGTTACATCGGTGTGTGCAGCAGTGTTGCCCTTATCGCAATTGTGCTTATCGGCTTCGCAAAAGTATTTTTTTGACTAATGTGATGTATGGCGCATGATGCTCGCGCAATATATGTAGGTTGTCAAATTCTTATAACTATTTGCTTTTATAATTATTTTTATATCGGTTTGCATCAGAGTGTAGCAGTGACGTCTCTCTTACGTGACTAATGGTTTAAATGTATGTCGTTTTCTAACAAAAAAAAGAAAAAGTCTTTAAAAGTTGTGTAATGCGTATCTGACTTGGCACATTGTAGTAATTTTTGCAGTTGGTCCTTGTCATCATTCGTTGTTTCTCATGTCGATGTGCATTCTAACTTTTACTAAATTTCTTGTCATGATGGCACCACTGACATCACTATTATGGACTTAGCTCTATCGGTATTTGTTTATACGTGCGCTTAAGGCATACATGCCACTTGCGCTCTTTTTTTTTGCCGGTGGTGATGACTATGTCTTGGATTTGGTGGCTATATATTAAAGGGCCCAGAATTTACACCCAACTATGCTTATAAGTATGCTGATGCCATCTTGACCCTGCAGTCATTTTCCCTGTCGGGGAGGTGCCTTTGATATGAATTTGATTACTGTAACTTACACAGTACGGAAATAACAGCTAACTATGATTATAAGTATGCTTGGGTCGTACTTTACTGTGCAGTCATTTTCGTTGCCGTGAGTGTTATGTTCGTTGTTATGAATTTTATGTATGTATCTTACATAGTTCGGAAATTAGAGTTATTTATGCTTTTAAGTGCGCTTGGGCCATACATGACCCTGCGGCTATTTTCCTTTCCGGGGGTGATGCATATGTTACGAAATTGGTGACTGTATCTTAAACGGTTTAGAAATTACAACCAACTATGCTTATAAGTATGCTCAGATAATAAATGACCATGCGGTCCTTTTCTTTTTCGGGGGTGAGTAGTAGGAAAATACCGATCCGGGCACAGCGGGCATCTAACAGGGAAACATCAGGAAAAAAAAAACAACCCGGGCGAGCACAAAAAGTGGAATTCAAATTTACGTCTGCTAAGCGCACCCGAGCGAGCGCAAAAATTGGCATTCAAATTTGCATTTGGTAAGCGCACCTGGGCGAGCGCAAAAAGTGGCATTCAAATTTGCATTTGGTAAGCGCACCTGGGTGAGCGCAAAAAGTTGCATTCAAATTTGCGTTTGGTAAGCGCACCTAGGCAACCACAAAAAGTGACATCAAAAGTTGCGTACAGAAAAAGTTGTTCAGAAAAAGTTGCAGTGATACTTGCCATCACTAGAAACGCGAGCGCGTATACATCGACCACATCCGGGAGTTGCAGATAGCGAGCCCGTATGGGGAAATTGAATGCACTCGAGGAAACGAAATAAAAAATATCAAGTGTATAATAAATGGGTACAAATAAAAATCAACTGATATCTAATTATACGATGACGACCATGGCAGTGAAAAAGGCTAATGCAACTGGTAATATTTGGAACGAATTTAAATTTAAGCGTGATGTTTTTATGCAACGAAAGAAGAAGAAACCCCTACAGTCGTTTGTAAAGTGTGAAACTTGTAACCACTATTACAAACCATCTCTCATAAAAAGTCATCTGAGAAGTAAATTACACAAAGGAAGAGATAAGCAAGTTCATTGTGGGGCTTGTGGATATAATTACAAACCATCTCTAATAAAAAGTCACTTGAGAGGTAAATTACACACAGGTCTTGCACCTGTGCAAGAACCTACGAATGCATGATATATTTTTAAAATATCGCAAAGCATAATACCAAAACAGAAGTTACCAAGATATTAGCAAGTTCAGTGTGAGGCTTGTAATCACTATTACAAGCCATCTCTAGTAAAAAGTCACTTGAGGAGCAAAGTACATAAATACACACTCATTCAGTGTAGAAGAAACTGAAAAAACATTTCAAAGTAGGATCAAGACTTGTGTTGTAAAGAATGTGAATGCATACAAAGACCCACATCATTTCCTAAACGATATAAAAGGAGCTGTAACCAACATAATTAATAAACATTAAAAATCAATGGACCTCAAAGTGAACATGAAGTTTTTCGCTGAGTACAAAATAGGAACTGGTGATAATACCGAATATGTAGAAGGCTCTTTTAAAACCAAGAACGAAATTATACTGAAATTAACTAATGTAGAAAAATATTATACCGATAGAATATTGAAAATTATAGCAGAAGTAGGCGCATTTGAAGCAAAGGGCTCTCAGTGGGTACTCAATAGAATATTAAATCTAGAGGTGCGAATAAATAAATATGTTCCACTTAAGGGCAGCTTTTATGTTGATCTTCCAGAAAAAAATCAAGGCCAAGCAAGCAGTAATTAATGTAGAACAATGATCAAAAATGCTTTTTGTGGTCTATCCTATCAGCACTACATCCATCACAGAAGGATCCTCAAAGTGTGAACAAGTATTTGGATCATGAACATGAGTTTGACGAAGACCTTAAGGGACTGGTATTTGCTATGAAATTGGATAGCATACCGAACTTTGAGAAAATAAGTGGATTGTCAGTTAATGTATATGCATATGAAGAAAAAGAAAACAAGGTCAATAAGGAATACATAATCTATCCATTACACATAACAAAAAATAAAACTGATAAGCATATTAACCTACTCTACATCAAATATGAAAAGAATGACCACTACTGTTGGGTAAAAAGTCTTTCGAGACTTATTAAGTCACAGATGACAAAGGATGGTCATACAATATACATATGTGATAGATGCTTGCAACACTTCTACTCTGAAAGCAAGCTAAATGCTCACAAAGAAGACTGTAGAGATCATGATGGAATTAGAGTTGAACTTCCGCATAAAGGATATGACATACTAAGATTCAAGAACAAAAATCATTCTTTGAGAGTTCCTTTTGTAATATATGCTGATTTTGAGTGTTTGTTAACTAAAATCGAAACTTACCAACCAAATCCCGACGACTGCTACACGAAGCTGTATGAAAAACACGAGCCTATTAGTTTCTGTTACTATATAAAATATGCACATGGAGACTATAAGGCACCAGTAACGTATGAAGGATCTGATGCATCTACGGTATTCGTCAAGATTTTAATGGAGGAAGCAATGGCAATAGGGGATGCATACAAAAATGAAAAACCAATGATTCCCTTGACCAAGAAAGAACAAATTGGTTATGATACAGCCACCCATTGCCATATATGTGAAAAGACTTTGGATGGAGACTCTGTGAGACATCATGACCACCTTACAGATAAATTTAGAGGAGTCGCACACAAAGATTGTAACTTATACTATAGAAATCCATGTTTTCTTCCTGTGTAAATGTGATATTACAGATGAAGACTACGAGTTTGCAATAAAGGTGTGGAAAACGTTCAACATAAAATCGTTAGGGGAGTATACACAATTGTATAACAAAACAGATGTATTGATATTGGCTGATATTATAGAAAACTTTAGAGATGTGTGTCTCAAAACATATAAGCTAGATACTGCATGGTATTTCACAGCACCAGGACTAGCGTGGGATGCTATGCTCAAACATACTAAAACAGAACTACAACTACAAAAGATTACGACATGATTTTGATGATTGAAAAAGGTATTCGTGATGGAATATCACAATGTTGCAAGAGGTATGCCAAAGCAAATAATAAATACATGAATGATTTTGATGCCAAAGTTGAAGACTCTTATCTGGCATACCTGGATGCCAATAACTTATATGGATGGGCTATGAGTCAGTATTACCCTACAGTGGGTTTAAGTGGATAAATATAAATATAGATGTAACAAAAATACGAGATGATGCCAAAAAAGGCTACATATTGGAAGTTGATTTGGAGTATCCACATGAACTGCACGACCTCCACAAAGATCTACCACTGGCTCCAGAGAATAGAATACTCGAAGGTTCGAAAATTTCCAAATTATTAACTACCCTATATGGCAAAGAAAGATATGTACTGCACTACGTAAATCTTAAGCAATATATGTCCCTCGGAATGAAGTTGGAGAAGATCCATAGAGTTCTGGAGTTTGATCAATCAGACTGGCTGAAGTTCTATATTGATCTAAACACAAATATGCGAATGAAGGCATCTTATGATTTTGAAAAGGACTTCTACAAACTAATGAACAACTCTGTATTCGGTAAAACAACGGAGAACATTATAAACAGAGTGAATATACGGTTGTGCACCAGCGGCAAGCAAGTGGATAAATTAGTGGCTAAACCAAATTTTAAAGATAGAACAATATTTACTAACTCTTTAGTCGCAGTTCACATTAATAAAATAAAACTATGCTTTAACAAGCCCATTTATGTTGAAATGAGCATACTTTACTTGTCAAAGACCTTAATGTACGATTTTCACTATAATGTGATGAAACCAAAGTATGGAGGAAATATTGAACTGTGTTATCAATATACTAACTCATACATATATTGTATAAAAACACCAGACTTCTACAGTAACATGAAAGAAATGATCGATCATTTTGATACAAGTGATTATCCAAAAAATAATATATATAACATGCCGCAAACAAATAAGAAAAGATGGAAGATGAACGTAATGGAAAAATAATGGGAGAATTTATTGGTTTAAGAGCTAAAATGTATGCCTTAAATGTGGAAGGTGATGCAAAGAAAAGAACAAAGGCTGTGAAAACTGCTGTAGTCAAGAATGAGATAAGTTTTGATGACTACAAAAAGTGCTTGTTTGGAAAAGAAGTTTTGTACAGAAGTATGAATCTCATAAGTTATAAACATGAACTGTATACAATAGAGTTGAGAAAAAATGCATTAAGTTCCGAAGATGACGAAAGATTTATTCTTAAAGACGGTATTAATACACTACCAAGGGGGCACCACAAAATTTAAAAGGAGTGAGTTCCCATTAAAAATATAATCATAGAACATGTTAGAGAAAAGCATAGACCAGTGTACGCGGTTATAGGTATGAATGATTCGTTCACCCCTTTGAATGCACAAGCACGTAGCGAAAGATGTTGCAAAAATTTTGGAATATAAAAAGTCTAGAAATGCGATAAATGATAATATTACAGACAAATAAAAGATGCAATACGATAACCTCAAGAGCCTTGCCTGTGGGCCCCTTTGAAAAATGCAGCCACATACAGTATTTATTAACGCGTCTGGTCTGTACTCACTTATCCTGTCTTCCAAAAAGGACGAGGCAAGACAGTTTAAGAGATGGATGACGAAAGAAGTGCTGCCATCCATTCACAAGCACGGCGAGTACAAGATGGAGCAAAAATACAAACCTATGCTTGATCAGGCGAACGTGATTATTGATGAACAAAAAATAACCATTTCCAATCAAATGAGTGTTATACACATGAACGCGTTGCAGTTTACTAGCAACTTATATAAGCATCACATATTTGTTTTGCTATATTTAGGCGTATTACGTTATTCGATGCCAGAAACGTAAATTAAATACGAGAATAGATGTGTTGCGGAAATTTTTTGGAGTATAGGGATACCAGGAAAGCTATTAGAGTAGATGTTTACGAAGACGACCGTATAATATTAGAAAGCAGACGCTCCTGTTGAATGTACAGCCGCACACCGTATCTATCAGTGAACCAAGTTTGTATTCGCTAATTTTTTAAATAAATGTTTTTAATAGGAAATGTCCAATTAAAAACTAATAATCATACATGTTTGCGCACTGGTTAGATTCAGTGATTCGTTCACTTTTAACATCATAAATTTGGTTTCTTTGGCTTATTGGCACCACATTGCAAATAGTTGTAGCCTGAATTGGCTTATTAAAATCAACTGTAAGTTTCAGATTAGTTCGATCGCTTACAATATAAATTTTTCTGTAAAAACAATCAATAATATACAATGGTCTCCTAGAAACAAATGCATCCGGTTTATAATATAGTTCATTGTTACGGTAAGGAGTATCTAGCTTGGTCTTTGAATTTCTAAAATCATTGTAGGCAATGTACATCTTATCGAAAATTTTATCCTCGATATCCAGGTTCCAATTCTCTTTAGGGAACACTTCATTCCTTCCATTCTTAATAGAAATATTTTTAACATTACAATGATCAAAAATTGATCCATGTAGGTCTTGATCAACATTTTCTTTTATGTTTTGCTGAAATCCAGCAATTACGAAGGCAGGCATATCAAATTGGATTGAATTGAACTGGTCTTTTATATAAAACTGGAATGAGTTTGCACCAGTAGGTACAGGTTTTTCAAGACATTGCCAATAATTGAAACCTATAGGAATTTTGTGTAGTTTGTGTAGTTTTGGTTTAATTTCGTCTGCATAATTAGGCTCGTATTCAACAATTGGCCACAGGATTTCCATTTTCTCAATGTTTTAGGCCTTCTGTAAATAGAAACATCATCATGAGAATTTCGAATGAATGTGATCTTGTACCCGCCTTTCAAGAATATTTCATTACAATTCATCATAAACCCAAACAAATATCTTAATGCATAGAAAATTTCATTATATCCATCTGCCGTAAAACATTTGCCTTTCACTACCCCTGCTAGTTGTAAGTACGATGATTCCGATTCTGAGCTAAGCAATACATGCATCATAGTCGAAGTGATGCCAGGATTGTCAATACTTTCAATTATATTGCCATGCTTAGAGATCTCTACTCTCGAGAACTGGAATGGGAAGAAATTCTCGCAAAGGTGAATATTTGAAGTTTTTTCATAACCTGCATTTGCATCTATTTTACTTAGCTTATACTGTTGGTATTCATAAGCCTC
The DNA here is from genome assembly GCA_002778355.1 of Clitarchus hookeri. Taxonomy (NCBI): domain Eukaryota; kingdom Metazoa; phylum Arthropoda; class Insecta; order Phasmatodea; family Phasmatidae; genus Clitarchus; species Clitarchus hookeri. The sequence continues at coordinate 315,022 of NQII01000649.1, forward strand.
ATTCGGATGTGTAAATGCATCGCCAACAGGAATATCAAACTCAATGCGCTTGTTGTATTCTTTTAAATTGTTTTTTGTCTGGTCGTTTGGTGGAAACGACTGACGTTCATAGCTTTCATTTTTTGCATACTCGTTTATTATTTTTGGAAATTGTTTTTTTAAACAACTACACTTTTCTTATCAACCCAAGAATTATGACTACTACCAAAACCTAACCAATTAGCAAGCAGCTTATTTCCTTTCTTTTGTAAAACTTTCTCTGCTAAGTAGTCTTGATCATACTGGGTCTTAAGCAGCTCTGGTTCATAAAATATACCCTTGATGGGCTCATTTTCCAAATCTTTTATTCTTTATGATATGGGATGCGTGTACAATACTTCACATACCTTAAATACTTTAGTGGACCAATTTGGCGTATACCCCTTTCCAAACAAACCTTTACTTTTACTTACACAAACTTTATCTCCTATAGCAAACCGTGCTTTAGCCATTTTTCTTTCTCAGCCGTACATGTTGATTACAATAGACCTTTCATTCTTTGCACTTAAATTGGCAGGTTTCATCCCAATTGTGATGTGAACAGTGTTATTGCATTCACTTATTAATTTAGACAATATATCCCCCCCCCCATTTCTAACTTCCCTGCACAGTAAATATCTTCCACATTTTCTCCTTCAATGTTCTATTAAATATTTCTACAACACTGGCTTTCTTTCCACTGTATGTTGAATAGTGTGTTATGTTGTTATTGACCATTAATGCCTTAAATGATTTATTGTAAAATTCTTTCCCTTCGTTTGTTTGCAAATGCATAGGTCTGCGGCCATTAAAATTAGTTTTAAATGCTAAAGTTACATTTTAAACCGTTTTATCGTTGACAGGTATTACCCATACATACTTGGAAAAAACATCAATCACTGTCTGCATATACTTAAATCCCTTGTTAAGTCTGTGTATGCCTTTTAATGACCCAGAGTCCATCTCAACCAAGTGAGCCTGCCAGAGATCGTCGATGCCAAAAGATAGAACAGCCCTCCTGGGGAAATTTTTTCGCATTGGTTTATGAATTTCATGCAATATCGTCTTTTATACTCCCACCAGTGAACATTGACATATTGGCTCCACAACATCTAGAAACACATTTAATTCTTGCATTATTTGTAAGTTCATATGATACACTTAGCGTATGCTTCCTACATTTGAACAGTACACATTTATGTTATCAATATTCATTTTATATATAATAAATTATTAATGAAGAACAAGCTAAAATGAATATAGAGAGAAGAAAACAACTAATTAAAAAATTTAAAGCCTTCCGCAAATCACGTAAAGACGAGTATGATAAAAACAAAAGACAGGAGCAACCTTTGATAGATGCGATAGAGGACTTGGGACAAAAAGTTGAGCATGTAACAAACGAGAATAAGAATCTAATCAAGGAACTTGTTCCATTTGCTGTAAAGAATTTGGACTATCCACGAACGCCTACAGAAACTTCATTTGAGAGGAAACTGTTTGGTAAAGCACACATCAGTGGTGTTGAATGCTATGGCGATGACGTTGAATGCTATAACAATGGCGTTGAACGCTATGACGATGAGGCCTTGGGGCGTTTGAAAACCGATATTGTACCGTTAACTAACTATAGAACAACATTTATTGGAGAGAAAGTGACTGAATTCTTAAATAACTGCGATGACCATGTTTTTGGACTAAGACCTGAAGGAAGCAAAAGGTATATTGTTAATAGCGAAGTAATATTCAACAATGACCGACTTACTGTAAAAGATCGAACATACATTGGAACTGATGGTTTGCTGAAATTGCTAACTCGTAAGAATGTGTCAGAAAGTGACTATACTGCAACCGACTATGAAAACTATAGTCATATCCTAGCAGATACAAATTCAGTTTTTCAAAATAATGATCCTAAATCAGGAACACCAAAATCAAGCAAGGGCCATAAATGGAAAACTATCGTGTAAGATATGATAAAGAAAAACCGCTACTTTCCTCGTACAGGAACAGGTATAAAGACATATACAGGCTATCCCAAAGAATACATATGGATGGATGATGTTAGGAAGCTCATTGATAGGCTTCTAGTTATTTATGGCGAAGAGAATGCTGGAAATGATAACTATTATAATGAGAAGGTTGGAGTAATGAATATGCTCAACAGCAAGTTTAGTGATTTTGTTGTGAATAATCCAAAAGTTATACCATACCTGATACGAATGTTGAACACAATACCTCCTTCTTTCTGTGAGTCAGAGCATCGTGGAAAAGGATTATTCAATAACATAATAAATAGTCTACCTTTTGAGTTGCATGCATCAAGTATAAATGCCTCGGTCAAGGTACCAGACTAAAAGAGAGACTTGAGAGAGGTGATAAACCTGTTAGTCCATTAGATGATGATGCAATGGAGCATGATATAGCTTATCATCACCATTAAGATCTAGCTGAAATACATGTAGCTGCTAAGGAACTAGAAAAGAAGGCATTCAAAAGATTGTTAATCTCAGATGCTGATCTCAATGAGAGATTGTGGGCTGGTGTTACTGGATCTGCGATGCATATTAAATGTAAGCTGGGCTGGCGAATTAAAATAAAATTTTAAAATATTAGGTGTAATAAATGAAAGTAAAAAAACATCGCATTTCAAGTTTTTAACTAGGAGATTAAGGGTTTGAATATTGATTCTTTCCTGATGAAAGACCAACTAGAATGCAAAAACAAGAAATTGAAGGAAGGCAAATGTATGACTATCACAGCCTCAACCCTACAGCTTAAGAAAATGTCTAAGGAAATGAAGATTGGAAATGGTTTGACATCTCACAAGGGCGGATTTTTACCTTTGATTTTTGCAGCATTGGGAGCTCTAGGGGTGTTGGCAGGAGGTGCTTCATGTATCGCTGCATCAGTAATTAATGCTAAGAAGAAAAACCAGGAATTGGAAGAACTACATATACATAATTTGGCCATTGAAAAACAATGCAAGGGATTAAATTATGTACAAAAAAAGTAACTCCACTCATTAAGTTTGAAATGAATAAAATGGTCAAAAAATTAAACATGAAAAATTTTCGAGGTGTATGTATGATTGATAAGCTGCCTAACAAACCACTCGATAAGGAATGCAGGATTCTTAATCTAGATGTTTAAAAAAACTCTGGAACATACTGGGTATGCTATTGGAAAGAACCCAATAAGAAATATTTTTTCGACTCATTTGGTGGAGATCCACCCCGGGAATTGATAGCGTATCTCGGGGATAATATTGTTTATAACAATGACAGAATTAAAAATTTTTACCAAATAATTTGTGGTCATTTGTGCGTCATTGAGCTAAATTACTTTTCACATAATTTTAAATTTCCAAAAATTATTTTACTATTAATAAACAATGGATGTATGTGGAAATGCATTAATGACCTCTTGAACTGACGATCAAATTAAATAATACAGAGACAAATATACAACTACTGAGAAGATCAATCCTAGTGATTTTGTTTCCTACCCACAGTTCAGTAACTTTATAACCACATTGACAAGAAATAAAGGATTCTTGGATAAAGCCTTTCTTACCTACTTGGAAAAAGATAATAATATAGATTTTGAAAACAAAAGGCTTAGAAGCATGGGAAATCCCATTGCTCCTAATGATGCAGTCAATTTAGAGTACTATCAGTCAAACAGAATTGACATTATTCATTTAGTCGGAAAATACAGTTCAAAGGACAAATTATTTTACCTGGGTAATAATCAAACACAATTATTTTTTATGAGGAATGGAAGAGTAAATGAGATAATACTATCAGAGTATCATAAAGGAATTATCAGATTATTCCATAATTTGAAAAGCATTAACATATATCAGTCCTTCGATGTAATGCCCGATGATAAGATATTTATTAAAATTCCAAAAGCTTTCCATTTATCTGAAGGCACAGTTGTGTTTTTTTAAATAATTGTGGTATATAAATACATTAAAAAAAAAAAAGAGCAGAGTCTGTAAGTTTTTAATGGAAATGCTTCCATTAAAAGCAAAGGAAAATGTGCTAAGGATTTAAAAAGTATTTAATATTATTATGATACTTACTATTAATCGACTTACGAGTTGTATGTATTGTAACAAAACCGTATTCCTTATCCCAAATATCACCACCAACGAAATCGCCGTGCATATGTTTTAGATTTGTATCGTCTTGCAAAGAAAATTGGCATTTTCTCTTATAAGCTGTTTAGGCACTTGTGAATATGTCTGAGCTAAATAGAAACAATGAATATCTTTGTGCCCACCGCGAGTGAAGAAATCTTGTACTTTTTCCGGATTTTCAAGTATGATGTCATCAAAAACAACAACAGGGCCATTACGTCATTCATACCCTGTAACCATTTCTTCATTTGTAGAGAAGCACTGCGCTATTGGCTCAGTTATTCATTTTTTTGCTACCTGGCGAGCGCAAAAAGTGGCAATCAAATTTGCGTCTGGTAAGCGCACCCGGGCGACCGCAAAAAGTGGCATTCAAATTTTTGTTCAGAAAAAGGCGTTCAGAAAAAGTATCATCAAAAGTTGCGTCTAGAAAAAGGTATCCAGAAAAGGTGCAGCGATACTTGCCATCACTGGAAACGGGAGTGCGTATACATCGACAACATCCTGGCTTCACATATTAGGTCACAGATAGCAAGCATGGCGGTGGCAGTCGCAGATAACGAGTCCGTATGAGGAAAAATTGCGTCTACACCCACAGAACGCTTGTTATCTGCAACTCCCGGATGTGATTTAAGATTACGCAGCGTTGAATTTGAATGTGTTGTGTTAAAGGAATATAATAGAGAACAAAACATGGATCAGTTGCTAAATGCATTAAACGGCACCCACCATTTTATGAGACTTTCCTACCTCACAATATCGCAGTCCTACCCGATAAACGACGCTGAAATAAAAGAAACCAAGTACAGTCTTAAAGTGGTAGTTACTTCAGCTGCCCACTGCGCACGAATCTGTATTTTCCTACTACTGGAGTGATGTGTATGTTACGATTTTTGTTACTATAAATTAAACGGGAAATTACAGTCAACTATGTTTATAAGTGTGCATGGGGCATAAATGACCCTGCGGTCCTTTTCCTAGTCGGCAGTGATGCATATATTACGAAATTGGTGACTATCTTAAATTGTTTGGAAATTAATGCCTTCTATCCTTATAAGAGCGCTTAGAGTATAAATAACCCTGTGGTCATTTTCGCTGTCGGAGGTGATGCATATGTTACGAATTTGGTGACTGTATCTCAAAAGGTTTGGAAATTAGTCAACTATGCTTATAGGTGTTGAATTGTCCCCACTAGGGCGTCATGTGAAAGGGGGTTATAAGTAATATGAGATAATCGTGGTGGAATGGCAGAGCATGAGACTCGTCCTCACCTGGATGCCAGTTGAAAAGAGACTGGAAGAATATGAGAAAATAAAGGTAAAATTATATAGATTGAGACTTTTCTACACCAGGAGTACGAGGTGAAAGGAGACCGGAAGGAATATGAGAAAACTATGGTGGAATGGCAGGGCGTGAGACTTGTTCCTACCAGGGCATCAGGTGAAAGGATGCTGGAAGGAATATGAGAAAATCGAGGTGGAATAGAGCACGAGACTTGTCCCTGCTAGGGCGCCAGGTCACGAGGGAGGTAATGTTCATCATGCTCTATAATTCAATCCCAAATTGAATGATAGAGCATTAGATTACCTCCCACATGGAATGCAAGAGCATGATGTAGTAAGGACATCTGGTAGGAACGCGAGAGCATGAAGAAGGAACCGCGATCGACGTCGTTGTCCAGGAATGCAAGAGCGTGAGATTAACTCTCACATGGTATGCAAGAGCATGAAGTAGGGACATCAGGTAGGAATGCGATATTATAAAGTAGGGACCGCGATCGACGTCGTTGGCCAGGAATGCATGAGCGTGAGATTATCTCCCACATGGAATGCAATAGCATGAAGTAGAGACATCTTGTAGGAATGGGAGAGCATGAAGTAGGAACCACGATCTTTGTCATTAGCCAGGAATGCAAGAGCGTGAAGTAGGGACGAGGAAGGAAGGACTCTGAGGAAACAGGAATGCAATAGCATGCTGAAGGGACTTCTGGTAGGAATGCGAGAGCATGATTTAGGGGTCGCGATCAACATCGTCGTCGGCCGGGAATGCGAGAGCGCTAAATAGGGACATCTGGTAGGAAGGAATGCAAGAGCATGAAGTAGGACCGTCTGGGAGGAATGCGAGAGCATGAAGTAACAATATATAGTAAGAAGAAATGGGACAATAATCGAATTCGGGAAGACTCGAAGAATACCCTCTCGCTTTGAATACAAGTACATGAAGTAGGGAACAAGATGGCCGGTACTGGCTGGGAACATGGCCGACGTCAGCGAAGAATGACAGAGCAGGAGGTTGCCTTGTAACGTCATCCAAGATAACCGACGCTCGTCTCCTCATCCTGTGCCCAGGCCCCTATCTTTAAATTCCCCTTTTCTACTACTTGTAATTTTTATTTTTAAAATGGTAATTTTAATTGTTTGGAATTAATAATAAATTTTGAGGTCTGTCGTATGTATTTCTAGATTTATTTACACGGTCTGTCTAAAACAAATAAATTACAATTAATTGTTCTGAATTAAAATTTATTATTGTTAAAGTTTTACCTTGAATATCAAAAATCTCCCGAAACACGAACTTCCGGACACCTATTTTATAAGTATCAATTTGTAAGTCTATAATTTTGATTACAATCTGCTCCCTCTGCACCTCTGCAATAAAAACATTTCCCCTGTATTTCTGATTGCTCCCTTTGAAAAGTGGGTATGCGTATCCCTCTGCTGGAACGGGGTTGGCAAGAATTGGAGTATCGTGTAGATATATGTCATCTAACAAATGGCGCCCATATAGAACACCTTTGAATGTACTTGGAAAATTTGAGATTTCCTTTCATGTTGAATTTATATTTGTGAAATATATTCATTACATTAGTCACATGAATAGCAGTGTATATTTTAAATTGTTTTTAGCCTCATAGCTTACAAGTTTTTTTGCATTTAAATTCAATATGTATGACCAACATAAAATTTCTCTTCGATACTAAATGTGAATAAAAACTTCAGCTTATACACTGAAGAGCCAAAAAAAACTCGTATCGGCGTGCGTATGCAAATAACAGAGGTATGGAACCAATCACAGTAACGCGATGCGGTCGGCAGCTAGATCGGTTACTGCTGCTACAATGGGATGTCATCAAGATTTAAGTGAGTTTGAACATGGTGTTAAAGTCGGCGCATGAGAGATGGGACAAGGCATCTCCGAGGTAGCGATAACATTTGGATGTTCGCGTACGAACATTTCACGAGTGTACCGTGAATATCGGGAATCCGGTAAAACATCACATCTTCGACATCACTGCTGCCGGGAAAAGATCGTGAAAGAACAGGACAAACGACGACTGACGAGAATCATTAAACGTTACAGACGTGCAACCCTTTCTCAAATTGGCGCAGATTGTATTTGTGGAATGTCCTACAGGATTCATGGTCTGAATTGCCTCCTGCATACCTTCAGACATTAGTCAAGTCCATGCCACGTCGTCTTGCGGCACTTCTGAGTGCTCGGGGGGCCCTACACGATATTAGGCAGGTGTACCCGTTTTTTTGGCTCCTCAGTGTACATGCCTCATATTAGTATTTTTCAGTTCGTCCTTAGTAGCACAATAGTATCAAAGTCTACAAGAATTAATAACACATTAATAATTTCTACACAGCAACATAATTGTTACAGAATTAAAAAAAAAACAAGTTTACAAAATTTATGTTTTATACCGAACTCATTTTTATTTCACAAATACAATGTTGTAATGCAGCTTGCTGTAGGTATGAAAGTTGGTCAGGGCCATCGCCAGTTAACAGACGTGTACAAATCTCTCGCCGAGGGAAGTAACTAGCCTACGCGCGAAATCCTATTTTGCCAGTCTTTTTGTAAAATAGTGTAAGATGAAAAAATTGAAAAAAAAAGTCATGTTTTTGGTACCATTCAAATAATTTCCACCAAAATTCGCACACCAGAAAGTGTTACAGGAGGTATGTGAACTTACATTACTAAATTGGGTCAGATACTGTTTTTCAAAATTGTGGCCAAATAAATAATTTAGAAAAGTGTCATTTGTATTAAACAATTAAACCAAATTCAATAATACTTTGTGTGTTGACAGTATACATTATAAACATCGTATGCAGGACCTCTTTTTAGGCCTTTTTATACAATATCATTCAATGAGAAAATCTTTTCTCGGGGACCAATCAACCGATTTCCACAAAGTTCTTCACACAAGTTGCGTCCGCTAGGCCAAGTAAACTTACATATTTTAAGTGGCTCAGGCACTTATATTCAAAATGACGGCCCCGTAAATATTTCACGTTAGTAAACCCTGTTTACTAAAACATTAGGCCGATTACACCTGAAGTTGATGCTTCGAATCATACCGCCTTAATAGGGTTGATTTCACGCTAGCTCGAGGTAGGCTTGAGTCCCGGGTAAGACACGAGTGTTTGTGATTGCCTCATTAATGTTGCATTTGTTTCTGGTTTCATTTCTAATGATATTTTTAACGAGACATCAAGGCCTACCTACCATCTTAGCTTTTAAGAATTTCATTGAAAATTATTTTCACCCATGTAGAGAAAAGTAGGCTCATTAGTTATATCAGTAACTTTTTGTTCATTTATTTGCTTGATTTAGAGAGTGCAGTTGCCCTTCCCTAGCTAAGACCATGGTTGTTCCAATTTCTGTGACTGCGACCGATCTCCCGTACAGTGGTCCCAATATTCTCCTTCAGCGCAAAACTTTGTGTGAACACACACTTTGCGACGACAGCTGGCAATGCTTCTGCAGAAAAAAGTTTTTTCTCTTTTGAATAAAATCGAAAAAAAGTCGATTGGTCCTGCCATAAAGCGAAGTGGCGTGTAGAAATGTTTGGTCATCTTGTAGGGAGTTTAGTATGATATTTGTATCAAATACCATCCGTACAATATCTCTAACCTCTCGCCTTCCTACCATTTGCCAAACAAAACACACACTTTTGCTCTTCGTCACTTGCGTCGTCAGGTTGAGAGCAGCTGCTGTTTTTGCTCCTTCCATGCTCCTTGGGAGGATCTCACATGCTCTCGAGACCAGCAGTAGTAGATAGATAGGATAGTCAGATGTACATATTTACCAGGAATAATTCTAATTTTGCACATCCGTCCCGCGAACTGATATAAGTATTTGAAACAAATCGCTAAATAGCCACGTAACTCCAAAAAAGAATTCCTGCTGGGAAAGGGGTGACTCGAATTCTTCCTGTTTTTCGATCTTATATATTGTGTAATGATGGATGAGCAAACAACGTAACATAAAAGAACCAGATAAATCTTACCACAGATTAGTATGTCAGGAACACTTGTGGCAGCCAGTCTCCGTAGACTACAAACAACAAACAGGAGACACCAGGAAGAAACACAATGCAAAACTACTACTAGCTACGGACCAATAAATACTCGCATAGACTTGAATGGAAGTAGATTTGATTTAATTAAAAAAAATATATTTTGGTCTGAACATTATGACATAAATTAATATATGTGCGAATATCAAGTAGCAGCACGTTGTTAGTTTCAAAATTTACTTTGCTTTGTGTGGCGATAACTATGAGTGTAGCCTTCTCGTATGTGTCTCTTATTTCAAATTCAAAATATAATTAAGTCTATTGAAATTCTTTAAATAATTGCAAGAATATGAAAATTTAATTAATAAATAGTTTTCTCACACCATGTTAGTTGGGAGAACATAAGACATCAGTTCAAGGCTTCGTAGGTAAATAGGTAGAGCAACTATAACAAACTAAAAATCCAAGATGGCGTAAACGTAAGCCAAATTCATTTCTCAAAAATTATTTATTATTTTACGGATGTAGTCTCTTCGTCGAAATTCAGCATACTTAGCTTAAAAATCTTGATTGCTGCAACATCTGGTGGACCTTCTGATGCTGGTTCCGCTGGTCGTTGGCCTTAATAATCCCTCAGAAGGTTCTCGAGCCTGATGTACGTATCTACAGTATTTACCGTACCACACGCATATCGCGGTAGCTCTAACTTGACTTTAATTTTAGCCTGTGTAGGTAGCGCGTGCAGACTAATGTATTCCTTTTCCATGCCGCGTGTCTTCGCCCTGTCGGCGGTGGGCATTAAGGAAAGTGACTCAGCCAATCTAACCAGAAAAATAAAAATTAAGTCTATGACCCACTAGGTCACCCACCTGCCTGATGGAAAAACCAAGATGACTAGAAGCGTTTAAAACATCGCGCCAATCACGAAACGGCTACATCATGTCTTACACATATATCTTACGTTACCATAGCAACCAAAAAAAAATTCCTCTATGCAAATCGGCACACACAAAAATAACTTTGTGAATGAAAACAGAAAGACTTACAAACATAATTACACTGAAATACATTTTCTGATGTTAAAACTACTTGCAATTAATAATGTAAATCAGATGTGGAGAAAATAAAATAAACTTGCCCAAAAAATAATAAATAAAAAAATAAATAATACGTTAACATATACATTACAAAAGTAAACAGAGATAGCTGTGATAGGAATAAGTAGAGGTTATTTGAGGCGTTACAATTGATGATTGTGTTTGTTGTTGTATATACTATTACTTTTTAATTATTGTAGTTGCAAAGCAGAACTAATTTATTCATACAAAATGTCCTAGATGTTTGTTGCATATATGCAAATCACACATCTCAGAAGGAAAACTATTCTAATTCATACACGCTCCCCCTCCCCTATTTTCAGGAAAAAATCTTGGTGTCGCTCATGAGAATAAAATCTGCAGCCTAATGACTCGGAAACATGTGATTTACATTAAGAGCATTGTTCGAATTGGCACTTTCGATTTACTAAAAGGTCACATAACTAGATTTAGTATACTTCTTAAACGTTTATAGTTTGGTATTAATTTATGTATGAAACTGAATATATAAAAACACCAATTTATTAAGTACATAAACCATCATATTGTTGTCATATTAGTTTAACCTAGGAAATATACATTGGAATACATACATAACTTATTTTAAATAAGGAACTTGCTATGATTTCAATTTTGAAATAATATAACATTATGGTCTATTGATGATTATATAAAATAATTACGTTCATTTTTAAACATTCCATTTCCTCAACTCAAATTTTTCGGCTAAAATTTCTATGCGTTGTTACAATTGCTGAACCAGTGACTGCTGGCAACATCTGAAATGAAACATACAAAATCGCAGATCAATAAACAAAAAAATGATTAATTCCAGCACGGCCTAAATGTCGCTTCTGGTCCGTGACGTCATGCCATCTTTTGAATATTCTGTTCTTCCTTAACTGCGATACACTAATCCCTCTAATTCCACTTAAAAGATTACGAGCAATGTGATATATTAGCTCGTGCAGTGTATGCTTGCTCAGATCAAAACTACGTGCATCATTCGTGCAGTCTCCTCGGCGCAGAGCTAGCGGAAATCTGTTATCAGTGCCGACATCCGGTCGCAATGCCTGGCGGAAAAACGTGTCGCTTGGAGATACTTCATCGGGTGACTTCACTGCAGGGAGGAATTTATTTCGCCGAGGGAGTAGGGGGACTTAAAATTTAAATTTCTGCAAAAAATATGAAAGCTATAATTAATATTAAAAATTATTAGTTCTAAAAATTATTTACAACCTATGGGCAAATGTACAGAGCCGGAACTACAACAAGCTATAAACCTCCTTCATGTTCAAGGGGGATTGCAAATTTCTCGTATGTGAAAAAATTAAGGATATTTGTTTACTTATGTTTTGTTCAAGAAATTATTTACAATCAATGGGCTAATATACAAATATATTGAACCACAACATAGTATAAACATCCTTCGGGAAAACAGCCATTTCTTATATTTAAAAAATTAAATATTTTTTTTTTGGGAAATTTTATTTTTATTTTGAGGGAGACAGGAAATGCCATCGGCTGCATGAGATCCGTCAGTGTGCGCCACCTCTCGTCGAAATGCTGTGACGATGTCTGCCTCATCGCTGGCAACGAACCATGGACAACCTCGGAAATTACTTTGAAGGATGTTAAGCAGCTCGCACTCGTACGATACGTACCGGTTTACGTGAGTGTATACAGTTTGTACGAGAATATATAAACTAAACGGTATTTTCAAGCAGCCGTTTTATCTTTGTTCCATGCAGACATTCCTGCATCCATATCCCACACGGTGTCAACTTTAAAATGTGCATGTCGTGCACTTTAAACTGTACTTACTACATTTCCTGTATTGGGTCATTTTCGGGAGATAAAAAATTGTTGCTATGACTTCTGAATAGGCCCTGGAATTACGTTTATAATATGGATGTATCTGGTATTGAACAGGTATTTTGAATGTTTCTAGTTTTGCACCAAAACCCACATTTATTAACAATATGTATTGTAGAAACTATACATACCTTCAAATCCCACAGGATATACCATTGTTGAATAAACATTGATACTGGTGTTGGATGAATGCTTGAAAGGATAACATTGTTGAACATGAATAAACAAAAGCATGAATAAACAATAAATTCGTCAACCTTAGATGCCACACTACAATAAGATCACTAAACAATCAAATCGTCAATTTCACACGCCTGTTGGCAACAAGTGTCTTTGTCGTTAGTACTAACATTATCCGCAACGGGCTCCACATCTACTGCATGTTCTTGAACAATGTTTCTAAAATTAGATAGGGACCCCGTAGACAACCAGTCATCACCAAAATGTTTTGCAAGCAGGACTGAAACGTCTCATAACGTCAGTGGATGTATTTCCACTCCAGGGGGTATTAAAGGAGACCTCGCATCCTTGATTAGTTTCTACGATTTGCAAACACTGTTGTAACATCCTATCTCACTTCCATAGGGAACTTCGCCCTTAATAAGAACATCATCCCCCTTTGAGGTTCTCTTGAACAAACGCCATTTGTAGGGGTTAAACTGGAAGTGCCATGAGCGGGAGGATGCACTGTGATTTCCCAATCAAAATCTCTTCCTGCAAGAGAATAACAGTTCCAAATATGGCAAATACCCCAGTTATCTTTATTTCTTTTTTGTTGCTTGCAAATACACGGTATTCATGGCGCTGCCTCTTTCGTGGTCGATCCGTGGATTTCAGTGCATGACATTTCGTATTGAACACGCACAAACAATAGTAATTGCGTATATATAACAAAACTTGTATCCCAGAAACAACACTATGTGCGTATGCAACTTTCCACTCCAGAGAACATCTGCTACAGGCGGGTATATACTGAAGCGCTGTAGCACACAGAACATGGCGCAGTGATGGATGTATCTTGTTTTGCATGTTAAAATCTACATATTTGGTTTTGAAACTAACCCCTTACTTCATACACTTCTAAACAATGTGGTGTAGCTGGTTGTGAAGCTTTCTTTTCTCAGAGGGCGATAGAGACCGATATGGGCTAACGAAATCCAGCGATAACGCAATTCTGAAGAAAAAAGTGATGTATCTGGTTTTGAAACTATACCTCTCAAGTATACCCCGAGAAATCCCACCGACCAACACTAACGTCCGTCTGGTTTCCAGCGTGAGAAAATCCAGGACTAGTGGTAGAAGGAAAATAAGAGAGCTGGGACAGGGGATAGGGGATGCGGAGCCGCGGTGCCATGGTCATTATATTGGATGATGTTATGACGAAACCTCATGCTCTGTCATTCCTCGTCAACATTGGCCTCTTGTTTTTCCCTCGGAATTTTCCTTTTTTCACTCGCAATTTCACTTTTCTCAACCTCATGCTCTGCCATTCCTCGCCAACAGTGGCCATCTTGTTTTTTCTTTCGGATATTCCCATTTTATTTCGAAATTTCCCTTTTTCCGCCCTCCATGTTGTTTAGTATTGTCTGCTGTGGGCGGCCATCTTTGTTCTAGCATCATCCGCCCGACATCATGTTCATATTTAATTTCCGCATCTGCCTTTAGAGTGTAGTACACATCCACCCACCCCACCATCTAGGTTGCTTCACTGTTATAGTACCGTTCGTGATTGCTAGAGTGTAGCACACACATCCCTATTCGCTCCCCAAGGCGCCATAGTCATCATTCGGAAAATAAAATTAATCTGGCATGCCTTACTGAATGTATTCGTGCTTCTCGCCAATGCACTTACCGCTCATACCCAGTATACATTCTAACCTGCTATTGTCTCCAGATTATGTCGTGTAACTTTTAAATACACTGTATTCCCTGGTTAGAGTTTATTTCGTTATTGTATGTGAAACAGGAACACTGTTCCTACAGACGAAATTATTTGTTTTTTCACTAGGCAGGCAGGCAGGCAGGCCTCTCCTCGTGAATGTGGTAGGAACAGACACTGGTGGGACCATGATTGCTACAAGAGAGCAATGGGATGGAGACGGAACATGTTGGCATGTTGAGATGGGAGTACCCAGAGACACGCTATTAATGAATCGTCGTAGTTTCACACATGTGTAGGATAAGCACACAGTCTTTGTGACCTTTGATGCATGCTACTACACTGTTTCCATAATACGTATATATTGTGACTGCACCCTAAATTTTGTACGTACAGACAGTATCTGCAGTGATTCAATGTATTGTTGAGAGGAGGGGGATGGCAGAACTCTGAGACAACCTGTTGATAAAATGCCATTTCACACATGGTGCCTAGCAAAGCACTTTGTGTGACCAAGTAGTGTGTGCTACTCATGTTCCACATGGCATATGGGTGTTGGATTAGTTTTTTTCAGCATGCCTATATCATGTGGGTATTAAAACATTATTGTGCATTGAGTGTGTGACGATGTTAGGGCAGTTGTGAGGTATGGGAACATATTTATTCAGGCTAACTTAGAGATATACATTTATCTCTAGGTTTCCTCCTGGTGTTCCTGCATCGAGCACTCTTCACACATTCTGCAAGGCAAACCCAGTCAAGTTTCCCCTGCCACTTCTACGTGCAAGATGGATTTCGTTCGTTTCACCTTTCCTTCTTCCCCTTCCTTCGCATCAGATTCACAGCCATCTTCTTCTTCACGATCATCTCAATTGTCTACTGCTCATCCGATGCTGCTGCCAGCACTGTAGTGAGGCTTCTGAAAACAAGCAGTTTTTGGTCCGCAAAAATGGACTGTGAGATGTACGCAACTATCTCCTTAACCCATACTGGAGTGCACAACATATGTACAATAGGTACGGGAGGACATTTGTTCGCACTGACGAACTTGCTAGACACCTTCCAAGATGCACATGTCTGATCAGACAGGACACTTCGATCCATTACAAGTTCTACAATGATACTTTTGGACTCGCTACCAATGCCAGACGATACGAACGAAGCGGCTGGGTGAATCTCGATGCCGAAACTCCAGAGTGCGACAAATGCGGGAGGCAGTTTACGAGAGCAGATAAACTGCAGGCCCACAGCTCTAAATCTGATCGCTCTGCCCCACCATCGGTGAAAAGAGCTCGCGTGGGTACGTTTCTGCCTCCCAGCGGACCACCCAATGCAAAACACACCCGTTCAGAACCAGCAAGACATCCATATACAGTTCCTGGTACTGGGAAAATAAATAGCAATGGGTTTGTGGAAGCAGCAATGGCCTTTAGGGGCAACTTAAGGACCTATGTTGCAGTGAAAACTAGTGCAACGGCGAAGGATGCATGTATGTATTTGGGCTCAATGCAACAAAATCTTATCAACCAGTTAATTAGAGAGGTAGACACTCATGAATCCATTAAGTTCAGTTTTTTTCTGGATTGCGAATATGGGAAGCCCAAGCCTCACGACGGTGAAATAGACCAGAGGGCCTTCAAGTCGAATAATCCCCATTGTATAATGCCTCTGATGTCGAGGAAACCATCGAATCCAACATAGGCATGATCTATCAGGAGGCTGAAGAGTACCAGGGAAAGGGAAGTAGATGGACACTCATCGGTGTGAACAGGCTCCAGCTGCGCATTAGCAAATTGGACCCACCGATAGATTCATCACGAAAACATTTGCCGGCCTCTGTCACTGCAAAGAGGTGGTCATTAATCCGAGGAATAGTAACGATATTGAATTATTAAATTGGGCTATTCTCGCCAGATTTGTGGAAGGTTAGCACCCCGAGTATATAAACCACCACTACTGTGAACTGGAGGAAAAATTTAATTTTGATGGTCTCGTCTTCCCGACCCTGCTGAAACATATCAGCATTTTTAGAGAGGCACAACCCTGGTACATCAGTGAACATATAAACATTGGTCGATTGACTGAAAGTCATACCAGTATGTGTAGCCAGTGCAGAAATGTCTCAGAATCTCGACCTGCTGGTGATCGATGAAGTCAACAACAACCACTATACATATATTACAGACTCATGTCAACTAGTCTGTTTCCAGGTTACTGCATACAATGGGAGTATTTATGTCTGTAAGTGATGATTCATGTACTATGATGATCAGCAGAGAGTTATCAGGGTTGCGACTCGCATACAGCAGCATGTGTGGAAATGCCCAAGGCTGCACCAGAAAGAAGTCCTAGCATCCCTAAATTTGCAAACTACCACAATTGAGACAAGTTGCCCGTTGGAGTATACGCATATTTCGAGGCTTTACTCAAGCCGAACCATACCTGCGAGCCAGAACAAAACCATGCATACACTTATGCATACTAGCTGCATGAAGCTTATAGCTGCTGCTTGTATATGCATGTGGATACTGACAGAATCCCTGCACACCTGACTACTCCACTGCTGGCATAACTGGTTATATATATGTAAGGGAGGATGCCGGTAAGCACTTTACAGACACAATAGTGGCTTTAGAAAAACAGGTGAAGTACATATATGAGACTTTTACTGATATGCATACACTGACAGCAACCCAGCAGCCAATATGCTACCAGGCATGAAACTGTACATATTGCATTACTATGTTTACCGAGGCGAATTACAAAGTCAGGGATCATGATCATTTTACAGGTCAATACATTGGGTCGGCATGTAATCAATGCATCATGCTTTGTCGCCAGCCAAAGTAGCTGTATTTTTTTAAAATCCGTCCTACGATGAGGATGTTATTCTTAAAGAACTGGCATGCGATACACAGAACATTTTCATTATCCCACATAGTGAAGAGAAAATTAAATGTTTCCCAAACAGCTAGGTGACCGATTAGCCATTCAATTCGTCGATATGTATCGCTTCATGGCTGCAAGTCTTGCTTCACTAGCTCAAAACCTTCCTGCAAGCAAGTTTGTAAGCATGAGAAAATTTTTCAGCCCAGATGAGGTCCCATTGATGATACACAAGGGAGTGTACATGTAATACTACATTACCGATCTTGCTAAACTGAATGAGACACAGCTGCCGCCTCAACAGTCATTTTACAACCGCCTCACCTACAGTAATATCTCCGACAATGATTATGCTAATGCAAAAGTGGCATGGGACAAATTTCGCCGCTAGTCATTAGAGATGTACAGCCAAATATATTTAAAGTTTGATGTCCTCTTTTTAGCTAATATATTCGATAATTTCCAGCAGTTGTGTTTGAAAAATGTATCGGCTTGACTGTGTTTGCTATATGACCCTCCCAGGGTTCTTGTTCGATTTCATGATATGTATGACAAAGTTGGAACTCAAGCTGATGGGGAACTATGACATGTACCTGTTCTTTCAGTCGGCCGTCAGGGGCGGTGTTTCGCAGTGCATGCTGCGAAACTGTGCTGCCAACAACAGGTACATGGAAGGTGAGCATACCGACAAGCCAAACACCTACCTCCAATTTGTAGCTGCGAACAACCTGTATGGATGGGCGATGAGTCTGACATTACCACTATGTAATTTCATGTGGAATGACCCTAACATCGATGTCATATCCATACCTGATGATAGCGAATTCGGATACATCCTAGAGATTGATATTGTGTATCCTTCAGCCCTGCATCATGACCACAAGGATCTGCCCTTCCTCCCCTTGAACCAGTGTTCTCCAGGCTCGAAGCCCAAGAAGTTTGTTACAATGCTCGAGGATAGGAAACATTACATCATACATTACAGGACTCAGAAGCAAGCATTATCCCGCGGCCTCCAGGTGACAAAGATTCATCGTGTCCTTGAATTCGTGCAGTCTCCATGGATCTGGATTTGGAGAAGATGAAAGCAACCAACAACGATTTCGAATGTGATATCTTCAAGCTTGCCAACAACTCTGTGTTTGACAAGCTGATGAACAACAAGAGGAAGCATCAAGGGATGGAACTAGTATTCAGTAAGACGAGGCTGAGGAAACTCGTAGCAAAAGCTGTGTACAAGAACAGAACCATTTACCACGAGACGCTTCATCTGATATGTTAGAGAAGGAAATGTTTTATTCGATAAGCCTATATATGCCGGGTTCTCCATCCTCGACCTCTCTAAAACAGTGTTGTATCGCTTCCACTATGACATGGTCAGACAATGGTATGGTGATCGATGTGGCTTGATCAATATGGAAATCGACTGTTTAATGTATTCTTTTCACAATGAATATTTTTACCGGGACCTGATTCTACTTTGAGCGATGAATTCGATGTGCCCATCCACCCTGTTGATCAACCCTGCTACTCTCCAACCAATGCAAAAGTGTTGGTGAAGTTTAAGGATGAGTGTGGAGGAGCCATAATGACCGAATTTTTCGGGATTCAGGATAAGTTTTACTGCTACAAGTGCAAGGGAAAAATAGCTAAGAGGGCTAAGAGAGTGCAAAAATCTATTGTTAAAGACAAAATTATTTTTGAAGATTACAAGCGTGTCCTCCACCAGCAATGTACAATGCAGGTCAATGTACATACCATTTGTTCACATCGTCATGTTCTCTATAGTGAATACATCAATATGTTGGCATTGTCATGGAAGGATGAAAAGAGATGCATACTAGGTGATGGTATACACACTGTAACATATTATTATACAGACTGAATTATGTATATTACTATGATGCCACTGCTTCTACTCCTGCCTTCCTCCTCCACACTACTATTTGACATTATTTAGTTTTTACATGGAGTGACCAAAACTTGCAATTGAATATAATTGCTTTTTGAGTTGTTGTAACAGCATACTGTAGATCATGCAAAAGGTGTCAGGTGTGTTGCTGTTGATGATGGTGGTGGCACACTGTGGTCCAAAGGATGCTGTGGTTTGGTTTTATCCGATGCGACCTATTATTTCACAGTCCACCGTTTCTCATGTGTACTTGTGTACAGGATTTGCCGCTCTCTACGTTGGGCCTCAGACCTGGGGTTTATAGTCACTTCCCAAGGGACTCAACACTTATCCTAACAGGAGTTTTGAGCGTGAAATGGTTTCGTATCGCACAGATGCACTGTAGTAACTGGTAGTCGTATCGCACTTGCTTTCCCTATTTATTGCAGCATTGTCCCCACATCTCTCTTCGTCTATATATCTTATATACACTTCTTTTGTTGCTGTCGTCTTTCTGTGTTGTTTTGACCTCTTTGATTTTTTTAGGTGGGAAGCTTTCCTTTTCAGCACCTTATAAACCATCTGTACACTATGCTTGCGATGGCACTGTTGGTTTTTTTTAGGCAAACATACAAATGTTTGCATATAAAAAATTTCATGGTGTTGTTTGTTTGCTGGTGAAGTGTACTGGCCTGGTCACAAGTCCAGGAGCCATACACATGGTTATGCCACATGGACGGTAAGTGTGAGGGCGAGGTGGCGAAAATCGGGCATCGTCATCCTTGTGAGCGAGCATGCTGAGCATGTAATTTTAATTATTTTTTAATCCTGCATGAGTAGTCGGTAGTGAGTAGTCGGTAGTGAGTAGTCGGTAGTGAGGAGTCGGCAGTGAGGGGTACGCACTGAGGGGTCAGTAGTATGTGCATCGCTTCGCGCCATGCAGAAATAGTCAGTGTTTCAGAGATGCATCGAGAGCCAGCACTATGCACGTGGTGTACACAATGCAATAGCATGAAACTCCCATAAATGTATACTTTTTATAGTCTCGTTTCTAGGACATTAATATTTTTACGAATTGGTGCATGTAGTTTATTATTTATTACTTGATATATTTTTTTTTTCGATTGTTATATAACTTTTATATTAAGTTGTTGCCTGCTAAATTTTATTTATATATATTTTTTTTTCTGAATAATGGATTTGGGATATATGTATTCGACATTAATAACCTCTCCTTTCCTAGATGATCTGGTGGTCTCGTTGTCAAGGCACTCGGCTGACGTCCCGGCATTTTTTGAACTCTCCTGCACCCAATAATGCACGTAAAGGTGAGGGTCCCACCTACTATGCAGCACATTTTGACATTGAACACCAGCGCTCCTGGTGGCCTACATCTGAAATATAGTCGGTGACGGTGGCGTTCTATAGGAGACGACGTCAATGGTCGATACCACAACACCCTGGCGAGCGAATGGGGACATGTGTGATACATTCTACCAGTCACGAACGGTACTATAGCAGTGAGGCAACCAAGATGGCGGAGCAGACAAGTGCTACACTCTAGGGGTGAGTGCGGGAATTAAATATGGACGCGATGTCTGGTAAAGGATGTTGGGACAAGGATGTCGACCCACAATTAACCACATTGAGGGTGGAAAAAGGGAAATTCCGAGAGAAAACGGAACATTCCGAGAGAAAAAACAATATGGCTGATGTTGATGAGGAATGACTGAGCATGACGTTTCGTCGTGACCTTATCGAAGATGGCGGCCGTGTCGCGGCGGCTCCGCATCACCCATCCCATGTCCCAACTCTCTTATTTTCCTTATACTTCTAGTCTCGTGGGAAATCGATTCCTGTTTGCCGTGGTGGAAGAAGAGTGGTGAGCAGCGCACGTAGCTATGGAGAAGGTTCGGGGGGTGAAGTCCCTCCCGAAATACGAAACTTAATACTTCAACACTGTAATCACATTTATGTTCACAAGAAGCTACGAAGTTGATTCCTCCACCAAAATATCATCTGCTTGTGATCTACATACATTTGGATCCCGATAGCTCGGTGTACTGTTTCACTAGATGTTCGCCTCACATTTTGTCGTATCCATCATTGTATGGTCGTCAGAAACAATACTACCTCCTATCTCACACATTTGGCATTATGAATGTTGTTAGCTTTATTTTGGAACGGTTGTGATAATACGGCCGTCTTGATGGCTTTCCATTTGACTATTTCTCGTTTTTCGTTGTTCTCTTGCCTCCATGTCAATGCCTCCTGGAAAATCGTTTACACACTCTTTTTATTTTACCACTTCCGTCGCCTTTTGACGTCGTTTTGTATTACTAAGCAGTGTATTCAGATGACCGTGTCCAGCTTTTGTTCTCTTAATTTCAGTTCCTTAGTCCGACTTGAATTTGTGGGATACTTCACTTACAATCCATTCACGGTCACTGCCAACTTTTCTGAAACTCTGCTAAAGTTATATTTTTAGGTTATATCTTGGTCTCACTCAAAGAAAGTCAAGAAAATTACACTAAAGAGGCAACACACCCCATTCGTGCACACTTCTGCATTAGAACTATTTCTATATATGCATTACCAACACACCTATTTTCTTTCTGTTTTTATTCGTATTAATTACAAATAAAATATAATTTATACAAAGTTAACGTAAACAAAAAAAAATGCTTTTGTGTTGACAGGCGTATAAAATGCTTGTGACAGACAACATATTTAGGGAAGAAACAAACACTTCATAGATAGGGGGATTTTTCAGAGGTTTGATTAAAAAAAAGTGGGGAAAAACAGCGAATGGACTGTATCTATATTTTTAGCCTTTTAATGACCACTGCCGAATATAGTCTGAGAAATCAGCCTTCCCGACAGAGAATTCTGGCTGAGTCCCTTGTGGTGGACCACTACACCACTGCAGTTAGCGTGGGTGGGAAATTCGCCTTCAGCTTTTCGCTATGTCTACCACTGTAACACTTTCTGGATATTCAAATCTGTCTCCGAGCTAATTACCCATCAACATTCCAGTTTAAGAAGTTACAGTGGTTAATCCCCAACTTTTTTTGCCTGTCCTGGTAGTTATTCTTTACAGAATTACATTGGAAAATCGAACCCTATCCACACAATAAGATTTTGCTGTGCTCTAATATGCTTGACAACTGGGGATGGATATCTCAGAATGTGAACTTTGGTGTAACGTTTTACTTTTCTAGAAAATTCTAGTTCAAATTTGGAAATTAATAATTACTATAGTCGGTTCACGACTGGAAGAGACTTTCTTGAAGCCCTGCTAAAGATTTACTTTCAAGCCCATTTCGTATCCTTCCGCCAAAAGTAAACAAACATTGTCATGTGACAGGTCACATGGCAATGTTTACATGCAATGTTTACGTTCCCACTGTGCGTGTACATGTGTTCGTACATACACTTACCCATTATAAAAGTCATGTAATGTATATATTATTAATGGATATTCCACAAGCGTAAAGTTTTTAATCTTGAGAATTTCACACAAAAGAATATGCGATGCCAGCGAAAAAACATTTCATTCTATAAACCCTAAATGCGAGTATTTTGATGAATCGATAGTAGTTGTCTATTTACAATCGATTGTTAGTGACTATCGATAAATTCCCGTACATCGAAGGCAAGATCATCAGTATTGATCGGAATTGCTACAGACGTTACAATGGCGTGGTGGTTGAGTCGGATGTTTTGCGCAATTGTAAAACGTTATTTAAAAATGGTTGTGACGGTTTTCAACAGGACGGCAGAGTTTGCGAGTGAAGGATTCTACGTCTTCGACAATGTGAAAACAATTCTTATGTACAAACACTGCAACGTTAGAATAAAGTGGCAAAGGAAAGACACGTGCACGAAACACACAAAAACAAAAGAAATTAGANTCAGTATTGATCGGAATTGCTACAGACGTTACAATGGCGTGGTGGTTGAGTCGGATGTTTTGCGCAATTGTAAAACGTTATTTTAAAATGGTTGTGACGGTTTTCAACAGGACGGCAGAGTTTGCGAGTGAAGGATTCTACGTCTTCGACAATGTGAAAACAATTCTTATGTGCAAACACTGCAACGTTAGAATAAAGTGGCAAAGGAAAGACACGTGCGCGAAACACACAAAAACAAAAGAAATTAGAACTTAAAGTGAGCACAAATTAAAATCATACGTTATTAAAAACCAAATAACAAAGAGCTGATATTAGTAAAACAACGCAGATAAATGAATTATTATAGGTTAAACGAGATAATCGCACAAATTCTCTGGCACGTGTGTCAACAACACAAGGACTACGAAGGTTAGTAAACAAACGGCCGCCTTACTTTAACCTTGAGCGTAATCCTGTGGCTATGCAAGAAACGTTGAAATCTAAATATGTTAGCATCACGTCATTAATAATTTGCATAATAAGATACAATTCTTTTAGACACCTATTTGTAAGCGATAAATTAACAATTACGTTAAAACTTTGGAACTATTTCCTCTCTTTGTGCTGGCAACCTAACGGCATAACTGTATCCGCGCTCGCCGCTGTTTGTAATGTTATATGCATGTCGCTAACGGCTAGGGTGTTTTTTCAAAGGTTGATTTTCAAAAGTTTCTTCCAGTCGTGAACTGACTATAGATAAAAATATTTTTTCTTTAATTTCTATGTTTAGGAGTTGCAGATATGTAAACATATGGATCATTCTCTTTTAACAATGGACCTCTGTGGAACTACTGCAAGAAATATGTATATTTGTATAGATACTTTTTACCAAATATGATTTTATCTTCACTATAGTTAACATACGTTGTCTGACTTAAGACTATCTGCAAGTGGTTTGGTTTCCTTTCCTACCCTCTGACTTGCAATAATTGCAATTTATGGGAATGCTGATCTGTTAAATGTGTAGCAAGCATTAACCCTATTAATATGATTAGACTTCACTGAAACAATTTGGTAGGTAGTTAGGTAGTTGGGCTTAACGTCTCGTCTACAGCGATGTCATTAGAGACAGGATTTTAATGCCCGAAGGCCAGCACACCCTCCATCCTTCCGCACTGCAACTGTAATCGGATGAGTAAGACAGTGCTCGGCACTTTTTCCTCTTCGTCTCTTCGGGCCATTCACTTTTCTTTGTGTCTTTACTCGGTATTCTACTGGTTTTCTCATTTTTAAAAACCTGTCCTCCTCGCCAATCTGGGATATTCTGACTTACTTTTTATAAAGCCATTACCTGAATACCCCATTATGGGTCATCAGAAATTTGTTTTCTTTGCTACTTATCGAAATCTTCAAGCTTTCTACCAATTTAAGTGACAAATTCGTTCCATATCTTGTTGAGAACATTACTTGTCATTATGTTTCCCATATCTAAGTGAATGCCGTTCTCTTGCATTTTCTCTTCTAAACATTTCCTAATTTCTTCTGTTTTCAGACATTGCATGTTGACATGTACAACAATATCATACACTCCGCAGATTTCGCACAGTGAATATTGCACCAGTCGAAAGCTGTGAAGTTTTGCCTTGAAATTCTCATGGCCAGTGTACAACTGTATGTTGTAGTGGTTTATCCATATCCATTGACAACTCATTCTTGTTCTAACATCAGGGATTAGCTCGTATATGTGTCTTCTCTTGTCTGGTGTATTCCATTTTTCTTGCCACTGGTCCATGATTTCATCCATTATTTCAGCTTTGATTTCCTTTGACAGCCGTGCGACCTGGGTTCTCTCCACCGTGAGTCCTCTATACTTGACCAATAAGTCTATTGGTAACACTCCAACCAATACAGGGAGCGACTCATTATGGACTGTTCTATATGCCCTTGCAACGGTCAACAGTGCCGCCCTCTGAGCACTTATGAGCTTCCTCTTATGCCAGGTCAATTCGGCTCTGTGGAACCACATCTCAGCTCCGTACATAACAATTGCCTCGAAGACAGCTCGATATATCGTTCTGAGCGTTGCATAGCTCAGGCCCCAGCTTGTGTTTCCAATTCTCTTCAGTTTCTGGAAGACCACAATTGCCTTCCTGGAAACATATTCCACATGCTTGAGGAAGCTCATTTTGTCATCCATGATGACTCCCCGGTACTTGAATTCGTGTACATTTTCAACCGGACTCCCCCCGAAGTGCACCGTCGGTGGTCTCTTAAGCTTCTCTTTTAAGAGCATAGACTAAGTTTTCTCCATGGAGAATTTTAGTTTTGCTGTTATCGCCCAGATTCGTTTTCCAGCAAGCTTCTTGAATTACCAGAGATCAAGACCAGCCCATCATCTGCGTAGCCGAACACAGTGCACCCCGGTGGGAGGCCCAACTCCAGAAACCCATCAAACAGGACATTCCACAGGATCGGACCGAGGACCGAACCCTGCGGGCTTCGTGAGGCGTTTCTTTACCTGTATTGTTTTAGCAGAATACAGGCTCCATCTGTTGTTGAAGAAATCCTGGATGACCCTATAGATGTTAGCAGGGCACCTCTTCCTCTTAAGCTGACACATAACCTCTGGCCCCCAGGCATTATCGAAGGCTCCAGAGATGTCCAGAAACACCCCCATGATGTACTTTTCAGGACACTCTCTTATAGGTTTAATTACGCCATGGAGAGTGAAATCTGTTCCTGTGCCTTTCTTGAAGCCATACTGCTTTTCACTCAGTGTACCTTCCGCCTCCAAGGCCATGATGAGGCTTCTGTTTATAACTTCTCAAAGACTTTGCCTAGCACCGGAAGCAGCGTCAGTGACTGGTACGATTTAGGGTCATCAGGATTATTTTCATTACCCTTATATAGCACTCTCAAGCACCCACAAGTCTCCAAGCGGTAGGGAACACGCCATCTCTGAGACAGTCATTAAATATCCTTAGAAACACCTTTTTGATCCTAGAATAGCACCTCTTGAGGATCTCTGAAGTTATACCATCCAGTCCTGGAGCTTTTCCATTTTTCATTTTGTAGACAATCGCTGTAAGCTCTTCTTCAGAGAACTCAGGAGCATCCTGGACTTCAGGTACAATTTATATTTGCTGTATTTTTCTTGAGTGCTCCTCCCCCTCTTCCAAAAGAGAGTCATCCGGTAGGAGCATGTGGAGCAGGACTTCCATTGCTTCATGCTGATCAATCAGAATTTTTCCATTTACACATATGCATGGTGATGGGGAGTTTTTTTTAACCTTATTTGCTGCGAGCTTATACACGAGGCCGAAAGGGTCCTCCTCATTTCCAGCACGAGTGACGAACTCTTCCCACGACCGTGCCTTCTTCTTCCGCACCCTGCCGAAGAGCCTACTTCGGCAGGGTGCAGTTTCCTGAGCTTATAGGTCCGGGAGAATTTCTCGTGCTCTTCACCCCGGAGTCTATGTAGCTTTCTCCTAGTTTTACGAGGATCTTTTCATTCCT
Organism: Clitarchus hookeri; assembly: GCA_002778355.1. Lineage (NCBI taxonomy): Eukaryota > Metazoa > Arthropoda > Insecta > Phasmatodea > Phasmatidae > Clitarchus > Clitarchus hookeri. Next base: position 341,529 of record NQII01000649.1, read on the forward strand.
CTTCCAATTCCTTATTCCCCCATTACAGGTTTGGGAGGCCTGGCGTAGTCTTACGTAGCTGTTCTTCACAGGTCCCTTTTATTATTTCCGTGATTGCACTCACCCTTTCTTCTATATCTACATTCTTCAGTGCAATATTTTCCTTAAGCCTCCTTAACAGGGCATGGTCGAAAGCAGCCCAATCCACCATGTTGTGGATATACCTCACCTAGCTTTCTTCTAGCCGAGGGGCACTCCTTCCATCACTATGCATTTCAAATATGATGAGTCTGTGGTCGCTAGAACTTTCATGTGTCACGGACCACTTCCTCACATAATTCGTGGCCCTTGTATTTACTACCATTATGTCCAGATACAACTGCGTATTATGGGCCTTCGAGACAAAAGTGGGGAGTTCACCCTCTTTGTAGGCTACGTCAAAATAGTTAATCAAGAGAAACTGACTAACCTGTTCACCATCTTCATCCGTAACAGGGGAGTGCCATAGCTCGGATTTTGCATTGACATCCGCTCTTATTACAAGTGGTTTGTCCCTTAGTCTCTCCACTATAACCTGTCCAGGTGTACTCGAGCATCATCCCCAAACTGGAAGTACGAGGATACCATCCAACATTCTACTGTGCCCTTTATTACTTGCACACACACGTGATGTGTGTTTGACACACTTGACATCATAGAGATGTCTATATTCACATTGGTTCCCAGTACTCCAGCCTTCGGGTTTCCGCCACAGGTAAAGACCCTTTCCCCACTCAGGCTCACCACAGTATCAAACGGTATATAGGGTTCCTGGAAAGGCACTATATTAAGTCTCTGCTCCAACACAATCCTATTTAGCTCCACGGCGACCACCACCGACTGCTGCATGTTCAACTGTCCACATCTGATTATATTATTACATGCCAAGAGCAATCCTGGCGAGTTCAACAGACAGGGCCCTCTGGTATGCCGGGAAATCCCTGGAGTCCACTCTGTGGTCTTGCTGTTGACCTTTTTTGAGGCAATTGCCACAGATTTCTTTGAAGCCACTTACGCCTTTCTTAGGACAGTTCTTAAATTCGTGTTCTTGGTCACCACAGCACGAGCAGGTGGACTCCTTCTCCCTGCATTTACAGGCTATATGCCCCCATTGTTGGCACTAATAACACCTGGAGAGCGAGATGCAATCTCTAACCCTGCAGCTGTTGTATCCCATGCATAGCCTTTCTATTTTTATGAGTGCATTTCTGACCTTAGGGTCGCAATCTAACACCACATTGACCCTGTCTGTTCCTCTCTTGCCAGTTCTGTGGCTCACGGTCACAACTTTCGTGAAGCTCTCCGTATTGTGACCTCCACATCCTTTGTTTCTAAAATTCTGCCTGCAAATGGTTTCTGTGAGGTTGCCATTATCCTCTTCTCGTGGCACATCATAAATTACCACCCTGGGGCCGCCTTTCTTGGGCGCCTCAAGCTTTATTCCCAATTCACGGATTTTGGCATGGTTATTTATGGACTTTAAAGTCTCTTCATCTCCAGCCTCAATCATTATGCCTCCATGCCTTATGCCCTTCATATTACTAATCTGAAGGCCTTCGTCTTTTTAATGATATTTCGGGTTTCTACACTAGTTGTCCCTTCCTTGTCAGGATATACCAGGATGACCTTCTTGGCTGGTTTGCGCTGTATAGACTCACTACCTGCAGCCTGTGCGTAGCTTCGTATCCCAGGAATTTATTGCATGGGTGCAGCTGGTCCAATTGTACTTCCTGTATCTCTATATCCCGCCTGTTGCAGGCTGCCGATTAACTTTCCATTTTCGATTAGAACCTTGTCAACATGTCCTTGCAACTGGCTTAACCAGTTGGCCTGTGAGCTGTTAATTTTTGAGTTCTTGCTCAACAGCCACGCCATCATCTCTGCCACTAGAGCCTTTGCCTCATTATGGGTTTCTTCAACCCTGCCTTCAATCCTTTGGATGAAATAATTTCCTTTTAATGAGTCGCTCCCATGTACCTCCTCTTCGCTTGGAAGATTAAATCTCAGTTTCCTTTTTATTCCAGGAAGAGGTTCCACTTCCTCCCTGTAGACACCGGGGACCGGAGCAGTTTTCTCTTCTGACCTGAGCTTTAGTACTGACCTGGGTACCACATCCAGATCTGTTGTTTCTGGAAAACCCATCCTGATGGATTATAAGCGTTTTGCCTTCTTCCCCACCAGGGCGAAGCCCCGAACTCTTCTAGTAGCTGTTCGTAGTTCCGGTTCATCTTCTGATGATTCTTCCGTGCCTTCAAATCCTCTAACATCAGCTTGGCTCAGATGTTCAGGTTCAACTTCACTTTCAACTTCTTCACCATCATCTGCTTCCTCCTCCTCTTCCTCGTACCTTTCTTGAATACTTTCGGTGAAGTCTCTTCTCCCGAGAGGACATTTTATAATGCTCCCAGTCTAAGTCGACATCGAAGAGTCTGGTAACTGTTGCCAGTGAAACGTCCCTTGGTACTTTTTCCTTCTCCAAATACGATTTAAAGCCATGTCTTTTTTCCTTGAGTGACAAAGGCTTGCCCATCGCCGTGGACCCCAGCGCCTCCAGCAAGGGGTTTCCCCGCTTGAATGGGCTTGTTGGGGATGCCATCGTGCTCATGTGACTACAGGATCCACACAATGACGTCACACACACACTAATACTAGTCTATCTTGAATACAGATACTTGTGTGCTTACACTGTAAGTCCCCACACTTAAAATTATACACAGTTTCTTATACACAAAAGTTTTTGCACAAAGTTCATACTGTCATTATTACTAGGTTAGCCTACGAGATCACAGTCTCGGCAAGCCTGAGGCTGTAGACCTCAGACCGGCTTCCTTTCTTCGCCCCCTCTTCGCTGTCCACGAGGAATCCCACTAGGGGAATTATGGCCACGCACCAACCTAATGCAGGTCCGGTGGACTAACGACCTTATGGCCCGTTGATCAACCCGGCTATATACGTAGAGCATAAAACTAATTTAATTTAAGTTATTGAGAAATGAACATCATAACATTGCAAACGATGGTAAGACGTCACTGCGGTGTTTATGGCTTTATTAGCACAGTCGTCAACGACCAAACATATATCATAGATTTCGATGAGAATGGTTCCAACAGAATTAAAGACTATTACACTAGCTGCTCTGTTGACTTCGATTACTGCTATTACATAACCACAGACTTCATCAGTGCGGTCATCTTCAAATCGCCGTTAGCAAGACAGTCACCGCGCAAAATGAGAACATTGAGTCCATGAAGACTCCTTCCTGCTGAGTAATTTATTTTGCTATTACAAGTGCCTGCATCAGCTGACAAATTGTGATAACCTGCAGAGAAATAGTTGTGTTAAGATGTAGTTCTTTAGGCTGTCATCGTCACAAGCAATTACAAATACCCATCCATCAAATCTTAGGGGATACAAGATTGCCTGCAACAATTTGTAACATCATCCTGTCATATTATGTACTCTACACTATACCAGGCAGAGAACCTCTTGGCCGCTCAAGGTCCGGCGATCTGACTTGCTCCTCCCACTAGCTGGTGCCAGTAGCCTATCACGGCTGTGCGTTGTTGCATAGTTCGCGGTGTTAAAGTTGCCGCAGCGAGTCGAGCAACATGTTTCTCAGATGTGCTCAAAATGTCGTGAAATACATCATTAAAATTAGGTTACTTTTTCCAAGAGGCTCATTTTGCTGAATAAGTAGGTGAAAATTCTATGTCTGTAGCATTATCCGTTCGTATATTATATTATTAATCAGTGTGAATTACAGTTGGCATAAACTCACAGCTATTTTTTTTCAGAATAGGGGATATCCTTCGTTCTTCCATTAACAGGAAACCATGTTTCGTAGGTATATATAAATGTGCTTGGTGCTATTTGTAGGCACTCGCTTACTTTTAACCAGGTTTTTTTTTTAAACCATACTCTTTCAGGGAATAGTTTTGGTTTTCATGGTAAAGCTGCTTGTTTCCTTTTCCAGCGCCTAGCTTTCTTAATTGCTTATTTCTATGTAAAAGCAAGGTTTGATAATGTTNTGTAGCATTATCCGTTCGTATATTATATTATTAATCAGTGTGAATTACAGTTGGCATAAACTCACAGCTATTTTTTCAGAATAGGGGATATCCTTCGTTCTTCCATTAACAGGAAACCATGTTTCGTAGGTATATATAAATGTGCTTGGTGCTATTTGTAGGCACTCGCTTACTTTTAACCAGGTTTTTTTTTAAAACCATACTCTTTCAGGGAATAGTTTTGGTTTTCATGGTAAAGCTGCTTGTTTCCTTTTCCAGCGCCTAGCTTTCTTAATTGCTTATTTCTATGTAAAAGCAAGGTTTGATAATGATTTAGTCACTGTTTCTATAATTTTGTTTATTTAACTAGGAATGTTCCGATATTTCGTTACTTTGTCATTTTGAGATNTTTAGTCACTGTTTCTATAATTTTGTTTATTTAACTAGGAATGTTCCGATATTTCGTTACTTTGTCATTTTGAGATTTATCGGTGACCAGTTACTTGGATCAGGTTAAGCTATGTGTCAACCGGTTGACATAAACTAAGTTAAAGAATAGGAATTGTAAATTTTGTAATAAAATATCGTGTATTTGGTTTGTAAATTTCATATTTAAATTATTCTCTGTCAATGTAATTTTATAAACTATTCATGATATTAATGTAAAATACCACATAATGAAAACGGATAGTATCACTGGTTTTGTGTCAAGTGACTTGTTATCTGCGAAAGTTACTGGTATTTTCGGAATACACCCTACAGCTTACTTCTTGATTCCTATACGTTATGGCATGAAATAAAATTTTGTTAGCTCCTGCTATTATCTAGTTTTAATGGAGTTGTCTTCTGAGTTTTACCACCTTGGGTGAGTATTTGTTGGCCTGCTTTTTAATTGTCGCCTTAGTTATGTATTATTTTGATTTTGCATCTTTATTTTTTTGCGAAAATTTCTGTTATTACAGCAGTTGACCTGTTGGGTCGGAAAATGTTGTGTTGATGCAATTTCACTACCTTGCTGCCGAGGCGTGGTAAATCTTTTTGAAGTCGCCTTGCATCTTCTCGAGGCCGACTTAATGATGATGTAGTAACACCGATGCTGGCGTTGGCAAGGTAGATGTCCCGAAGATGGGCAACGTCTCAGGAGAGTCCAGCCTTTATTCCACCATTTTCGGCATGTGCATGAATCTTTGAACTATACAGCAATCAAGACGCTGTTCTTCAATAAACTTACTTTTGGACTAAATGAATAATCATGAACAGAAATAATGTAATGTCAACATTTTTTTCTATGGCTCGCAATGTTTGTAATTTTAAATTTTAATCTGTTTTTGCGGGATCCCGACAAGCTAACAATAATTTATTTCATAAATTTTTTTTTNTTGTAATTTTAAATTTTAATCTGTTTTTGCGGGATCCCGACAAGCTAACAATAATTTATTTCATAAATTTTTTTTTATTTATAACAACAGTTTGTTGTTGAAGTACTTATATATCAAACCTTTGTTACTGTTGTTACTCACTTANTTGTAATTTTAAATTTTAATCTGTTTTTGCGGGATCCCGACAAGCTAACAATAATTTATTTCATAAATTTTTTTTATTTATAACAACAGTTTGTTGTTGAAGTACTTATATATCAAACCTTTGTTACTGTTGTTACACACTTANTTTTTTTTATTTATAACAACAGTTTGTTGTTGAAGTACTTATATATCAAACCTTTGTTACTGTTGTTACTCACTTAAAATATTTTATTATGGTTATATGTCAATTCACTTCCATTAAAATTAATTTTGGTCACACGAATGTAAGTTCTACTTTCTTTATCTACCACCCTGCTTTTTACACTAAATAACATTTTGCTTTATTGCTGTACATAATTAATATTAGGTATGTGTAAGGGTACTGGAGTAAAAACTTGGCTCGTCCTCCTTGTTTCTCCAATTTATATTGGGTTCACACCTACACAACCACATCCTTCAGAGCTTCCCCTCCCGCGCTTCGTATGAATGGTCTTACGATTGTCGGAGCACCAAACATAGGTATCCCACTGGTGTTTGGGTTTCTGCGCCAGGGTTTTGAGAGGTACGGCGCAGAACAACTTGTCTTGCTTTGAAAGCTGGCGATAACGAAGTATGATTCGAGCTCATTCAACACAAGATAATATGCAGCATAGCTGCTCATTCAACAAACATCACGTGTGTGCTCAAGTTAAGAAAGTTCCCTTGAAGATCTGGGGTTTGTCCTCATATTTCCAGTTTGGTGAAGAGACACAAGAACATCTTGATAGGTGGGAAATAATTACAGATATTCTTAGGAACGGGCCAATGGTGATCGGAGCGGATGCAAATTCCAAAGCGGATGCAAATTCCAAAGTGGAACTCTGGCATTCTCCTGTTACAGATGATCGAGGAGAATTAGTTAGCCAGTTTATACTGGCTAATGATCTTGAAGTGGTAAACATATATGGTGAAGTGCCAACGTATGTCTCACAATCTGAATTACATTGATGTGGCATTATGTAATGGGAAAGCCAGAGGTTACATCAGAAATTGGAGAGTCACAGAGGATAGTGCGAGTGATCATCGGTTAATAATTTTTGAAATTTCGATTGATTGAGAAGACGCGACCTACATGGATAAGGTCGCGGTGGAAACTAGATACATTCATTGGAATGCAGACTGGGCAAGATTCGACCCCATTTTATTGAAGAAGCTGTGGATGAATAGGGAAGTTTGGCGTAATGGTAACCTGGGAGAAAGAATTAATGTACTCTCTAGTGTTATTAAGGATGTGTGTGAACGAACTCTGGAAAATACAAGGCATGGGCTTCCAAATTTTTCTTGGTGGGATTTGGAGTTGGAGCAAGAAAGAAAAGAACTAAGGAATGGAATTTGTTACCAGAGTGGGTAACGAAGATTCGTTTGGAATTATATACACGCTAACTGCAAGTAAGGTGAAAAAAGTGACACCTCCACCTTGTGTCAAGATCAATGGATAAACTTGCACTGACCTCCGTAAGTCTACGAAAATTTGGTTCCACACTCTCCTGCCGGATGACTCCCAGATTGGTGAGGGGAGGAGCACTTTGCTAAGAGGAGGACCATGAGTGTATGTATGTCCGGAAGAACAGGATGCGCCTGATTTTGATATTGAAGAACGGACTAATGTGGTGTATAGTATGAAAAATGGGAAGGCTCCTGGTATTGATGGTATTGGAGCTGAAATATTAAAGCTAGCCTTTTCAAGGATAAAAGTGCTCCTGAAGATTCTGAATGATTGCTCAAGGGCGAAGTGTTTCCTTCCCCACGGAAGATGGGATTGTTGAGGGCCCCTTTACAAAGGAAATGGAAAAGAGCGTGATGATCCTAAGTCTTACAGACCACTGACGTTGCTTCTGGTCATGGGCAGAGTTTATGAAAAGTTCATAAACAGAAGATTGGCTAGAGCTTTGTAAGCTGAAGGTAGACTGTGTGAAATCAGTATGGGTTCCGCAAAGGTAAAGGAACAGATTTTGTGTTGTATGATGTCAAGAAATACATAAGTAAAAGTAATAACAAATACATATTAGGCATATTTCTTGACATCGCAGGTGCCTTACATAATGCTTGGTGGCAGGAAGTATTGCATCAGCTGAAGATAAAGTGTTGTCCGGCGAACATCTAGAGATTAATCCTAGATTACTTACAAGCGAGATTAAGCATGTATTCGTCTAAAACTGTACGGGAAAAGAAAAGGATAACGAAGGGATGCCCCCACGGATCGGTCGTTGGACCCATTCTAGGAAACATCCTCTTCGACGGATTTTTGGAATTGGATTTCCCGCTGGGTTGCACGGTTTTTGGCTATGCTGATGACGGACTGATACTAATATCTGGAAGAGCTAGAAGAGAACTGGATATAAAAGCTGCTGGTATCATGGAAAAGGTCAAGAAATGGGCGGATAAAGTCAAACTAAAGTTCTCCACTGCAAAAACAAAGACCATGTTGTTGAACGGAATTTTAGGCAGGACTCCTACTGTACGTTTTGGCGGGGAATCTGTGCAGCATATGAGTGAGATGAACTATCTGGGAGTCATTTTGGATAATAAGTACAGTTACCTGAAACATATTGAATATGTTTTTAGAAAGGCAATTGCTGTGTTCCAACAATTGAAAAACATTGGTAATACCAGTTGGGGATTACACTGAGGCGACAAAAATCACGGGATACCTCCTCATATCGTGTCGGACCTCCTTTTGCCCGGCGAAGTGCAGCAACTCGAAGTGGCATGGACTCAACAAGTCGTTGGAAGTCCCCGGCAGAAATATTGAGCCATGCTGCCTCTATATACATCCATGATTGCGAAAGTGTTGCCAGTGCAGGAGTTTGTGCACGAATTGACTTCTCGAATATGTCCCATAAATGTTCGATGGGATTCATGTCGAGCGATCTTGGTGGCCAAATCATTCTCTGGAATTGTCCAATATGTTCTTCAAACCAATCGCGAACAGTTGTGGCCCGGTGACATGGCGCATTGTCATCCATAAAAATTCCATCGTTGTTTGGGTACATGAAGTCCATGAATGGCTGCAAGTGGTCTCCAAGTAGCTGAACATAGCCCTTTCCAGTCAATGATCGGTTCAGTTGGACCGGAGGACCCAGTCCATTCCATGTAAAAACAGCGCACACCATTATGGAGCCACCACAAGCACAGTTCCTTGTTGACAACTTGGGTCCATGGATTCGTCGGGTCTGTGCCTCACTCGAACCCTACCATCAGCTCTTACCAACTGAAATCGGGACTCATCTGACCAAGCCACGATTTTCCTGTCGTCTAGTGTACAACCGATATGGTCACGAGCCCAGGAGAGGCGCTGCAGGCGATGTCGTGCTGTTAGTAAAGGCACTCGAGTCGGTCTTCTGCTGGTATAGCCCAGTACAGCCAAAGTTCGCCGCACTGTCCTAACGGACACGTCCGTCGTACGTCCCACATTGATTCCTGCGGTTATTTCATGCAGTGTTGCTTGTCTGTTAACACTGACCATTCTCCGCACACGTCGTTGGTCTCGGTCATTAAGTGCAGGCGGTCTGCCACTGCATTGTCCATGGTGGGAGGTTATGCCTGAAATTAGGTATTCTCGGCACACTCTTGACACTGTGGACCTCGGAATTTTGAATTCCCTAACCATTTCCGAAATGGAATGTCCCATGCGTCTAGCTCCAACTACCATTCCGCATTCAAAGTCTGTTAATTCCCGTCGTGCGGCCATAATCACGTCAGAAACCTTTTCACATGAATCACTTGACTACAAATGAAAGCCCAACCAATGCACTGCCCATTTATACATTTTGGACGCGATACTAATGCCATATGTATATTTGCATATTGCTATTCCATGACTTTTGTCACCTCTGTGTAAGTTTCAGCACTCTGAAGACAATTTAGAGCAGTGTTTGAAGCTATTATTGTATATGAAGATGTTATGTGGTATAAAAGGGCTCAATTGGAAAGGCATAAAAGGAAATTGTTTGGTGCTCAAAGGGCGGCACTGCTGACAGTAACGAGGGCATACAGGACAGTATCCAATGATGCACTTGCAGTTTTGGCAGGGGTGTTGCCAGTTGATCTGTTGGTAAAAGTTCGTGGAATTATGGCGGAGAGAGCACGGAACGGAGGACTAAGTAAGGAAAAAAAAAGATTATATATTGATTGAAGTTGCTAGGGAATGGCAAGATAGATGGTCAATGCCAGAAAAGGGAAGAGTTACCTTTGAGTTGCTTCCAGATGTGCAAGAAAGGATGAACTACTATAGTGCACAACCACTATAGTGCACAGCTATTTACGGGACATGCTTTGAAACCCAAAATTTCTCGTAATATGCCCCACGCTTCAAAAAGCACCACTTTGAAATTTTTTAAAAATTCAGTTCCAAATTTTTTAATTAAATTATTAATACCTGGATTAATACATTTTAACTTTGTGATTGTACTACATTTAACTTTTGCAAACATTTTCGAAAAACATATAATTCCCCTGCAGTCATTTTTAAATAAATTGAAGTCAAAATCCTTTGAAAAATGAGCGGTCATTAGAAACGGCAACAGGAAAAAAAAAAGCTCCATGCTAAAAGATTTTCGTTACTGCAAAATTAACTATTAGCATTTAGTAAACTTGAGTAAATTAATAATTTCAAATGCATAAATAAATAAATTATGATTTATTAATTTTTTTTTTTTTTTTCAGTACAAATGTCTATAAACGGTTACCACTTAACAAAATAATTTCCACACAAGTGTCTACACTACTTATTTTCGGAGAATCTGGCATACAATGTTTCAAATTATTATTTGGCTAGTAATTATCACAAGCTCTGTTACTTTTTTTTTTAACACTTAAGTGTAGACACACAGATTACAAAATACTAAAAATGATTGCTAAATATTTTTAAAAGATGACTCTTTGTCAATTATGCAATTAGAACATATTCATATCGGTGAAGACTTATTACACGTAATTTTAATGTATACAGATGATCAACGTTCAGCCTACGCTAAAAAAAATATTCTATTTNTGAAGACTTATTACACGTAATTTTAATGTATACAGATGATCAACGTTCAGCCTACGCTAAAAAAAATATTCTATTTTATCACGGATGGAGATAGGAACGAAATAGAATGCATTCGAGACTTATTTCACTACGAAATATACCCGTGCAAATAATAACAGTTATAAACATGTTGTTTAACTGATATCTAACATCACTTCGCTCCAGGCGAACCAGTTGGGACATGGTAATACCACACAAAGTTTGAGATATATCGAGAACACACTCCTACAATTAACTAAATGACACACATCGTATTACGAGGTGGGGTAATGCCCAGCAGTTTTCATTGCAGAAACTTCCAGGCGAAAATGTTGGCAAATGTCTGAGGGGCTGGGAGCGGTAGACGTCCCACGAGGAGCTCGTGGAATGCTCGTCTTCAGCTGATGTCGGCCTTGTATTCCTCTTCTTCTAACAGCCACTCGCGTCGTTCGGTTAAGTGCGTCTTCCAGTACTCTGCAAAAAAGGAAGGCGACGTGTCATTTGCTATATCAGATACACGTATTTCTGAACAGATAATGCGTGATGAGTAGGGACACGTGTTTTCCGCTAAGATATCCCACGATTAGTTGTGTTCCAAAGCACTTAAGTTGAGATTCACTTTCATGATTGGATGACGTTAACTGTCTTAGGCGTCTCACGTGTCTGTCATCGAATACACGGACAGTCAGCGACAGAGTAACTTGCCGCTGATTGCCTCAAGTCAGATTTGACATTTCTTCTCATTTAGACACGTAGTAAATGTGATATTGTAGTAGTATAATCTGCGCGTAAATATTTTTTGCGAAAAACTGGTGGTCCTAGTGATGACTATTCAAAAATTGAAATATGAATGAAAATGTATAGAAAGTAATGTATTATCCACTCTCTGGACAGGAGAGTGAGTGAGTGAGTGAGNTTGAAATATGAATGAAAATGTATAGAAAGTAATGTATTATCCACTCTCTGGACAGGAGAGTGAGTGAGTGAGTGAAGAGATTTGGACGGCTCTTAACACCGAGGTCTTGAGAGCGGATGAGAGTGAAGCGAGTNTTGAAATATGAATGAAAATGTATAGAAAGTAATGTATTATCCACTCTCTGGACAGGAGAGTGAGTGAGTGAGTGAGTGAGTGAGTGAAGAGATTTGGACGGCTCTTAACACCGAGGTCTTGAGAGCGGATGAGAGTGAAGCGAGTNGAGTGAGTGAGTGAGTGAAGAGATTTGGACGGCTCTTAACACCGAGGTCTTGAGAGCGGATGAGAGTGAAGCGAGTGAGTACGGAGTAGCGTCAGAATGAAGGGGCGGGGGAGTGTTAACGTATAGTCCTCAATAAGAAACATACTTTATTTGTACCTAAAAATAAAAGTGTCTGTGACAAATTGCTATATAGAAGTACGAACAAAGATAGCATTGTTTTTTTTATGTAAAAAGGCAAGGTTACAAAGCTTTAAGTTCGTGATGTCTGCAACCTCACATATATTTATCCACTCTGGTATTGGGGACAGCACAATCAATGGCGGGGAAAACTTAACAGAGAAATGAAGCAATAGATAGTTGAGTCTCATGCTGTTGAAAACATTCCTAGACACCGAGAAAAAATGTTGACTGATTTGGAAAATAATTTTTATCTGAATACAGCATACCAAAACAAGTTATTTTAGTAAAATATTTTTGATTCTCTCGGACTTAGTTTTCCTAGCGAACAGAATCATTATTGATCTATGTGTTTAATTGCAGAACAAAATCAGTTTGGTTTTTTGTCATATTTTGTTGAAGTAGCAAAAAGAAGAAAAAGTATTATAGTTTGTAGTGTTAACCGTACACTGGAGCGTAGATTTAGTTGTCATAATACCAGTTTACTAGTTTAACAAAGAGGCACACCAATTTTTAAAACCAGAATTTTATTGGAAACTACACTGCACGTTATAAAAAATGCAGTAATGCACTGGCCTGCACTTAGGCCTGATCTAGAATCTTAAATTTATGTAAACAGTGTAATAAGCAGTAGTTCGTTTAAGCCGTCAAAATACGAAGTCCTGTACCATCCAACAAGCTAATAACGTTGAATCAAGCAAATATTTTATTTTCAAACCAACAAAGTTGTTTTATTCCAAATATGTCGTTTCTTAAATTAACATGATCACCTTTATTGCCGTTTGAATTATACTTAGCCAGCAAAATGTTACGCAAGAGAAACCACATGTTTGTTGGACTGTGTACGCACAATATATTTCTTGGCTCAAGCAAAGCAATCTTTCACAGCGACACTAGCTATTGTAGCAGTGTTTTGTAATGCATGGATAAAAACCTTGATTAATGCCAACTTAATTATTATATGTGAGTATGTTTGTAATCTACGTGCATGTTCCTAGTTTGAGGGTATAAATAATAGCCCTTGTCTTGCTAAACACTATCGGTTCAAGTGTATTGAGCATTGCCTACTTGCCAGGATCTATATTATTATTATAAATTTGAAAGCACAGGATTCTGAAAAACCTAAACCCGCGACGACTCGGTTTACAACTAGACCGCTATGGCGGAGGTGACAAGGTTTTCTTTCAAACTACGTAAGTGGATTTTAAAGTGTTATTGTAAATGTGAGAACATGACTGAGGTGCAGAGACGATGGAGGGCAGAATCCGATACTGCGTCATCATAATGTGTAACAATGAAACGATTACGTGACAACTTGGAGAGGGAGGGATGAAAGCTTGTGTGATGTTGTAAATAAAGGGCGGTGCGGCAGGAAGAGAACAACAACGGACGAGGAAAGTGAAGAGGCTCTGTTGCACACACATTTACACATTTACACGTTCCCCCCGTTAAGTCGAAATCCGCAAGGCAATGTTACTTACCGATCAGATCTCGCAGCCTTCCTCCTTCACCTCCGTACTCTACCGGCAGAAGCTCAGAACTGGGGATGCTCTTCAGGAAGTCTGAGCCTTTGTAGTGTATCTGCACCTGCCACACACACACACGCGCACACACACATATCACCCTCACAGCTTGAAAACTTAAAAGTTATAATTAGCTTATCCTTTTTGAATATTATGTATCCCTAGTTCACATGTAAAAAAATTAACAGTGTCATCCACGTAAAGACTGGTATCAGTCCCACCATCACCTGACACAAAAATTATTGAAAAAATAACACATGTTTTTGTTATTCATATGCTTACTGCAAAGTTTAAAAAAAGAAAGCAAGCCACATTTAAGTGACCACCAAATTAAACCCAGTACTTTTAACATTACATTAAAACACGAAATTGTTTTTTCTAATTCGCTCCCAGCATGATTGATACTTGTTGGAATGACCTCGTTAAAAAATATCGTGGCACGTACATGCTAGCCTGACGCCAGTGTTTTGAAATCGAAAGAGCCTTATAAATTAATCAAATAATTTGGGTATGTATTAATATGCTTGATGTGTGTATTAGCCAGTAGGCGAGAATATCTGAATGTGACGGTACAGACCAATGTCAGCAATCATGTGATCTACCTGCAGCCTACCTTAAGTAGCAGCTGAGTAGTTAACCTGCTTTTTAAGCAGGTTCAACTCATTACCGTTACTGAATTTTTTTTTTATTTATCAGTCATACAGTCATTGTCGCGAAGATGTTAGGAAACCTTTTACCGACGGTGCAACAGCGCACACAGTAAAATTCAAATATAATGTTGCAAGAGTTCTTTGGAAATCCCATAATTTTTCATGTATGGTGGCCATCTAGTACATAAAACATTCTCCTCCTGACTTTTTCGTTGGGGTAACCTTATATATACCATATTTTAAAGCAATCCACGTACACTTTATGGACATAACGGAACCATCACCAGCGTAACTGCAGTGGTATTGCTAACAATTACAGCGAAGATTGCGTAACGCACTAGAGCCTGTGTAACGCAAGCCTGTATAAACGCTGATGGATGGAATTTTTCAGCATTTTACGTGTATCAAAAAAGTAATATCTTACTGTTTTCTTGTAAGAATGTTAGCCCAGGTGAAATAATATATAAAGGCTTCCAAAGAGGTCATTCCATGATCACACACTTTATTTATATCCGCTATACGTAAGATAGAAATGTAAAACTGGTGCCAAAATGTTGGAAAACTAACAAAGTTTTTAGTTGCAGGTTTCAGAAACGTGGCTGTAGTGTAGCAATTTCACTGTCCAGGAAACCGGACATGTTCACAAGTCAGGAAAAATCTCAGTGTGTCCTCTGGTACCATGAGACTGGGTCACCAATAACAGTCCAGAGGAACTTACAGACAATGTATGGAAAGATGCCGTCCGATGTCAAGAGCATTAAGTCGTGGTATGAAAAATTCAAGAACACAGGATCTGTTACTGACTTGCCGAGATCTGGCCGATCATCAACCTCAGCTGAAAGGGTGGAAGCAGTGAGACAGTCTTTTGTGTGAAGTCCCAAGAAATCAGTGCGTAGGGCCTCACGTGAAATTACAGATGCCAAAAAGTTATCTTCATGATACCTTACACAAACGATTTTTGTTTCATGCATACAAAGTGCAAACTGTTCAGGCTTTGTTGTCCAATGACGCCACGCATCGGTATGACTTTGCAGTCGAAATGTTATCACGCACTGAGGACGATAATGGCTACCTCAAACGTGTTGCTTTTTCTGAGGAGGCGACATTTTTTGTCAGTGGTGTAATTAACCGGCGTAATGCGCGTACTTGGGGTTCGGAACCCCCTGTTGAGATGCCAGAGTGTACAAGAGGCAGCCCAAATATGAATGTTTGGTTCGTGCTTTTGCATGACAAAATTATCGGATCATTCTTTTTCGCTGTGAGCACTATCACATTTCCAGTGTATCTGGACATGTTGCAATAATTTGCTGTTCCTCAGTTGATTGAGTATCTTCCAGATGTCACTTTTCAACAAGACATGTGCACCACCTCATTGAGGTTTGAAGATTCGTGCCTATCTTGATACTACTTTTCCTGGACGGTAACCCGACAGCTTGGCCTCCACGCTCTCCTGAAATAACCCCATTCGATTTTTTCTATGGGGTTATGCCAAGTACAATGTATACAGAACTCCTGTATCAAATCTTGCAACTCTGCAACAATGGATATCCACAGTCATTGTATCGATACCTCCTGTGATGTTTGCTAATGTACAGACGGAAATGGAATATCGACCAGATGTGCTACGTGCTACCAAGGGTACTCACATGGAGACTTACTGACGTGTTGTCCTGTTGCAACAAAAAATTTGGTTAGTTTGCCAACATTTGGGCACCGTTTCACACCTCTATCTTATAGCAGACGTAAATAAAGTTTGTAATTAGGGAAAGACTTTTCGGACACACTTTTACTGTGTGCTCGTGACTATTGGATCAACTTGTACGTAGCTATTAAAATGGTAGTTTCAGAATAAGAATTGTAAATTACATTTTTTTTACTGTTTCTGATAGAGTAAAACCGAAAGAAACTGTAGTGAAAACAACACATGTATATTTACTTCCAGATGTACATGTATGTAAATTTTATATAACTAATAAGCCAGGTTTGATTTGACATAATCAAAACTACTCAGTGTCAGAACAATAAAATAAAATTACGTAAAAGGACATTATTTTGTAAAATGTTGTAACTGTCGAGTTAGGAAGATAATACTAGCACAAAATATTACAACAAACAACAAAAAAAGTAAAACACTGCTTCGCATTTTACATGCATATATAGAGAACATAAAAATATGATACACCAGAGTAAAATATAAAGTTGTTTGCTACATCGCTACATGTGTGAATTGTAGCGGTGGCTCTAATGGCAGAAACTTGCCTGATACATGCACTCACTTTCGCAAAGCACGCGTGAACTGGGCTAAGTCACTTAAAATGTTTTAAGTAAGAACGGTTGAAGCGAAAGTTTAACTTCGGATTAATGACATGTTAAGTACTGTGAGACAGCACTCTTCTTCTGCTATGTAATTACCGGATGTCCCATATTAATGTTTACGTTCTTTGTGCGTTAATAACAGAGAAACTATTAAAAACAATCTGATGGGGCTTCGTGTATTTCACGGTATAAGGATAACGGGTGTAGGAATTCTGCTGTTGTCAATCTCGTTTGCAGCAACGAGCCGTAGCACTACAATTATTGTAGAGGAAATGGCAGAGGTGACAAGGTTTTCTTTCGAACAACGTAAGTGGATTTAAAGTGTTATTGCAAATGTGGGAATATGACTGAGGTGCAGAGACGACGGATCGCAGAATTCGATACTGCAACACCATCATGTGTAACAATGACACGATTAATTCATGTGACAACTTTGAGAGGGGGGGATGGAAGCTTGTGTGTGATGTAAATAAAGAACGGTGCGGCAAGAAGAGCATAACAGTTGACGAATGAAGTGTGAAGGTTGTCTTGCACACATTAACACATGTTCCCCCGGTACCTAAGTCAAAATCCGTATGGCAAGTTGTGTGAGAATCAGGTGTCAATAAATAATGTGTCCATCGCATTTTAAAGCAATTAAGGTGGAGACCCAGCATTCCCACGTTAATACATGCTATGAAAGAAGACAACCCGGATAGCCACGTCGAATTTTGTGACTAGGCTTTGAACATGTGCAACGACAACGAAAATTTTACCGACGCGATTGGCGCAACAGATGAGGCAACCTTCAAATTGAACGACACTGTTAACCGTTCCTCTTTGTGTACTGGGCCGATGAAAATCCCCACATCATGGTAGAGCCAGCAGTTAATCTTCCTGGGTAGCAGTGTGGTACGGCATGTCTGCCGAAGAACTTGTGGGACCATTCTTCTTCGATGGAACAGTGGCAGTTGAAAGTTACCGTACCAAGTTGCAGGAAACATTGTGTCCGCTGATGCAGATGATTGCTTTTTCCAGTAGGGCAGTGCACCGCCACAATACCACCGAGACATACACTCGCTCGTGGATGAAACATTTGTTGGAAGGTGGATAGGCCGACGAGGAAGCGTTGAATATACACCCAGACCGCCAGATTTAACGCACTGAAAAACACTGCGTAAGCTACAAAACCACCGACCCTGGATGCCATGAGAGACGCTATTGTGACAGCCTGTGAATCCACTCCCATGGAAACCGCAGCTACTGTGTGTCGTTCTGTTCCACATTGTTGCAGATTATCTTATTATATCTCGCTCATACCCAAGTTTGTCCAAATAGGGTAAAATACAAGTCGTCCCATCATATGGTCATTAATAGTTTCTCTGCTATTCAGGTTCAAAGAGTGTAGACATTAAATTGAGATTTCTGCTATTCACGATTTTTCTGGGAGTGGAGTGGAGAGATTTGAGCTGTTTTCAACATCAAGGTCTCGAAAGCCTTTTGAAAGTTACAGCAAAAAATATTTATTTGCCACACCATCAAAAGAAAGTATATTCGTGGTTGCAATTATTCAGGGTTGATATTACCTATTTTCGAAAACAAGAGCTATGGTAGACGCATTTTAATTGGATTTTGTTGTATATTTTGGAAAAATAACATGGAAATAGTAAACATTCTTGTCAATAGTAAACTTATTATTTTGTATATTTTAAATTAGTTTGTTTACACATTTTTGCACCCGCTTGTTTATTTACATTAATAATGATGTAGACGGGTTGCATTTTTATTTATTAATATGTCTAGTAAAATTAGATTTTTAATGAAAGTCAAGGCATATTTTGCGGGAAAAGTAATTTTCTAGTGATATTTTTATTTATCTATGAACTATTCTTCTGCCCTATATATGTATTCTTCTTTTTCGTTGCACTGACAAGGTTCATAGTTCTGCTCCATGAATAAATGTGGGGACTGTTAGCTCTGTATAATTTTATTACCTATTCTAAACGGGCTTGATAATGCAGGGTTATTTTAATTGCACCACATCAATTTTGTAATTTTATATTGTATAATTTGTTTACAATTTGCGCAAGGTATATATTTTTATTTTATGCTGATGGAATGTATCACAATATGGAAAAATTCAGAGAGTAGTTCTGAGGGAAATGAAAGCAGTTGCCCTATTAAGTAACGCTTTCTATATTTTACAAAAAATAAGATGCAATAAATCACGAATTATGTAGTAGGCCTACCTATTAAAAACTAACATTTCAGGAATGAAACAAATACTACATTAAGATATGCAAATCCAAATCGAAAATATTTATACTATTGAAAATGTAGCACAAATAAATGTAACACAAATAAATTTTAATTCATAAATCCAAATTAAACTTACTTCTTTGTGTGAAATGCGTATGTTGGTATCCCTAATAGATACATAATGCCTATTGTATTTTCAGAAAATAACATAAAAAGCAAAATAAAACTGACATTTATGAAAATCATGCAGTACCTATCGTAACTGAAGTTAATAAAGAAGGAACAGATTCAACAGATACACAACCTCAAATTCAATTCGGAAACGCTTCTCAATTATTCTCATTGTCAGAATAAATTGAAATGAATGACAATTTTGCATAATGTGTGGAGTTGCTGGCGATGACTGAACATGTTTAGGAGTTCTGGCCTTTTGGGAGGAACAACATGATAAAAACAAAAACTGTATAAGCATATAGTTGTTCTGACTAAACAGAAAACAAACACTACAACACTTCTAAACAGGTTTGACTAATACTATCTACTATGATTCTCATAATCAAATTCTATGAAAATTGAGACTTTTTAAATTAATGGCATGCTTAGTGTCATTGTGTGGTGGAGATTGCTTTTACAGTTTCTATGAACTAGTAATGAGAAATGCCACATTGTTTATTATGTTAATACAAAATGATAAATATTTTATTTCCAATAATTTATTTTCCTTACCATAATAATAAAAAATAAGTTCATGCGTATCTGTAACTTTTGTAATCATATATTAAATAGAAGAAATTTTAAAATAAATTTTTTTCTTTGTTTTATAGATTGTATTTCTCCAGTGGAATTTATTTTCAGAATACGCAAGTGTAGAAGTATTATTATTTGCTATTAATAAAATTAAATAATTTAATGTTATGTATTTTGTAAAGTTTTTTGAAAAAGTCCAAGGTTTTGCCTTCAACATAGAATACAATATATTCGGTATACTCTTACTAAATACATACATGTACTTCTATTATGTAACTCAAATACCTTTAAATAAATAATGCATTTCAATATGGTGCTCTTGATTACGCCTGAAAACTAGTTTTAAATGTAACCTGAAAAAGTCAAATTTTTTATATAGGAGGCAACAATTTTTACGTGAAACAGGTCAAATACAAATTACGTTATATATAAAATAAAAACTTTGTCGTGTCAGCGGAGAAGAACATGTATATTATTATCATTTACTTGGGCAGTGTAATGTGCCACTGTTACCAGCATAGGTGTGGGTAGAGCTGGCGAGAATCCTGATGACGGGTAGTCCCATTCCAAGAACCCAGAAGCTGACACTAACTTAATTTGCAATGTGGCATACACGTAGAGGTCTGAAGAATTTTTCACGGTTCCATTTAGGGACAAGCTAGACTTCAAACACTTGGAGCCTACGTTTGCAGTACTACTGCAGTTGGTCCACGACTTTTTGACACCTCCCGGAGGAGGTTGTGCCAGTAATAAACACGCAACAAAATGCCGGCCCAACAACATTTTCTCACTCTGGCAGCAATGGGTCAATGTTTAGTCGATACATTCTTGCGTGCACATCCTATGTGACATCTATCCTACTGGTAGTTGAACCCGCGATTTTTACCGGTGTCTAAATTTAGGTNGCAGCAATGGGTCAATGTTTAGTCGATACATGCTTGCGTGCACATCCTATGTGACATCTAGCCTACTGGTAGTTGAACCCGCGATTTTTACCGGTGTCTAAATTTAGGTGTATCCAAGATCACTACAGCTTACTCTCCTCAATCAAAATTAAATCAGCAAATAGAAATGAAAAATACAGCAAGTTTAATTTTTATCACATTCTGGTTGGTTGTAGCTACACTGGAGAACATTAGTGAAACACTTTCGTAACATGTGACTCGGACCACCCCCTGGTCACACCTATTATTACCTGGAAGGTTTGAAACTATATAAAAAGTGCATTAGAACTGGCTCCAGGGCACTGAAGTAAATAATGCAGATCCGTGATAACACTTTGAGGTCCAAATGGTTGTGTATTTAGCATGTCGGTCTATCGCTGCTGCATTGCAGAGTCCTTCCCAGGTAGATGTGAATAATTATTTGAACTGTGGGGAACANCATGTGACTCGGACCACCCCCTGGTCACACCTATTATTACCTGGAAGGTTTGAAACTATATAAAAAGTGCATTAGAACTGGCTCCAGGGCACTGAAGTAAATAATGCAGATCCGTGATAACACTTTGAGGTCCAAATGGTTGTGTATTTGGCATGTCGGTCTATCGCTGCTGCATTGCAGAGTCCTTCCCAGGTAGATGTGAATAATTATTTGAACTGTGGGGAACATGATAGACATTAAAAATTGTTGGTGGGTTGGTAAGTGGATTTTGTCGGAGTACACTCGTCCCGTCCCTTTTCCCCACTTTT
This sequence comes from Clitarchus hookeri, assembly GCA_002778355.1. Lineage (NCBI taxonomy): Eukaryota > Metazoa > Arthropoda > Insecta > Phasmatodea > Phasmatidae > Clitarchus > Clitarchus hookeri. Next base: position 362,665 of record NQII01000649.1, read on the forward strand.
ACATTATATTACTCGTCCATATGGGCATCACCAAATTTTATTCCATAACAGGACGACAGTGACCTATCGAAGTTCATCACTGCAAACGCCACCACACATATTTGCCACAATGGATGCACCTCAAGACACTTAATTACGAACACACAATTGGCTATTATAGTCTGTTCATAGTAGACTGATCACTTTTGAAAGCCCTGCGTGAGATCTACTTGTATGCACACTCTGTATTCTTCCAAAATGTCTAAAATTAACATTGCTTGAGCCTGATCACTCCATTCATGAAACATTAAAAGGAAACTGTAAAATTATTAGAAAAGATAATATTTTACAAATCTGCTAATTCTTACACTGATACGCATTAAAAAAAATAGAAAGCAAAAGCAATCAGGCAAGTATTTACAGATGTTCATATAAAACTTATAATTGCATGTTAAAACATGGAAGTATTATCACTCCGTTTTTACCAACTTTATGGGCTTTACGGAACTCAGCGTAACCGTTGAAATGTATTCAGGTACGGGCAGTGATATTTTTTAAAGGTTGATTTAAAAAGTGGTCAGTTTGCCGTGAACAGCCTACATCCTTGTATATCACATACCTAAGTATACTTACCCTATTCCTCATTTTCTGCGTCATGAACCTTTTGAAAATATTGAGAACGACTCCGACATGTATGGGTGCATTGATGAACACCATACTCTTGATCCGGACAGGGTAGCAACTCTGAAGGAAGTACACAACAGCGTTTTTAAACAGGAGTGTTCTTATAAAAGATGACAAATAAGTAAATTTCCTAATTTATGCTCTTATGTACTGAAATCATATTTACATGTGGTAATAAATTAAATTATATACATGTTTTGAAAACGGAAATGGAAAGTAAACATTTTTATTGTAATACGGAGGTCCCAAAATTTTTTTATCATTTTATTCCTTTAATAATTGAGAAACAATTACATACAATCTGTAGAGACTAAGTGTATTTGACGCTATAATGATAATGTTGGATGTATGTGAGTGCGTGTAGCAATTCTGACGTTAGTTCCTTTTGCAGCCCCGAGCAGTAGCCCTACAGTTGTAGATGTAATGTCAGAGGTGACGAGGTTTTCTTTCGAGGCACATAAGTGGATTTTAAAGTGTCATTGTAAATGTGAGAACATGACTGAGATGCAGAGACGATGGAGGGTAGAATTCGGTGCTGCGCCATCGTCACGTGTAATAATGGCACGATTACATGATACGTTTGAGAGTGACGGAACTGTATGTTATGTGAAGAAAAAATGGTGTGGTAGGAAGAGAAAGAAAACAGACGAAGGAAGTGTGGGAGTGTGGGGCTGCGTTGCACACATTCAAATGTTCCCCCGGGAGGTTGAAGTCCATACGACAAGCTGTGTGTGAGTCAGGTATCAGTAAATCAAGAGTTCATCACATTTTAAAGCAAGTAAAGTGGAGGCCCTATATTCCCATCTTACTTCAAACTGCAGGCTATGAATGAAGACGACTTAGATAGGCATGTCGAATTTTGTGAGTGGATTGTGAACATGTACAACAATAAAGAAAATTTTACAAACGTAATTGTTTGATCCGATGAGGCAACCTTTAAATTGAATGAAACTGACGACCGCCACAACTGTGTGNTATTCCCATCTTACTTCAAACTGCAGGCTATGAATGAAGACGACTTAGATAGGCATGTCGAATTTTGTGAGTGGATTGTGAACATTTTACAAACGTAATTGTTTGATCCGATGAGGCAACCTTTAAATTGAATGAAACTGACGACCGCCACAACTGTGTGTACTGGGCCGATGAAAATACCGAGGAAGTGTTGAGTACACACCAAGACATTCTGATTTAACGCCGTTAGATTTTTATCTGTGCGAAATTCTGAAGAACACTGCATACGCCATAAAACCACAGACACTGGATGCCTTGAGAGATGCGATTTTGACAGGTTTTTAAGGCCCGAAGGCCGGAATTCCCGCCATCCTCCCGCACTGCAACTGTACTCGGATGAGTAAGACAGTGCACGGCACTTTCTTCTCTTGTCTCTTCGGGACATTCACTTTCTTTGTGCCATTACTCGGTATTCTACCGATTTTCTCAGTAAAACCTGCCCTCCTCGCCAATCCGAGATATTCCGACTTACTTAGTTTAGAAAGCCTTTACCTGAATACCCCATTATGGGTCATCAGAATTTTGCTCTGTTTGCCATTTATCAAATTATTCGAGTCTTCTTCCGATTTTAGTGGCAAACTCACCACATATGTGGTGCAGAGCTTTGTTATTCATTACATTTCCAATTTCTAAGTGAATGCCCCTCTTTTCCGTGATTTCTTCCAGCGAGGTCTTTAGATCTTCTGTTTTCAGACAGTCAGAAATCACACATTCCACCGAGTCATCGACTCCACATACCTCACACAGCGGAGATTGCACGAGTCTCATACTATACAATTTGGCTTTAAAGTTGCCGTTTCCAGTGTACAACTGCATGCTGTAGTGGTTAGTTCTAATCCACTTTCATAGCATTCTCTCCTTGATATCGGGCAACAACTCATATGCCATCCTTCCCTTAACAGAGGTGTCCCTTGTCTCCTGCCATTCTTCCAAGATGTCATCCATTATTTCACTCTTTTCAGCCTTTGACAGCTTTGCAGCCCGTACTCTCTCTGCCGTGAGTCCTCTATATTTAACCAACAGGTTAGCAGGCAGAACACCCACCACAACTGGGAGTAACTCATTTGGAACAGTCTTATACGGTCTTGATATGGTCAGCAGTGCCACCCTTTGAGCAAATGAGCTTCCTCTTATGCCATGAGAGTTCAGTTCTGAGGTACCACATCACTGCACCGTAAGATATAATGGCCTCAAAAACTGCCCTGTATATCGCTCTTAATGTGAAGTAATTGAGGCCCCAATTGGTATTGCCAATTCTTTTCAATTTCTGGAAGACAACCACTGCCTTCCTAGAAATGTACTCAATACGCTTGAGGAAGCGTATTTTGTCATTCATAATGACTCCAAGGTACCTGCATTTACTCACATTTTTCACGGATACCTCCCCGAACCGCACAGTCGGTAACTTCCCCTTGAGCAGCATGGTCTTCGTTTTTTCTATTGAAAATCGAAGCTTGATTGTTGTTGATAATTTCCCAGTATTTTCCAAGATCTCTTCTGCCTTTGCTTCCAACTCTCTTCTGGAATTTCCAGAGACCATCACTAGCCAATAATCTGTGTATCCAAAGACCGTGCATCCAGGAGGAAGACCCAGTTCCAAAAATCCATTGAAGAGAATGTTCCACATGATCGGTCCTAGGACCGAACACTGGGGGCATCCCTTTGTTGGCCTCTTCTCTACTTGTAAAGTCTTTGCAGTGTACTGACTCCATCTATTGTTGAAGAAGTCATTGTTGAAGAAACCCTATATATGTTCGCAAGACATCTTTTCCTCTTCAACTTATACATTACCTCCGGCGACCAGGCATTGTCGCATTGTCAAAAGCACCAGAGATGTCTAAAAATATTGCCATTATATATTTCTCTGTACTCTCCCTTATTCTCATCACATCATGGAGAGCGAAGTCTGTTCCCGTGCCCTTCCTGAAACCGTATTGGTTTTCATTGAGGGTTCCTTCTGCTTCCAGAGCCATTATCAAACTTTGATTTATTAATTTCTCGTAGACCTTGCCTAGAACCGGGAGAAAACGTCAGTGGCCGGTACGACTTAGGGTCATTAGGCTTGTTATTATTTCCTTTATATAAAATCCTCAGGCACCCTTATTTTCAACGGGAGGGAAACACACCGTTCCGAAGACAGACATTGTATAATTTCAACAGCACCTCTTTTATCCTGGAATAACATCTTTTCAGAATTTCAGCGGTTATCCCATATTTTCCAGGAGCTTGACCATTTTTCATCTTCTGAACTGCCGCCGTTAGCTCCTCCAGTTGGAATTCCGGAGGTTCGTGCATATATGGAACCATTCCCATTGACTGTCTCTTCGCAACATGCTCTTCCCTCTCTTCGTCCATGGCGATATTAGGCAGAAGCGCGTGGAGCAGAGCCTCCATCGACTCATTTAAGTCTGTTATCAAGTGATCGCCAATTTTAATACATGGTGGTGGTGTAACACTCTTCATCTTTCGAGCCGCCAGTTTGTACACTAAGCCAAACGGATCTTCATTTCCAGCCCGTGTAACCAACTCCTCCCATGACTTGGCCTTCTTCTTCCGCACCCTACTGAAGTAAACCTGCTTTATTTCTTTATATCTTCGGGAGAATTGCTCTCGCTCCTCACCCCAAAGACTGTGAAGTTTTCTTCTCTCCCTTCTTAGTGCCTTCCTTTCTACTTCCAAGTCCCGGTCCCACCATGAGAGGTTTGGAAGTCCTCAAGTAGTCTTCTAGAGATTTTCTTCACAAGTGTCCTGTATGATCTTAGTTACTGCTCTAACTCTATCTTTCTCAGCTTCCAGACGCAGTTCAGGACACCTTTGCAGCTTACCCACCAGGGCCCAGTCAAAGGCAGGCCAATCTGCCATGTTGTGGACATATCGCGTCTCATGTTCCACATTTCTTGCTGTTCGTGTTCCACCACCGTTTACTTCAAATATAATAAGTCTATGATCACTAGAATGTTCATCCTTTACTGCTCATTCTTTGACATAGTCACAAGCCTTCATGTTTGTAACTGTTATATCCAGATAAGACTGTGTATCGTGTGCCTGCGAGACATATTTAGGCAGTTAACCTTCCACATTCACCACATCCATATCATTAGTTAGGATAAACTGGTTGACCAGTAAACCTTCTTCATCAGTAATAGGTGAATGCCAAGTTTCTGACTTTGCATTCACATCAGCACATGGTATTGGTGGTTTACTCCGTAGTGTTTCAGCAATCACTTCCCATCTGTACAGATGTACCTGTGTGTCGTCCCCGAACTGGAAGTATGAGGAGACCAACCAACATTCTGTTGTTCTCTTTGTCACCTGAACACAGACATGATGAGAATTAGACACACTTGCCATCATGGTGACATCTATGTTCATGTTGGCCCTCAACACTCCTGCCTGGGGACAATCGCCATTGGAGAACACACTGCCCCGCAGACCCACAACAGCATCAATAGCATCAAATGGCACATATGGTTCCTGGAACAACACAACATCAAGGTTCTGTTCTATCATCACGATTCTGTTTAGCTCTGCAGCAACAACGGCTGACTGCTGCATATTTAACTGCCCACACCTCAAAACGCTGGTGAGTAAGACAGGTTTTTAAGGTCCGAAGGCCATCATACCCTCCATACTCCCGCACTACAACTGTACTTGGATGAGTAAGACAGTGCACGACACTTTCTCCTCTTGGTCTCTTAGGGCCATTCACTTTCTTTATGCCATTACTGGGTATTCTACAGGTTTTCTCTTTTAAAAACCTGTCCTCTCGCCAATCTGAGATATTCCGACTTACTTACTTTAGAAAACCTTTACCTGAATACACCATTATGGGTCATCAGAATTCTCCTCTTCTTGCCACTAATCGAAATCCTTTAGTCTCCTTCCAATTTTGGTGGCAAATTCATTCCAAATCTTATGGAGAGTTTTGTTCGTCATTACATTTCCCAGTTCCAAGTGAATGCCCTTTTCTTGCGTAATCTCTTCTATCCATGTTCTAATGCCTTCAGTCTTTAGACATTCCGAGATTACATGCTGTACAGAGTCGTCAACACCACATGCCTCGCACAACGGAGATCCCACCAGTCGCAGGCTATGAAGCTTGACCTTAAAGTTGACATGGCTAGTATATAGCTGCATGCTATAATGGTTTATCCTTATCCAGTTGCATTTCATTCTGGCTTCTATACCCGGCAGCAGTTCATATGTAAATCTGCCTCGTAAAGATGTGTCCCATCTTTCTTGCCATTCCTGAAGGCTATCCTGCATAATTTCATTTTTGGCTCCTTTAGATAGCCTTGCGACTCGCGTTCTCTCCGCTGCTAGCCCTCTATACTTGACCAGCAGGTCAGTGGGCAGAACACCAACCAATACAGGGAGTAACTCATTAGGTACAGTTTTATATGCTCTAGACATGGTCAGCATTGCCGCTCTCTGAGCACTAATGAGCTTCCTCTTATGCCAAGACAGTTCAGCTCTATGGAACCACATCACTGCGCCATAAGGAATAATGGATTCAACCACAGCTCGATATATGACTCTTAACGTTTTGTAGTTAAGTCCCCTGCTGGTATTACCTATTCTCTTAAGCTTCTGGAAGACCACAACAGCCTTCCTAAAACGTACTCAATGTTCTTGAGGAAGCTCATTTTATCATCCATGATAACTCCCAGATACTTGTATTCGTGCACATTTTCCACTGGGTTCCCCCCGAAGCGCACCATCGGTGGTCTCTTGAATTTGCCTTTCAGTAACATAGTTTTCGTTTTTTCTATGGAAAATTTTAGCTTGCCATCTTTGACCATTTCCAGATAATTTCCATGATATCCGCGTCCTTGGACTCTGAGATACTTCTCGAGTTGCCAGAGAAACCTCCCATAGAAACCGAAATTACTATTTGTTGTTCTGTTCTACAGCGTTGCAGACAATTTCTTGCTGCTGATGGCCGACTTTTTGGAACATTTGTAACTGTTATTAGCAATTGCACATCCCCAATGTGCCCTAATGGAGTCCTATCAGATTAATGTATTTAATATTTTCTCTACTATTCACATTCAAAGAGTGTAAACATTAATTTGGGACAAATGGTACTCGCAAAACTCGGTTCACTTTAAATTATGAAGTTTGCGAAAAAGGATTAATTATTTAATGTCAGTGCCTCATGGAAAATTACTTATTTTATCATTTTATTTTTTAAAGTTAAATAAAATTACTTTATACTAAAATTAATTTTTAATCTCAAATATATTATCGTCATAAAAAAAGGGCAGAGATACATTGATCTGCTGCTCAGCACAGTTGAAACTTGGTCTAAACAAAGAAATGCTTGCAACGACTGCCATATTGTTATCTTGAAAAGATGGACAAGCAAAAAAAATAAACGAAATAGCATTTAGTTAACACAGAGAATGTGAAGTTCTTCAATATTGCCAGAAATAGTTATCTTACAGTGTTATAATCAAACGTGAAAAAATGCTGATTCCACACATGTATGATATCAATGCAAAATAATTTTTAAGTTTTTCTACAATATTTTTATATTGAAAATATTTAAAACAACAGGCAATTAAAGTTCTCTTTCCGATTACATACTATAAACGCAACCCATGGACGAGTTAAATATCACAGTACGAACATTGAGTAAAATCTTATCAATGACTTGTTATGGAAATGTTGGATGATTACTGGGCATTTTCTTCGACATTTGCATGTAATTTGATATTTCTTCCATAGCTATACTTTGGAATTTTAGTGGTTCGGAAACTTTTAAGACTTCTGACTAGCAAGATGGTGGCTTACACCCTAATCTAATCACCATTCTAAGATGATGAACGCAAATGCTTTGGCTTGGTTACGAAGCGATGTAGAGAATGGGAGGGTTAAATAACAAATGTTGATTTTTAATGGGCTGTGGTGAAACATATTTTAAAATAATATGTGTAGGGCATCGGGATATTTGTTTGAGGGGACGGAAAACCATGCGAGGAAAGCAACTATCCCTAATGCAGTCGACTGGAACGGAAGTCACGACCTCTCAGATGGAAAACTTAAAAAATGAGTTAAACATCGCATAGTTATGGGCTAAAATCTACACGTGATACGAGCAAAAATTTAGAAACACTTTGTAACCCACCGATCCAATAGTCATTCCATGGTTTAGCATTTTTTAAGCTCTTTGACTTCTTGATGCCCTCCGAGAAATCTTGTACCTGGTCTAAGACCAAAACCCATAAACCATTTTGATGAATTTTCAACTAACTGCCGCCACAAGTCCATCCCACCTGACCAGAGCGATCGGACCGATGGGAGCTTGGGATTAAAACATTCCCCAGCACACCGATCAGTCAAAGTTGGTAACTACAGCAGCAACATACTGTGATCAGCCCATAGCACTCATTTACCCCCTCAGATTGTGTCTCGTCCTTTACTATTCAGATTAAATTTCTTCACATTGCAAATTCCTGCTTGAACTCCAAAATAGCCTGATTGTTCAAGAGTTGATCAGCCTGCTACCAGGCCGGAATCATCAGGATTTGCCTCCATTCAAGGACAACTTCGGAGGCAGATACCCCTTTTGGAAGNCAAGGACAACTTCGGAGGCAGATACCCCTTTTGGAAGACCATGCATGAGAAACACCCGGGAGTTTTCCACTTTTGTTAACCTCCTTACAAAGTGGGTTATCTAGCGGTGCCGCAGGTGATGGGAATGTCATGATTTTAGTTGACAATGAAACACATGGGCATTGAACTTCGTGCTAACAGAGTAATATTGTATGGTCCAATATCCTTTCCACGCGAGTGACACTCTAGTGAGCAGCACGTCTACAGAAGACCCAAGAAGGATAAATAAATAGTACAAGCATGAGGTGAGGACGGTACCTGCCAAGAGTGCACCGCCTTCTTGATGATGCTGGGAGTGAGTTGGCGGGCATGGCCCAGGGTGACCCCAGCCAGGTCGAAGACGGCCACCAAACCATACACGGAGACCAGCTCGTTCTCTTCTAGTAAGACGTCGACGATCATGTTGCCCACTTTGAAGAAGTCGCTGAGCAACTGGACTGAGGGGTTGTGCACCGCCGTGCGGATGACGATGGTCATTTGGCCGTCGGAGCTGTGCTGTCGAAGAGGCAGGAACACACTGCGGGCGGAGGAGACAGTAAACATTGTAAGAGAGAGAGAGAGAGAGAGGCCACACCTTTTTGTTAGTAAAACCTTTCTTCTAAATGTCCCCATAAATTAAAGTGAAATCTTTCTATTAAGATTTACATTAATTCTGTAATCATTTTGTCATCGTTTTCCCATTTAGAGAAGGCTATTGGAGTAAAACATCTTCTGAAAATAAGACGTTCAACTTCTTAAAATAAATTAAAACATAAATCGAATTAAAGGAAAATACATTTAAAATTCATAAATATTTATAAGGGAACGATTCATTCCCCTAAGAGTGACGCTATCCAGTAACAATGTAAATGTTTTTCTTTTTCTCAAGTTTTCAAGATTTAGTGCACAATAACTTTAAATGTGACACTAAATTAAGCAAAAAAAAAATAATTGAAAGACATTTTGGAACTTAAATTGTGGAGTTCGAATAATTCATATTCATAAGAATTTATTAAAATAGCCGAAGCTTAGAGAAAACAGGATGCGTGTTTGTGTCGCACGGCACCTTGAAACAATTAAGATTTATGCCAGAAAGTTTAAATGAAAATCTACGTTGTCATTCCGCGGTGACTTCCTTGGTGATTGTATACCCGAACTCCGCCGCTTTACATCACCGGAGCAAGCTCCACAGTGTTNGTAGTACAAGCCCTGGGGAGGGCTCTTGTCCACCTAGTTGTCTTGCATTTGAAACGCCACACCTGTAAAAATATTATTTGAGCCATGCTCGCTTGATATGCCCGAACTGTGAAGATTTAACCGGTTCTTATGGGTTGACTGACTCGGTAACTTCATATGACCGTATATGATTACTCGATATTGGTATAAAACGTGCGAGGCATGAGTCGCCGCCTCATGTGCCATTTCAAAACACTTCCATCCTGCTTCGTTTAGCACTGGATGAGGTGACGCATTTTTTAAAACTGTTTAACTAATACGTACAAATCACAAATTTTATGTATTACAGAACAGGATTCTTATTTTCCCGGTAACGTTGGAAAGTATAGCTTGACAAAAATATACAATATCAGATATTTACACAGTACACTCATTGCACCGGAATATTATAAGTTATAAACGGTCTTCACAATACAGAACTTTTTCCTCCATGGCTAACTTGACACGCGAGTGTTTCCGCGCCTTTCATTTATTGATTTTTTATGTGACTACCACTGAAAACCGCGTGCTCGCGAAGAATAGCACCACCCAGGGGTCGTATGGTCGAACTACACGAAGCCGATATCCCTATAATTGTATTAGTTTAAAGTCAGTAAGTGAGTGAAGAGATTTGGGCGGCTCTCAACAACGGGGTCTTGAGAGCCGATGAGGGTGAGAGATGATGAGTAAGGAGCAGCACAGGAATGAAGGGGCGGGGGAAACAGGAGATCCCCGAGAAAACCTGCTGACCAGCGGCATCGTCCAGCACGATTCCCACTTGCGAAAATCCGGAGTGAACCGGCTGGGGATTGAACCAGGTTCTCCTTGGTGGGAGGCGAGCAGGCTAACCGCTCAGCCACCGCGGCCTCTCAAAGAGTCTAGCATAATTTATTTCAGCTCTATATTTACGTTTAAATTTTAGCGGAAACATTCTACTCTTAATATATTACAAAACAGTGTGTATTTCGTTTACTTTTAAGAGTAGGCGAATTAAATTTATTTCAATGTAACTTAGCTGTTTGTACATTAAAAATAGACATTTATTATTGGAGTACCCGGATTGTACAAGGTTGTGTGAAATATGGGAAATGGCTATTCGAAAAAGCCAGGTGTACGGGACTTTAAATATATCCTGCGATAAAAGTTTCCGCGATTAATCAATACTACAGATAGTGGGTTATCGCCGGAAAAGTTGAGTACTTGCTACATTTAATTGTGGTTGTTAAGTAACATTACTAAAGGTTTGCATTAGCGTTTAGCTGTCTTCTGCGTGTTCCACTATTCCCGCCATTTATCTAGGCCAGTGAGATTTATGTTACTCTCAAGTCCGGTATTCTGAAATAGTTTTATACGGGTATTGATAGAGGTTGTGCTATATCTATGACTTATCTGTATTCCAGAACGTTACATTGCCAGATGATTTCTTTATCAGCTTTTACATGATGCAAGATACATGCAAAACACGTGCATGATGCAAACCTTACCCTAAATTTCGTACGTTAATTTCTCGTGCAAAACATATCTCTTACTAAATAAGGAGATAGATTATATCCCAATTATTATTTATGCAAGTCGCACGGAAAAAGCAGTTCTGCTTGTCCTAAGCTGGTCATGTAATCAACTGCGTAACGATAGGAGAGATACGACTAAATCGTGCATTTTTGCTATGCAAAAAGTAATACACTGTGTTACGGTGTGGTCAGGCCTTAGCTGAACGGCTTGCCTGATCACACCTTCAAACATAAACGAGCGGGAGTGCAACGCCACCATTTGGTCGTCGACAGTTGCAGAAATCCCCTCCACCGGTCACTGAGCGCGGCCGCAGAACCACGCGCTTGATATAGGCCGTCGTTAACCGTCTTGTTGTCGTCATTCATCATTAGTCCTTTGGGCGACCCGAACAGCGTAGAAGACCAGGAAGATGGGTGTCCGGCCGTCGCTAACCGTCTCCTAGAATCAGCCTCCGGCAACATTAACAAGGTGATGACGTTCCGGTTAGGGTTATTTAAAATGGCGTGAGTGAAGTAACAATAAACATAATATTAAATTCAATGTAAAGCTCCCCCGGTCAATGCTAATATAAATAATAATTGTATAACCGTAAATTGTAATAAATTCATCAGATACTGTTTTGCACTACCGAATTAACGAGTCGTTATTTGAGATACGCCCCCAGCATTCTCTCATACTCTTCATGTACGAATTGGCAAGAAAAGCTAGTTCGAAACAATGGTGGAGGCTTGGTTCCTCCCTACCCTCTCGCTGCCTTGCATCAGCTTATCTACCATCCACCCCCATTTCAATAAATTCCCCACCCACCCACGCTAGTTTCCATAAAAATAATAGCAAAATTTCAGCCACGTGCGCTTTCAACCTTAAAACTCTAAAGCGGTAGTCCAATTTAAATAATTTAATAATGTCTACTTTTAAAATGCCTTAGGTTTAAATATTAATTTACCTTTAACGGCCCCATATATAAACATACAAAGCTGAAACCTAATTAACAAACGTTATTAAAATGTAAAGAATTTCCGTGTAAACCACAAGTCCCTAGTTGCNCCTCCGGCAACATTAACAAGGTGATGACGTTCCGGTTAGGGTTATTTAAAATGGCGTGAGTGAAGTAACAATAAACGTAATATTAAATTCAATGTAAAGCTCCCCCGGTCAATGCTAATATAAATAATAATTGTATAACCGTAAATTGTAATAAATTCATCAGATACTGTTTTGC